>JAYKKM010000047.1:2200000-2800000 GCA_035772405.1 Chrysogorgia sp. JL179-B06
GCGATTTTTCATTAATTCTTCGAGAACAAGTGTTATTTCATTAATAGCACTTTCTACAGATGACGTCATGAGTATCCATGTTTGTCCGCATTTGCCCATAATTATTGCGGTCATAACAAAAGAAATAGCTCATTTGCAATCATTTGTCAGTCAAATTTGGTTTGTTTGTCCGCATTTTGAGCTACTAATAGCAACCAGACACAGTGCTATTACATTTCAATCAATTTTACATATTACGGAATTTTACTGTGAAAGCGAAAAAGCTGTAATTGTTTGCGAGTATTATACAACGCAACGTCATGGATGTATTTTCCTAAATATCCCTAGTAGATAAAAATTTAAGTTTACCATTAACGTCATTAGCCAATCTAGCCTGCTCGCAGCCCGAAATTTCCAATCAGGAGTAATCAAAATTGATTATTGAAAATATTAAAAATATTGAAAACATTAAAATTTAAGAGATCGCAAAATGGTGTTCGCAGCTAGAGTGGATATACCAGACATAAAGATGGGAATTTATCAATAACAAATTTTATAAATGATGGCCAACAATGGACATTATTTGCAAGGTATATGAGATTATGGCTGTATTGGTTAAGTACTGGTTAACTGTGGTTTTAACTTCGAGCAAAATCTCAGATCTTTAAGGTTTTTAATTGACTGACGCGATGTTAGTAAGCTGATTCGTTTAGCATGGGAACTTTCTAAAAAACTATCTTTACTATATAAACCATAAACCATACCCTAATGACAGCCGTGCTTTGTGCACTGAATAGGTTCAATATATATTTATTATTATTATTACTATTATTAAATCTTTATCCTTGCGCTAACCAAAACCTAGAAGAACCAAGTTTTAACTGTCCAGCCAATTTCTATTACTTTGTTATGGCAAGCGCTACGTCCAATGAAATTACGCCATCTGATTGGTTAATTCGCGGTCCAGATTTTCCCGTAATACGAAAACCTCCGGAAATGCTTTCCCGTAAAGACCTCGCACTCGGAGTAAGTAGATAAAAATCTCCGTGAAAATCGTTACTATCATTCGTTTACATCTTGGACATGAACTTGTAACCTAAATAACAGTAAGGTACACAGTAGGTCATGTTTGCTTTTACTGTCCATCTCGTCTTACCTTAATCAGTTTATCTCTGCCAGCACTCCCCAGCCAGGCTCGCTCTTCCGAATGCCAATCAAGAGAAAACACGGGACCAATATGAGCGACAAACTGCTCGTAACAGTTGTCAGGCTTACGCATGTCCCAAAGCTAGAAATGAGGTTTAAATAGCGCTTTAAAGTATGTTAAAACCATGGTCAACAACTGAAATGTTAAATTAGACCTGGTTAATGGTGGAGGACAATTGATAAACCTTGAGGTCGCGGGTTCGATTCCCAACTGTTCTCGGATGGGTCTTACATATATAACTTACAGCATTCCAAAATTTTCCTCAACCATTAAGTTATTTAACCATCGAGCGCAAATGTCACGTTACATTTTTCACACTTGAACTATGATAGCCTAATATCCTAATTAATTAACTGATCAACTTTAAACTTATACCGCTAATTACCTTCAACGATCCTCTCCAATAAGCCCCCTTCTTGAAGCCTGTAACTAACTAAGCCCCCCTTCTTGAAGCCTGAGACTAAATAAGCCCCCTCTCTATTAAGCCAACCTCTACAATAAGCCCCCTTCTTGAAGCCTGAGACTAAATAAGCCCCCTCTCTATTAAGCCAACCTCTACAATAAGCCCCCTTCTTGAAGCCTGAGACTAAATAAGCCCCATCTCTATTAATCCGCCCTCTCCAATAACCTAAATTCCTGAAGCCTGAAACTAAATAAGCCCCCTCTCTATTAATCCACTCTCTCCAATAAGCCTCAATTCTTGAAGCCTGAAACTAAATAAGCCTTTCTCTATTAATCCACTCTCTCAAATAAGCCTCAACTATTGAAGCCTGAAACTAAATAAGCCCCTCTATTAATCCACTCTCTCCAATAAGCCTCAATTCTTGAAGCCTGAAACTAAATAAGCCCACTCTGAGCCCTCTCTATTAATCCACCCTCTCAATAAGCCTCACTTCTTGAAACCCGAGACTAAATAAGCCCCCTCTCTATTAGTTCACCCTCTCCAATAAACCTCATTTCTTGAAGCCAGAGATAAATAAGCACCCTCTCTACTAATCCACCCTCTCCAATAAGCCTTAATTCTTGAAGCCAGAGACTAAATAAGCACCTTCTCTATTAAGCCACCCTCTCCAATAAGCCTCACTTCTTGAAGCCTGAAACTAAATAAGCACCCTCTCTATTAAGCAACCCTCTCCAATAAGCTCCACTTCTTGAAGCCTGGAATGATGTAAATGCTCTATTAAGCCCCCCTTAATAGAGCATTTACGTTAGCGTAGTTGCAAATGACCTTGCTGAAAAAGATGGCGACTTGTACATTCAAGCACAATTCATTTAGAATATTGGTAGATGGGTAAAAGCAGATGGCATCAGCACACGCCATTATCACCTCCTCCTTTCCAACTAACGTCTATTGACTACTGTGACCATAAATGTAAACTAAATGCAGTGCGCAGTTCTTTATCTTTTACACAATACTGTATACAGTACATTTAGATAATAAACTTCAGGCTCAGTACATTTGCATCATATAAATCGCTACAGTATATTTCAGAGACATATTCAGGGCCCTGTTCGTTAAGCCTGATAGGATTTTTGTTTAGAAAATAATTAACACCCTTATTTTTTTTCATTAGATATCAAATAAACAACCTATCGCAGGGTCGCGGGTTCAATTGGATGTCGTATTTTCCGCAACTGGTCCCATTTTGGTCTTAAAATGTATATATTCCAATACTCGAAATTTTCCTTCACCATAAATCCTTAGAACATGCAGTTTAGTCGTGTGAAATGCCACATATTACTGTAATATACACAATTCTACTCCTGGCATTACCACCACATTATACAGAACTCGTGACTATGCTCTCGGCAACGGCTTCCTTAGCTCACTAGTCAGAGCACTGCACTAGCATCGCAGGGTCGCGGGTTCAATTCCAGCAGGAAAGCGTTGAAGTGGCATTTTTCGCAACTGGTCCCGGTTTGGTCTTAAAATGTATATATTCCAACACTCGAAATTTTCCTTCACCATAAATCCTTAGATATCGCACGCTAGTTTGGTAAAATGCAAGTTCTTATTAGCTGCTGTTTACTATTACAGTTTCAACTTCGGTCTCGTTATCAACTCGAATCTAGAGTTTTCACGTGGTTGTGGTTCTTGGTGGGGTGATATCTTTACCTGAATATTGCCAGTTTCTGTTGCCGCAGCGAAACACTTTCCTTCAAAAGGTTCGAACTAAAGTGAAACAACAACAAAAAAACAACGGGAATGCATCACGACTTGCTTCATAAAGATGTTTTCGTATATCGACACTCGCTGTCTATGCAGTGCATGTACGTCAAATAGATGAACCACGTCAAAAAACCAATGTACAAACCTGGACATCTCGAATGCTGGCATTCTGCGACTTCGCTTGAAAAGTAAACACTTGGTCTTGCTTACGAAGATCCTAAAAAGCGAAACTTAGTACTTTTGTACAATTTCAGTGTAATATCAGTGCTTGTAGCTACAATATCAGTATGATATATACATGGGCTTTGATATATATGTTAAGGCATGTATATACACTCAGTGCTTTCAATAGCAGCAGACTATCACCGGCTCCGGCGATTGTGAATCGTCGAGTGATTGGTTTGGTTTGTTGGTTGGTTGGTTGGATGGTTGGTTGGTTCGTTGGTTGGTTTGTTGGTTGGTTTGTTGGTTCTAATTCCAATTTATACTCCGCTCACTCCAAATGGAGTGTTGTGTGGAAGCGCATTGCTGGGATAGTTACTTTGCAGATATTTGATTTAAAGATATTAAGGCTTATGCTTTGTACAATCTCTCTAGGTACTTAAAGGTGTTCCATTGCTACGCTGATACGTAGGTTTAAGAAATTAATCTTTGTGCATTTCAATTAGACCATATATAACTTTGTACATCATGGCTAGTCTGTTTTATTCTCTACGCTATATAGAAGGCTGGGCTAGTTCAGCTGACTAAGCATCAGGATCACGTTTGCTTCTCGACGGTATACTCCATATGTGAATTATGCTGCTCTTTGCTGAACCGTTTAGAACTTCTGGATGTTTGCATAAGTTTGTATATATTGGTTCGTTCGTTCGTTATTTGTTTGTTTGTTTGATTGTTTGTTTGTTTGTTTGTTTGTTTGTTTGTTTGTTTGTTTGTTTGTTTATTTGTTTGTTTGTTTGTTTGTTTGTTTGTTTGATTGTTTGTTTGTTTGTTTGTTTGTTTGTTTGTTTATTTGTTTGTTTATTTATTTGTTTGTTTGTTCGTTCGCTTGTTGGTTGGTTCGTTATTGGTTCGTTTGTTTATTTGTTAGCTTGTTTATTTGCTTGTTTGTTTGCTGGCTTTGTTTGTTTGCTTGCTTTTTTGCGTTTTTTTTGTTTGCACTGAACAATAAGCCCGTTTATTCGTTTTCTTTTGTACATGGGCAATTGGGTTTGATTTGACAAGTGGTTTGATTGTATAGGTTGTAATGTTTGGAATTCAAACTTAGAGACTTTTAATGCTTAATCGTCACCCCCAATAAGGAATTATATTCATACAAACTTACGAAGCATCTCATCGTGCCGTCTTGTGAACCACTAATCAAAATGTCACGCTCGATAGGATGAAACGAAATTCTGTTCACTGTTCTTTTGTGTACGGCATAATCTAAATTTTGAAAAAATACATTGTTATGTGTTGTGCACAATATCGGTAGGGCCTGCACTAACCATCGTGCTCTTGCCCTCCGTCGTCATTCTCACCCTTTTCTTCATACTCATCATGACAAATTTCACAATGTTGAGAACAATTGTTCTCATCCTCATCATTTTCCTCATGCTCATCATTATCCTCATCATTATCCTCATCGTTATCCTCATCGTTATCCTCATCGTCATCCATTAGAAGACGCGCCCGGAGAAAGTGTGTAATTTATGCTCGCAAAGTGTGACGTGTGTGTTCATAGATACTTTACTGTGATTGGTTGATTAATGAAGTTTCTATGGTTAAACGGTCAGAGAATCACTTGAACTCAAGACTGCTGTCAGCAAACACGTTTTTATTCAAAGCAAGCGATAAATATCTATTTTGATCTATTTGAAACGGAATTCTATTTTGGAAGAAGAAAATGAATAGTTTTAATTCCAAGAATAGTTCGCCTGAATAAAAAACTTGAATATATCCTCTGTTTCAGCGCCGAGTTACATAACAATCTGAGTTAAACCTCATCGTTATCCTCATCGTTATCCTCATCGTCATCGTTATCCGCATCGTTATCTTAATCCTCATCGTTATCCTCATCGTTATCTTAATCCTCATCGTTATCTTAATCCTCATCGTTATCTTAATCCTCATCTTCATCGTTATCTTAATCCTCATCGTTATCCTCATCGTTATCTTAATCCTCATCGTTATCTTAATCCTCATCGTTATCTTAATCCTCATCTTCATCGTTATCTTAATCCTCATCGTTATCCTCATCGTTATCGTTATCGTTATCCTCATCGTTATCTTCGTCGTTATCCTCATCGTTATCTTAATCCTCATCGTTATCCTTATCGTTATCTTAATCCTCATCTTCATCCTCATCGTTATCTTAATCCTCATCGTTATCTTAATCCTCATCTTCATCGTTATCTTAATCCTCATCGTTATCCTCATCGTTATCGTTATCGTTATCCTCATCGTTATCTTCGTCGTTATCCTCATCGTTATCTTAATCCTCATCGTTATCCTCATCGTTATCTTAATCCTCATCGTTATCTTAATCCTCATCGTTATCTTAATCCTCATCGTTATCTTAATCCTCATCTTCATCGTTATCTTAATCCTCATCGTTATCCTCATCGTTATCGTTATCGTTATCCTCATCGTTATCTTCGTCGTTATCCTCATCTTCATCGTTATCTTAATCCTCATCGTTATCCTCATCGTTATCTTAATCCTCATCTTCATCCTCATCGTTATCTTAATCCTCATTGTTATCCTCATCGTTATCCTCATCGTTATAGTAATCCTCATCGTTATCCTCATCGTTATAGTAATCCTCATCGTTATCCTCATCGTTATCCTCATCGTTATCTTAATCTTCATCGTTATTTAATCCTCATCATTATCCTCATCGTTATCTTCATCCTCATCGTTATCTTAATCCTCATCATTATCTTCGTCGTTATCCTCATCGTTATAGTAATCCTCATCGTTATCTTCATCGTTATCCTCATCGTTATAGTAATCCTCATCACTATCCTCATCGTTATCCTCATCGTTATCTTCAACCTCATCGTTATCTTAATCCTCATCGTTATCTTCATCTTTATCTTCATCCTTATCGTTATCTTAGTGTAAAACGTCAATTTTGTACGCCGCCATTAAAATGGAAAAACTTAACAAGGTTGATTAAAAGGCAGGTTATCATGTCATGACCTAAAAC
This sequence comes from Chrysogorgia sp. JL179-B06, assembly GCA_035772405.1. Classification (NCBI taxonomy): domain Eukaryota; kingdom Metazoa; phylum Cnidaria; class Anthozoa; order Scleralcyonacea; family Chrysogorgiidae; genus Chrysogorgia; species Chrysogorgia sp. JL179-B06. The sequence goes on from JAYKKM010000047.1 coordinate 2,206,547, forward strand.
AAATCGTAAAAAGCAGCGAGTAAAAAGCAGTGAGTCTCAACTCATTCCTCCCAAACTCGGCCATTTTAATGGAGAATCCTAAAATGTAAACTTTATACGTAAGATATAACCATTATTTCAACAAATTTAGAAATCAAACTTTGCACGATTACTAACTGGCATGATATAAATTGCGAGTTTATCTTTCATCGAAGAACCAGTAAACCACACCACTTTAAATGGCTAGAAGTAGAACCTCTCACTACCGACCACCTTTGCAGCTCAGCATCTTATAATGTTCATACCTGTTTTACCACAGTTAACTTGGTTACTAGTCTTGGCCAAGTTTACTTGCCAAACAAGGATAGTTCCATTACCAGCAGCAGTTGCGAGTCTCTGATCTAGAAAACGCGAAAAATTACATCTACATCTAGAATCTAGAAAAATGAGGTGTCGCCAAGAAATATTATACTGGGGAAAACCGAGAATGGTGGATCTGAGTTATCTCTGCACTGCACTGCACTACACTGCACTGCACTGTAGTCTCGCTACGGTATAGTTTACTGTCTTAGACCCCGTTCACACGATGCCGGTACGAAATGAAACCGTAACGAAATCGTTACGGTTAAGCCTTGCGTTCACACGATACCGGCATGAAATGACATGAAACCGTAATGCTAACCGGAACGATTTGAAACCGCAATGCTAACCGGAACGATATGAAACTGTAACGAAATTATTCCTTACGGGCATCGTGTGAACACCTAACCGTAATGATTTCATCACGGTTTTACGAAACTTTTTTCTCTGCTAAAAATACGGGGTAAAAGAAGCGCGGTGGCGCTTTTGTGAAGTCCTTTTCTGGTTCATACTTAGGGGAAACTTTCTCGATCAACTTCTCCTGTACTTGGATATTGTTCGACAAAAATTTCAGTTATGTCGACATACTTTGATTTGATCGACTCCCAGTCAAAACCATCATGTATCAGTTTCGACTTGTAGTCTCGAACTAGATTAAGAAGTAATGATATTTCCTCATCGGTCCAGCCAAAGCTTGGAACCGATTCTTCGTTACTTTTTGTTTTTCTTCGATAGTAGCGACCTTTAGATTGAGTACGAGTACGAGTACGAGTACGAAGACGAACTTTTCTGCGCAGTGGAGAAACAACAATGGAAAAGAACCATGCGCAATGGTAAACTCGTCTTCGTACTCGTCTTCGTCCTCAAATCTAAAGGTCTAATGACTGCCATCAAAACGGTCCGCAATAATCAAAAACTCGAAATCATACCGGCATCGTGTGAACGCAACACTGTAACGGCATGAAATGATACCGGTACCATGTGAACAGTTTGATACCGTGTGAACGGGGTCTTAATATATGTAATGAAAATTAAAAATAGGTACGCATAGCGTACATGTGCGTTCTCTGGTAATCACAGCGTTTAAAGTGCCTTGATCAACTTTCTATATAAGGCAAATTAGTTGAACTGTGAAATATTTCTTTGATTTGACATTTCCTTCAATATTTTCTACAGGTTTATACTTCCCGCGAGACCCCCACGCGTGGAAACAAATGTGCTTGGGAAATTCGAATAAGGCAATACGGTGTGATAAATATCTAACTTTCGCTTCCTTTGTATAACTTCTTACAGCGCTATATCAGCATATGGTTTCTACGTCATCGCTCTGTTTAATCGCCCCAGTCTCCTGAACCATATTTCCAGTACATGAATGACCACTTTGTGAAGCAAAAACGCAGCTTTATGGGTTCTTCCACGTAATTATTTTATTTTCATGTTTTATTGATAATAAATTATAGAAAACCGCAACAACAAAAATTCATTTCATATACACTTTAAAGAATTATTAGAGTGGTTCTCCGATGAAAACATTTCTCCTAATTTTTTTACATAATCTCAAAGATATAATGGTAATTAGTAATCGCGCAGAGTTTCACTTCAAAATTCGTTGAAAGAAAGCTTTTACTTTACGTGTGAAGTTTGTATTTTGGAGCGCCGCCATTAAAGCGGCCGAGTACGAGAAGAATGAGTCGAGGAGAGCTTATGACGTCATACTCAACAACTACAAAAGGGTCATTGTTGTTGTTGAGGCTATGACGTCATATGCTCTCCTCGACTCATTCTTCTCGTACTCGGCCGCTTTAATGGCGGCGCTAAAAGTATAACCTTTCTTTCAACGAATTTTGAAGTGAAACTCTGCACGATTACTAATTACCATTATATCTTTGAGATTATGTAAAAAATTAGCAGAAATTATTTCATCGGAGAACCACTTTAACCGAGAGCGAGGTCTGAAGCAAACGAGGTTCACAATACATTTATTATATGGGTTTTTGTTCATTTTCTTCTGTTTTAACGCTGTTTTCGGGTATCTTCAGATACTGCCGCTTAGCTACCTCTTCACTATTACTGTATGTTTCGCTTCATTTTTACACCATTTAGGCATTTATTCACCGTGCTTTTAAATGAATTACTTTAAATAAATACAATACTGATATTTCAGCGCATTTTATTGCTCGATGTATTCAATGAAGATGCCTAGTTCTTTTTTTCATTCAAATCAAATCAGGCATTCCCGCCAAAACCTACCGATCCGAAAAAGTGTATGGCCCTCGAGGCGTATAGGCTGGGAGGGCCTGCATATCGTAGAATTCCGGACCTTTCCGCAAACCAATCAACGTGCGCTATTTTGAGTACAGACCTGAAAAGCGAGCTCAGCCATATAATAAAATAATTTATGACCACTCAGGCAATCTAAATGATTAGATTTCTTGTCACTTCGACAATGTAAGTGAGAAATGTAATTATTTCGTTTACCTTCGACTATCACGGCATCATCACATGCGTAAGCGGGAAACATTGCAAACGTGACCCTCTCGTGACATTAAAAGCAAATGATACATGGACGATCGTCAAGCTCGTATCCTCAGAAAAATGATTCTGAGTCCCGGACAGGAATCGAACCTGTAACCTTCTGATTGCCGGTGAGACGCTCTAACCATTGAGCCACCGAGACTCAGCATGGAAATTAGGTAAAGGGGGACCATAGCGTAATTTCCAAGCTCTCCCACATTCACTACAACAGCAGTGTGAAAATTAACACATTAAAAGCAAATGTTACTTGCTCACACATACTTTAGCAGGTATTAGGTAACAGTTTGTTTTTTACATGCCATGTAACCTGCATGTATCAACCAACGGGAGCGCGCCTCACGTAAGGGAAAATTGAGTTATATATAACAATAGACATTGAGGTGAACTTAACAAGATGACGGCAAGCTCCAAGGATATCACACCCCCCCCCCCCTCTCCCCATATCACAAAGAAATATGTATCATTAAAACTAACCCTCAATGGGATCCCATTGTACGTCTGTCATACTATAGTCCAGGTTCATTTTCCCTTTTTTACCACATAAATTGGCCAGCTCACTAAAGGCATCTTTCTGCACAGTAATAATCTTGAGCACTGAAATAAAAATGATGTAACGATGAAGGAGATAAAGATGTAACAGACTGAGCACATTCACTATCCCTCATAGAAGATACCTTTATCTTTCATGGTGACAAGAACTAGATTGTTCCTCTACCGTGTAATGTTCTTCATGTATTTACTATATAAAATTATGGATTCTGCGGGTGATTTAGTTCGTCGTAAATATGTTGACTATCCCAGGGGGTAATATTTCGTTGAATACCCCGTGTGGAGGAGGGTCAATATGAATTATATATTATTATAACGAAACATAATACTGTATTTATTGTAAGAAACGTCTCCTGCTTCCTTCGCCATTGTTAATGTTAGGAGTATTCGAGCGAGTATATGTATTCCATCTCGTATACCATGTCTGAGTGGGGTATACGGCCTCGAATACCACTGGGTGTGGTAATTTAATATATTTGCTGGTCACGCGGTAAATGTCCAGGCTGTCTAGCTTCCTGATCAGGGACCGCGGAGGTTTTTTTTAATATTTAGTCTGCTAGGGGATCCGAGGTATGTCCTCGGGAATTTTTTTGAATTCACCTCTTCTGAAATGGCTGAAAATGCATCATAAAGTTTGGCACTTTTTGCAACTATTAGGGTATTACGATTTAACTCTTTCCAGTCCGGCCCAGTCAAAAGGGGTCATAGAAGACCCCCGAAGTCGTCAATCGAAAAACACGGCACACGGTAATGCAAGATTAAAAATTGAAATTCGACAAGCGCCAGACACATGAGATCCACTCACACGCCAAGTTTGATTTTTCATAAACAAGATGCTACGCGGGCGTGCAAGATGGCCTTTTCTAGAAAAATTTAAATTTTTCAACCTGATTTATGATAATTAATGCTAATTTATATTAACATAATGTGTCTTGTTCGGAAAATTCAAATAACAGCTGGTTTATTGGGCTTTCAGAAAAGGTATAGGTTTTGCAACAGTTATGAATATTTCCCGAGATATCAATAGAACAAAGAGGTAGTTCAATTTTGGATGTTTTTCAGCCGGACAGGAAAGAGTTAAAGTGCCCCTTCGATCAAATTTTTGGTATCCCGAATTTTTACATATTTGTAAAGAGCATGGGTGTTCTTACTTAACTTGCCAAATTTCAAGAAATTGCGAGCATGGGAAGTCGCCTTTTCAGACTGCTTTTATACGAGATTATACGGCCGCCATTACTCGAACATGTTCCGGACACTTAGGTTGCGATTAGAGGAAGTGACGTCAAAGACTCAACACGTGGCTAGTTGTGTATGAATATAAAGCTACATGGGGAAAACTTTCTATTGTAACTTGTCGTATAATTTCCATAAAGCTTTATTGCGTGTTGAGTCTCTGACATCACATACTCTGCTGTGGAATCGCGGGCTCGTCTGGAACAAGTTTTGAGCAATGGCGGACAGAATTTGGGCGACTTTGGAGGTTAAATTTCTTGTGATAGAATGTTTGTTGTTCATTTTTTTGGCAAATGCGAACATTTATTAACCTATAAAAATGTTCTGTAACAAAAAAATGCCAGGAAACTTAATGTGATATTTTGTCGCAGGGGCACTTTAAATGGAAGTAAATCAAACAAAACAAATATGTTGTCGAAGGCAAAAAAGCGTAAAGCCAGATTCTATTGAAGCGATATTTGGTATTACTAAGTTGGTAAATGTTCCAACTGAGTTTACGGTTCTCGCTTCGTGTGATGGCAATGAAGGTAGCCACAGAACATGATGGCAATTTCTCACTGCGCAAATCTTAGCAAACAAACAAGTACGAACAAAACTTAACATGTTGCAAGCGAGTATACTACAATTGGTCGCCATATTGGATTATGTGGGATATCGGCTCTTACTTCGTGTACCGGACACAGAAATTTAGCACTGTATAGAACTGCCTCGTTCTCCAAAAACCCCATTTATTTTTGTCCTGGAATAGTCCAATTCATGAATTAAACCTATCCTAGATAAAATAAACGGGATTTTTTAAAGAACGAGGCAGTTCTACACAGTGCAAAAACTAACATTTTACTCATGCAAATTTCTGTGTTCAGTACACGAAGTAAGAGCCGAGATATCTCCATAGCGTAGTAATCGCGGGCGCAAGTTTCGTGTTCTGGTGACACGTTCGAGCTTCGCGCTCAAAATTATTGGGGGAGGGAGATGCCACCAGAAGATGTATACAGTACAGGTGATTCATAGTTCCACCGATCCAGGAATACATGCTTAGAATGTATTCAGAACACCAAAGACTGTTCGATATTGCAATGTAACTTCGAAACCAAAGTAATCGAACCAGGTGTGGCGATCTGAGATTGTCACCGTGCTTAGATTGTATATTCACTTAGTGCGCATGCTCGAAAAGTGGTTCCAATCTCAGCACGCGCAAGAACGGTGCAAAATTGTCACTGTGCTGAGATTGTATAATCGAATGTCAATGAACAGTTCAAGCAAACCTTTTTCCTTGAAACAATTGAAATCTGAAATCCTATGTGAAACATTGCCTGGTATTTAATCTTGGCTCCAATCGCTCAACCAAAGTTATCTCAAACCTTTTGCCAAATTCCGATTGCGCCTTAAGGAATAAGCACTACAGAGCATCTTGGTATATGTGAAAATTCCTTCATCAACTACAAAATCATTGACTGAAATAAAAATAGCTGACACCTCGGAACAATATAATATAATCGTATTCGTAGCAAAGTTACTTTTATAAAAAAAAACACGACCAGCCGACAACTTTAAATAATATTCCGCCTCGCTGTATTCCGCGTCCCGAATAATATCCCCTCCCCCAAACAACCGTCGGTTACACAGGCTATAAATCATATAAAACAAAGCATATTCCGAAAAATAATGACACCCTGAAAACCCAAGATTCGAGTCAATAACAAGACGAGACTAATGTGTAATTGTAATATTTCAACTTTATTTCAAAGTCATCTTCAGACAAAGTGATTACAAGAGCATGCCTATATAGGTCTATATATACAGTGGGATGACATCATCGACGAGAAAGAAGAAAGCCTAGCTATTAATATTTACATGTTATCATGTTAATTAGTTATTGTCAATGAGCGTGACTACAGAGTGTGAAAAGTGTCAGTTTCACAATAGTCTCGTCTTGTTATTGACTCAAATCTTGGGTTATGTAAAACTGGTTGTAGAAAATTGTGAACATGGAAGTTGAGAACTTGTAGACTTAATAAACAATAAACAAGTTTATCTAAGAGGAACAAGATTATCCGAGAAAGCTTCCCTGGATAATTCTTCCGAGGTATTATACCTTCTTCAAAAGCACGATGTATGCAAATGAGCAATCTTAGCACATTATTAGTCGCACTGTATATATAATGTTTAGTTATGTCTGTTGTATTTGAAAATATTGTTAGTAGTATGTTGAGGGCCGTACTGTATGTTAGATAACTTAAATTTATGGTTTAATAATACGTCTTTTCCCTCGTGAAATAAAGTTTTATTCTAATTTCAATTCTATTCTATTCCTGCCTACGCGGGGCTTCCCCATGCCATATATTCTGCTTCAATGGTGTCCTGTCTATTGTATTTGTCCTCCCTAGTACCCACATGTCCTCATTTGGTCGTCCTATCGGAGCCGCCGAGCCGACCCTTCCACCTTCACATGCATAAACATCTTATAACCCAGTCATCCTCATTCTTCCTTTCTACATTCCCAAACCAACCTCAATCTTGCTCTCCTCAGTACCTCACCTATCCTCTCAATATCCATTCTCTCCCTCAGCGCCTTGCTAGTTCTCTGTGCTCCTTCAAGGATACACCACGCATCCACCTGACCATCCTCATCTCTGTACGTTCCAAAACCAAATACTCCAAGCACACCTTTATATCTGGATACCTGATTATCTCCCTACGTGCCCATTTGAATTCCCATAGCCATATCATCTCTCATTCTCTCCTCGTGGCAATCTTTTGACCTCTCCATCCATCATATTCCACAACTACTTTTTCTCCTCAGCAGGGTTCGAATTAGTTGAGTAAAAACGATGTGCATTTCCCCCCCGAAAACATGAGTCCAGGCGGGCCCTCTCAATAAAAAAAATAATAATAATGGTGCGCAAGAAATTGAATGCCTAAAGGAATTCTAGGCTAGGCGTGTGATACTTTTGGTTGCCATTGCCCCTGTTGGTTTAAGAGATTGGAAAGTTTATAAAATCACTAAAATGCGCAACAGAGATGCCATTTTGTGCGGGCAGCTCCTGAACATTGTGCGGGCCTGTGCGGGAAAGTGATTCGTTCCCAGGACACTTTAGAGCAGACACGCAAAAAAAGGCGTCGACGTCAATCGATTATATGGCTTTTCTTTACGATTTTAACACCAATTTTTGCGTGGCTGCGGGAAATACACACAATTTTTCCACCTTTGGGAAATAGGACTGTTAATTATAAGTAATAGCATGGCTTTGAGGTTGATTAGTGATTAAATGACCCGAAAGCCGAGGGAGGTTTAGTTGAAGTTTTACTAAACCTCCCGAGGCTTGAGGGGCATTTAATCACTAATCAACCGAAATGCCATGCTATTAGTTTGTAATATTACGGTTACCGAGGAATTGAATGAGAATGAGCGTAAAAGTCCCGAGGGCAAAGCCCGAGGGACTTTTACTAAACCTCGCAAGGCTATTTGTTTGGTATATTCTAATGAATCATTTGCATTGCAAATACGTATAATTATTATATGTCTTGCGAGTCCGAACTGGCGTATTTGAACGCTGATTGGCTAACGTGCGGGTCCGTACTTTACCGTACGGACTCGGTGTACGGACCCGCACAAAAACAACAAACTACAGCAAAATTAAACGAAATAACAAAAAATGCACGGCCAACTCTATTATCCGGAGGAACTAACCGACGAAGATGATATCTTAAATGCTACGGAGACAGAGTACACTAGAGAAAAAAAGCAAGCCATTTTAAAACGCCGGGGAAACCTCGCAACAACGTCAACAATGTCGTTAGCACTTGAGCAACAACAATAAAACGAAGACGACGTTTTCATAACATTTATTTGTGAACAACAGTCTAAAAACACAATGACTAAAACTAAAGGCGATGTTAACAACTTTAGAAGATTCTGTTCAAGTCAGAGACCGCTCCGCTCGCGCTGACGTGGAGGAAGACGTACTGTACACGATAATGTTTTCTCTAAATTATTTCTCGTTGTAGTCGAGACATATAATAAATTCCTTATTAACCTCACAAGCTCGGTCCGTACGGGAAAATATTTTGCTTTCGATCTTTTGAGTACAGACCTCGCCCTTCGGGCTCGGTCTGTACTCAAAAGATCTCAAGCAAAATATTTTCCCGTACGGACCTCGCGCTCGGTTAATAAGTACTTAATATAGGCGTAAAGATGATGAAGTTATAGTAAAAGCCAGCGCCTGAGTATGTCGAAAGAAAGATTTACGTTTGTTAAAGAATCGGATATTCAAAATGCAAGGGAAGGAACCGTACCGCCGAATACAAAACGCCATACGATGTGGAGCAGGAATTGTTATGATACGTGGTTGCAAGCAAGAAATAGTGCTTTTACAGATTTTGGGCCAGAAGACTGTAGATTTCGATCGGTTCCAAAGCTGGAAGAGTTAAGTATCGATGAAATGAACTACTAGCTAAGTAGATTTGTGTTAGAAGTTAAGAAAAAAGACGGAGGTGATTACCGACATGAAGTGTTATATAGTTTGTTTTGTGGATTGAATCGCGTAATCAAAGAAAAATACCCAGCAATATCTCTGTTTCACTCGCCTAAATTGAAGCCGTTTCAAAATACTCTTGACGGGCGACTGAAAGAATTGCAAGCAAGTCAACCGCCGTTTAAGAAGCAATCTGACGCACTTTCTGTGAACGATGAAAAGGAAATGTGGGCAAAAGGAGTATTAGGAACACACAGTCCAGAAGCTGTGATGAACACACTTCTATTTCTGTCGGGGAAATTATTTGTTTTACGTGGAGGCCAAGAGCTGCGTGCGTTGTCTCACGATCAAATTGAATTTGAAGAAAGACCAGATGGAACTATGCGTGTCACGTATAAAGAAAAAGTATCGAAGACCAACCAAGGTGGTTTGAAACGAAGGAAAACTGAATGTAAAGTTGTACATCACATTGAAGATCCCCTCGACGAGAGATCGTTTTCTTTTATATACAATTTCTACGTCAGCAAGTGGTTAGTAAAATGTGTGTTTAAATGAGATGTTGCTAGTTTATATGTTGATTATATATATGGTGATGTTTTTTATAATTTATTTCGTTATCTTATAGCCCTGAAAATGTTGTTGCTTGTGCACTGTTTCTGAAGCCTATATAGAAAGAAATGGAAACATGGAGAGGTTATTTGGTTTGAGAAGACTCCGATTGGACATAATCTACTTCAACAACGGTTTAAAAACATGTGCAAGAATGCTGGTTTAGTTGGTACCTTCACAAATCATTCGCTACGCGCTACAGCTGTCAGTCGAATGTACGAATTGGGCTTAACGGAAAAGGCTATTATGAAGAGAAGTGGCCATAGATCGGTAGAGGGGGTTCGATCATATCAGCGAGAAGAAGTAGATGGAGAGCTAAAGGTATCAAATGCCTTATCAAGTTCAGCCGGTGTAGTCCGGGCGACGACGGAGAAATCGAGTATTGGAAATCGTGAAATTGAAATAAATGGCTCTATAACCGAAGAAGATATGTTATTAGTGAATGCGTGTGTTGATTATACGAAAGAACCCTCTCACAAATAACTGTGGGAGGAATTCTACAAGGAGCAAATGTACATACATTAAATATTAACATGAACATGAACAAGTAAAGTTGTGAGTTGGGACTATATGGCGTGTAAATAAGAGTTGTAGTTGTCATTAAAATGTAGTTCTCCCAATCAAATGAATTAAAAATTTACATATAGATGTGTTGATTGAATTATAAATAAGGAAAGTTCGCAATAAAATTATAGGTATGATTAGTTCTAATCGTACCTAATGCATATAAAGATTAGGTATGATTAGTTACTAATCGTACCTCCTTTTTGTGCATCGGGTAAATTCGACGTTAATTGTACGTGTGGAAACAAAAGAAACCGAGGTATAGCCGTGATATTAACTTAACTTATAGTTTGTAAGAACTATTTGTTTGTGTTCAATACTGAGACTATGTTTTCTGCACATCGTTTTAAAAAGTGATGTGCAACTTTTACTATTTGGGCCAAAACGATGTGCAAATTGCACATTGCACACCGTTAATTCGAACCCTGCCTCAGCCCACCTGCATAAGCTGGAATGATGTTAAACCAGTGGTTAAACAGCCTGTCTCCTACAGGTACCACCAACTCCTGAATCTTATGCATCCCTTCCAGAAAAACGTATACAGGTATCTCTCTCCACCAAGCCAGCATGCACCTCCTCCTTTCCACTTGGTTTGCTGCACACAACACACATCCACTTTTCTCCTACTTGGCACGTTTTGTGCTGGGGTGGCCAGCTAGATCACATTTTGCGCCCTACGTCCCCCCCTCCATTAAACTATGCATTAAATCCAAAAAAATCGTTTTACGAGTTTCAGTCAGCAGAAGTTATATTTTAGACGTGTTCGATTTAACACGGACAAGTAGAATCATTAACTTTTAGCACTTATCAGTTTAAATTAATTTCAAACTACCAAATTTAAGACTCTCAAATCTAATGTTGATGTTAAATGTTTTGTTTATACATCAACGAGAGACCACCAAAGACATAAATTTACTAAAATGTCATCATGTTTTCATTTCGTAATGAGAGTGTGTTATTTAACGTACGACTAATTAACCATTTCACCAGCTGACCAGGGTCATTTTAGTAGGCACCCAACGGAAAGACAATATTTTGACAAGCTTCGATCGCGGATAGGATGTACAGTAGTCGGTACAAGCTTGTGCGTCAGTTGGTTGAAGCGAGCTTACACTTACACAGGGGTGTAAAATTTTCTGAGTATGGCCCTGAGATCAAGTTAGGCATAGTCCTAATAATAATCACTGTCCAAGAGAAAAAACAGAAACTAAATATTAATTGGGGCAGCTTAAGTAAGAGAGAAATATTTTTATTTTTTTTACATTCTGTTACGTTTTGGTGCCCCTGATATGACGCCACTGCCCCTCCCCCGGCCACCACGCATTCCATGTTGCCATTTCTTACTTTGATCAACCAAATCTAGATGGCTACCTCAACCCTTTCCAAAATGGAGGTTTTGTGAGTTTTCCTTTGTCTTCATCATGACTATGGTAAACAGTAAACCAATTCTATTCCATATTACTGTATGTGTATAATAAATGTATAAAATATAAGAAGTTAATGATTAAACAGAGTCAGTTATTATGTTGTGTGACATGAATAAACAAACTGAATAAAATGGGGATGACCTAATCTACATAAAAATAAATCATGGTTTATGGTTACAGCTGCATGGCAAGTAGACTAGTCACCAGGTTCTCTCATCCTTTCAAAAATGATGGATTTCTTGCAAGAAGCCGATAATCGGCAACTTTCAGGCTTATCGGTTTTCGGCCGATAACATCAATATATATCGGCGTTTTCGATAAATAACATGCTGCCCTGATGCTAGCTTTTTTCTAGTGATATTTTCTTTGTTTATCAAGAAAAACGCCAACAGCTTGTTTATAAGACGCATTCTGTTCCACAATGAAACTGTCAAATTTAATTAATTTGATTAGTGCATCAGGTTCAACATGACATTTGTCTCGCTAGGTGAGACATGTTTTATTTGTAACTTCCCACAATGAGATTTCCGTTTTGTAGATATCGACCAATCACATCATCTTAGGCAAATAATACCTTACATTTTAGTTCTAGAACATTCCACGCTGTTACAAGTAATTTTTAGTTTTCGATTCTTTTTTCTTAAAATCGCGCGATTGCAGTATAACGTATTTTAAAAGCTAGTTATAGTCATTTACCATGATACTTGATACTTTCCCAAATAAAATTGATTACAAGGCTAGCCATTGAAGTTTATTAAACAATGGAACCGATCTATAGATCTTCTATCTGTATCTCTCTATCTTCTATCTTGCCGCTTGGTATTTAATAACTGCACGAAGCTTTGTGTATAGTCAATGCATAACTACGCAAAGTTTATTTGTACAGTTGAGTATAATATTTCATCGTCGACATATCGTCTCTTTGGTGCTTTAACATTGATAACTTTTCTTTATGGTCCTCATCACTTTCAAAGAACTACTGGTGCTTTTTCACCATGTCACTTCTCCTAGGTATATGTCTGGAGCTACTACAGTATCTATTTTTTCCAATGGATACTTCAGATAATGGGAAATGCCAATTGCAAAATTAATAAAAAAATAATTGGGGTGGTATACTGTATGTGATGAAAAACAAAACTATTTTTAACAGGGCTAATGGAAATGAACTGGTATCTACAATCAGTGACAAAAGTGTTGGGACACTTCTGGTCATATAGTACACATTTCGCCTTCTTAGCAACCCAGCAGCCACTACCGGAGTCAATGTTGGTGACTATGCCAGGGGCGCAACTAGAGGGGGGGTCGCGACCCCTGCCCCTTGCCTAAAGACAATCTCTTTGCCCTCATTTTACGAATATGTTTTATATAATTTAAAGCATTCAACCTATAAAAATGCCGAAATGTGGACGCTAAAGTAATTTTGCCCTGATAGCATTCATGGACCCCTGTCCTCGAAAATTCCTAGTTGCGCCCCTGACTTAATGTAGATAAGTCTGTTTTATGTTTGGTCTGTTTGTGTTGTTGTAATCAACATTGAACTGAGAGAGGGAGGGAGGGTTGGAGTTTATTTTCAAAAGACATGTAATCCAAGTAATTGACAATTATATCATGAGCTCGAGTCGTATATGAGCTCATAGTCAACGAGGCACAAAGCACCAAGTTGGTTGTTAGTTCATGATTATACGACGAGAGCGAATAGTATAATTGTTTTATTATATAGCCAAACACTTAGTTAGTTTGTCATCGATTTCAGCTTTTGCGACCTAAAAAAATATGCCGCCATCTTGTTTTTCTCTACTGTTAGCCAATCAAATTGCGAGATAGCTAATATCCTACTGTGCAATAATTTGTGAGTCAAATTTGGTTTGTTTGTCTGCATTTTGCTAGTATAAGAACCAAACATATTGAATAACTTAAAATATACATATTAACAGCTTACTTTTCCGTCCAGCAACAGCTGTATAATATGTATCCTTTGAGATGTCCATGGCAGTGATTGGTTCTGTACCAAAGACATTCAATCCAATGGATTTCTGACTGGAACCACCCTGCAAAATTGACCCTAAAGAGGAATATATTTTTACCAATTTTGTGCTAATATTTTTTTTCCTTTTTGCAGCTTTGTAATTGTCATATGAAAGTCTAAGCCTTCACTGCAAGCACGTCCAATATATTAAGGCGAACTTGAACAATATATTAAGGCGAATATCTACATATTCCCAAATTACAACAACTACCTCTTTCCATACCGCGTCCAGTCATTTTTGGTGTTATCGTTTCGGCAAATGAAGGGTTGGACTAAAATGACTAAATAATTTCCACAACAATGTCAACATCCTTGCAACCATCTTGTAACATTCAAGACCAAGTTTGCGGAAAATACTGACACTAGTAGCTTTGAAGAATCAACATTCGAGTCTGATCATTCGATCGCTGTTTTAAGTGTTTTCGTCGTTAAATATAAGTATTCTCTAGGCTATTCAGGCGATTAAAATGACAAATATTCAACAAGGTTTTCGCTTGAAAAAGAAAGTTTTTGTGGCGGTAATCGCTGACAGTCTTCACTGCAGGCTCTGAAAAGATGGTTCCGAGAAGCGAGGAGAGCACAATTTTTCTTTTCAAAATATTCTTTGATCATTTTGATGTTCGCAAGAGGTGGCCTGAAGTAAGTGTAAAAATGTTTTTAAAACGTATTCACTGGTGGTAATGTTAGGTAATCCTGGACAAGCTGTTGCCTCTGTGTCTGTCAATGTCAGATCACAGGGAGTTGTTAATTGTGTTTATGAGTTATGACAAGTGTATATTTTTTCCTTCAACGTAGTTCCTGTGCTAAATACCTTTATTATTCTGTCACTGTACGTTACCCTTCGTGTGTATATCTCTCCATTTCTCGACTGATTATGTCAATAAACGACAATGCTGTCAAGCAACGCTTGGACTCACCTCTTCTCCAACAAGTCATGACACCAGAACTGCATACATTGACAAACGCCTTTCAAAAAAGTGGCTATGATATCCGTCTGGTTGGTGGAGTTGTTAGAGATCTTCTTCTGGGCGTACAATCCAAAGATATTGACTTGAGTACAAATGCAACCCCAGAACAAATGATTGAAGTGTTTAATTCAAATGAAATCAAATACATTGAAACTGGCCTAGAACACGGTACCCTTACTGCCAACATTAATCACAAGTGCTTTGAAGTTACAACTCTCAGGTATGACACTGATCAGGATGGACGATGGGCTAAGGTTGTGTTCACAAATGATTGGAAACTCGATGCGGAAAGGAGGGATCTGACAATCAATGCAATGAGCATGGACCTGGATTTTTGCTTGTATGATTACTTTGGTGGACTTGAAGATATAAAATATCGCCGGGTGAGGTTTGTGGGAGATGCAAGGCAGAGGATTCGGGAGGATTTTCTAAGAATTCTTCGATACTTTCGATTTTACGGTCGCATTGCTGAGAGACCAGATAGTCATGATGAGGATACACTCAAGGTCATTGAGGAGACAGCAACAGGTTTACAACATATTGCAGTTGAAAGGATATGGATGGAGCTTTCAAAGATTTTGACTGGAAACTTTGCTCCATCCATTCTGAGACATATCTATGACTTAAATGTGGCCAAGTACATAGGTAATTAATACTGTAAGGGCTAATAGCTACATAACTGTAGTTGCATCAGTAAAGGGGCCAATCAAGTGCTGTAAATGGCTTTCGATAATATGCATAAATATGAAAGCTGCTAAGTTCTCAAATAAATGGATATACATGTAATATGAAAAGGAGAAACAAGAGAACATCATTGTGTTGAAAAACAGTTACGTATTATTACGTATATTCATGGATGACATTTTGGACGATGTGTCCTTCTTCAGGTCAGATGACCTGAAGGCTGAAGGACACATCATCCGAAATGTTGTTCATGTAGGGTGGTCCTTATTTTACTTTTTTTTATTTTGTATAGTCTCACCCTCTTAAATGGTTCCAATTGGGTTAAAAATGCTGTGTGTAAAATTGTATTAAAAACTATTGATATTTAGGGGTAGCTCAAGGACCCTGAAATTTTTACTGTTGTATCCCTATGCGAAAAATCAGCCAAATTGTCCAATATGCTATAAGTCGTCAGGGGAGTGTCGGATTGGTTTAAAAATCCATTAGTGAGTAGTTTAGACCTCCTATTTGACTTTAAGACAAACTTATAGCCAAAAATGCATGGTTTCCAAGATATAGGGCTCCAAACTTTTTTAACCAATGAGAATGTTAAGAACTTTGGAGCCCTATATCTTGGTAACCATACATTTTTGGCTATAAGTTTGTCTTAAAGTCAAATAGGAAACCAGGTCTAAACTACTCACTAATGGATTTTTAGACCAATCTGACACTCCCCTGAGGACTTATAGCATATTGGACAATTTGGCTGATTTTCTCATAGGGATACTATATAGTAAAAATTTCAGGGTCCTTGAGCTACCCCTAAATATCAATAGTTTTTCATACAATTTTATTGGAACCATTTAAGAGGGTGAGACTACAGTATATAAAATAAATTAAATTATGGACCACCCTAGAATACACGTACAGTAACTAAGTACTTTTACTTAAGTATTATTCAACACATTGAAGTTCTCTTACTGTACTTCTCCTTTTTATATTTCGATAATATGTCCCAGGCTTATAATTATTTGTTTAAAGGACATTTTGTTCAGAGGGAATGTTGCATTTCAAAATTGGTTGGGCTTGCCCTATATAGACCCCTGTTTTATGCTTATAATCAAAATATTTCCATGGATTATTTGAGCTATTGAATGTTGAAACTTTGAAGTTGCCCTACAAGATGCTGTCTTAATGTCGCGTGAAAAGGATCTATTGGATGGAGTTTTGTGTCTTATCGGTGAAAATAAGTACATGTATATACTGTATTATAGTCCTGTACATCTAAATGAAAATTAACTACTCGCTATTCCTATATATATTACAGCTCTGCATCCTGCAGCCAAGCTTATTACCAGGTTTCTTTTTTCCAGGTTTCTTTTTTCTAACACACCCATGACTATAGTCAAATCAATTGCCTCAATTACCATTTGACATACATGTATACTACGATTTGAAGGATTGAAGGCTGAAAGCGATGAACTTGGGTTGGTTGATTCACCACTGACTGCAAAAGGCTGATAAGGCTCATCCTTTTGACAGACCATGTCACCCATACAATGTATGGGGAGAGTTACCTGAGCTACAAAATGGTACTGGTATAAGGTCATAAAGGAAAGTACAAACTGTTGACCAGTACCAAGAGAATCATGTCAGAACCATAAATATTCCATTGGGTTGATGATATTTGGGTGGGAGGGACTGGCTTTCACAAGCCACTGCAGTGAACTGGTTTGCAACAGATACTGTAAATTAATAGGTATAAAATCAAAGAAAAAAACAGCTTGACATTGAGGGCTATTTTTTAATGTAAACCCACAAGCTCATATTTGGAGGAAGGCTTATCAAAAGAATTTTGCATCTACAGTAAGGTGGGGAGGCTTACTTTTGAGGACTTGTTGGAGGTTTATGTTATCTCTCAATTGCCAATTAAGCCTCAGATCCACTTTTTTCTGCTAATTCTGGACTACTTTTCCAAGGCAGTGGAGTTGGCCAGCTTGAGAGATTAGGAATTGGGTTAAAGCTTCTTCATTCTAAAGGCGCTGTAACACTATGCAATTTTTTATCCTCAATTTTGCTGTTACACTTTGTAATTTGTGCAACTTGTCTCGCAACGGCATTGCGAGATAAGTTGCACGAACCATTCCAAAGCGGTTCTACTTTCTGTAATGATTGCAGCGACTATTTTCAGCGTTGCACAGTGTAACACCTCATCTGCAACTTGTCTCGCTATTTTCCTCTTTGGCGAATGGATGCGCGTGCGTCCCTTGTCATAAACACAAAGATGGTGTCAAGTCAAGTTGCACGAAACGTTGCCTGGTGTAACACCCCCTTTCATGAAACTACAACGTAGCAGTTAAGCCGTTGCGAGACAAGTTGCATGAAACATTACATAGTGTAAGTATGTGTAACACCGCCTTAAATACCTACGAGTTAATAGAATATGAGGGCAAAGCCCAAATCCAATTTCACCATGCATTTAGACTGCTACATAACATGTACAGTATAGTACTTAGCATTGCCAATTAGTAATCAAGTTCCTACTATTTATTCTTATCCATGTAGGCCTTCCACAGGTATGCTCTGGAAAACTCGAGAATTTCAAAATTGCTTGGAATAGATTGATGGGTCACAATCCCCATGCCGTCACGTTGTTAGTTCCGCTGATTGATGGTGTCGAAGATGTTGATATCTTGGCAAAAAAATTAAAGCTCTCCAACGCAGAACGACAGTTGGCAAAGTTTTTTGCCACCAACCGTGAACCTGTTGAGCATGAATTCCCACTGAAACCTTATCAAGATATCCTTGTATCAGTCTCAATAAAAAGCTCTGAGCAACTCCGTAGCCAGATTATTGAGCTTCTGTATTATCACGGGAAAGGTGAACAAGTCAAGGACATGGCCGAGTGGAAAGTTCCGGAGTTTCCTGTCAATGGAAATGACTTGAAAGAGTTCAAGATAAAACCTGGTCCAAACTTCGGTAGGACATTAAGTCGATTAAAGGAGATCTGGAAGGAGAGCTACTTTGTTTTGTCAAGAGAAGAACTTCTGGAAAAGGTTGAGAATCTGTCACAAAGCCTAAAACCATAGTTTATACATACATGGCAAGATTCTACTAAAACTGTAATTATTATAAAGTAAATAGTTTAAACTTTAAACCTATAGGACTGTCAGTAGAAGTTTGAAGATGAATGCCTAGATTGTCCTAGTCTTGTTGGTGACTAAATATAAAAGTAGTGAATAGCGTATAGGTAGCCGGGTTAAAATACAAATAAAAAACTATAAAAGCGTGGCGCATGACACCTGCCGAAATAGTGAGTAGTATATAGGTCTAACGCAGCGGTCTTTGGAACGAAGGTCTTAATTCTGCGCCACTTTAAGTTTCACTTAACGCTTTGCTGGAAACGTTGGCGTATCTCCTAGTTGTAAAAGTTGCATAAGTGCTGATAGTACGATAACTTTACGATGCAACTGCACTATATGGCAACGCAACAATGTATAGTCAAATATCGCGGCAAATCGCGCTATTTTCGCTTACAAGTCACTAAATAATCTGCTCAATCACACTTTTTCCACTATCACTTTAACAAAGACTTCCATAGCTACAATACTAGATAAAAACACAATATTCGCAAATCTCTTGCTAGCAAAAAATGGAATCATTGGACTATACTTTAAACTTCGCTGCTGATATTTGATACCGCGACTTGAGCAGTCTCCACCACGCTGTTTTTTTGAGCTTCCTTTTACAATTCATAGCTATAGTTTAGTTGTTGAGTATTGTTTTATAAATCTTGATTAATCAATTATAGCGCGTCTTTAGCTTTACAGTAATTCATATCTGATTGTTTGTATACTATATAGTTCTTTGGTTATCTGAGGACCCTTCTGTTATGTAACACTATAGTCTTTAGGGTGATGTTGGCATCCTCAATAAAGATTGCAATATTATTAGCAAGCTATTGCAGAAATTTGGGCGCTTTTAATTCTCGATATATCAGGACAACCAAAATACTAACGCTATAATGCTAACCAGATACTAACCCAAAAACTAACCCATATGCTATAAAATACGTTTCCATTTTGGTTGTTCATATATCGAAAAAGGGCCGACGTGCGCATCTCCGCAGGCAATATGCGCGCCATGTCCCTAAAAGTAGCCCGAGTTAACGCCTAGCGGGCGTCTTGTTAGATAAGAAACGAAGAAAAAACTAGGAAAATCTTTGTCCATGGACAAAATCGACAAAACTTTGTTGGAAACCTCAATGTATTAAATAAGTCAGATAAACACCGCGATATACAGCCCTCGGACGCTACGCGTCCTCGGGATTACCATATTTTGTTATACTATATTGAGTTATAATATTCTGACAAAGAGGTTTCCAGACAAAAGAGCATTTATAGCGTCCGCGCCACTGAAGCCTTTGTTTTGGAAACGATACGTCGATGTCATTTCCGCGGTATCCAAGAATGAAGTGGGAATTCTTTTGAACCACTTGAACTCAATAGAGCCTTCAATTCAATTCACAGTAGAACGTTTATCATTTTTTTATTCAGTCGTCAAACGAACAGACCACAGGAAATTAGAAACTGCTGTATACCGAAAACCAACACACTCATGGCGAATATCTTTCATTTGATTCTCACCACCCCATATGCCATAAGAAGTCCAATACTTAAGTATTTTATAAAGTTTTTCAAGCCATAGCAAGTCAAAGTGATGGATTTGAGGTATGCAGCTTTATTTCATTGCATGCCATGCGACCTTCAAAATATGGATTAATTAACATGTGATTTCATTGAATTTATATTCTGAACCAAAATAATGTCACAAATATGTCATAAGAAATGGGTGTAAAAAGCATTTTGCGTCAAAAGTGTTAGGGATACTAGGCTAGGCTACTATGTATGTGCATGTATATATCCCTAACAAAAAAAGTCTATAGGCTTGCCTATAGGCAACCTATAAGATCCTATAGAGAACCTATAGGCTTCTATAGGAAATTGGAACATTGCCTATAGGCGCCTATAGACTTTTTCTGTGAGTGGATGTTCCACTCAATTTGTACAAATTGTGCGGTAATGTGGCAAAAGCAGATGGCTGATGTATACTCAATAAGCAAATAGAAAGGAATAGAACTAGTTGTGCAGACAGGTATTGTGTTTACACAAGAACCATCAACCATCTATACAAACAACTATTAACTCTGAATTGCATAACTCTGATGATAAGGTTTCAAACTAGTCTGGCTTCCACATGAATTTCAGTCTATTCAAAATTTGTCCTGGCCCATAGTTAAACTGAACCAAATAATATATATATAATACTATTTCTGATTAGCATTTGAGAAGTTGGCAGAGCTTTTATGCATGCTTTATTTGTGCACTTCCAACTAGTTTCCACATGCATCATCCATAACTCAAACCATTTCTTATTATAAAATAATATTTACTCTATGCATGCTGGTCTTCGTCAGGCTACAACTCGAGACTGAAATTATGTCAGTAACTAAAGGCCCATCTACACGATATGATTTATCGTATACGATTGTCGTTCTGGCGTACATTGTGATGTCGTGTACGATTGTCGCATATACAATTGTTTGCATACAACACAATTCTTATTTATGATTCATGGTGAATGTTGACATGCATGTACAGTTTGATCACATACACCCAGATGACAATCATATACAACAAATTGTATCATGTAGATAGGCCTTAATGTGTAGTTCCAGATCTGGTTTAGTTAATACATTGGCAACTGCATCTCTCTAAGAAATTAAATTGCTTATTAAATTAATTGCTCTTGTCAATGGCTTTACTTTTTCTGAGATATACAAGTCAAATCATGCAATTCCAAGTATTGACTTCAAATTGTGACTTGCTGATGCCATATTTACAGTGGTTTAACACCACAAACTGTGGCCACACCAATATTGTTGGCTAGAGATTCAAGGAATCTCTAATTAAAATAATAAGAAAAGTGCCACATAAATACAGCTGGAATTCTGTTTATCACATTTATTATATATTGCATGAATTAAAGCATATTTCCCTACATTTCACTACACTGCAAGACAATTTTAAGACAAATAAGGGCTGTTATATCAGCAAAATAAGATGCAGCTTTAGTCTGGTCTTATTTAAGCTTAACTGTTCATATAAATGTACTAACTGTAAGCTATGTGATTTGTGTTCTATACATGTGAGTTGCCAGATTTTGCTATTGTATAAATAGCAAAATAAGACACAAGACGTAATAATTTGTGTAAGTCGTGCATCTTTGTCGCTTTGCAGAAACGACCCTAGTGTTAGAATAGAGTGCATTGTAATATACCTTCTTCTGCCATCTACTAAGAATCCACATAGATTTTATATCAAATGCTACTTATTTACATTTGAAGCTTAGAAATTCCAGGGGGTGGGAAGTCAATGCTTGATTACCATAATATATACCGTAAAGAAAATCTAGAAGCTAGGGCTAGTAGACAAATTCCCTTCCACACAATGAGAATTTTCTATAATCAAAAGTGTTAAAGTGCCTAATAAAAAAACATTTGCCTGGGTCTCCATAATGTGATTGAAACCCCTCATGAAGTAATAAAAGCACTTGAGAAGTTGGAAAAACACTTGTCTCGCAGTTTGTGCTTCTCGCTAGACTTCTTCCTAGACTTCTCTTGTACGTGTTTCTGTTATATCACTTGGGCTTCAATCGAGTTTCAGAGACCCAGACAAACATACCGGTATTCTATTATTTAAACTGAAATCTCAATTGTTATCATTTCTAAGAAGTTGATTGGCGAATGCTATTGGACACTATTAATTTTTCAAAATCATCACATAAAAATCCTTTCACCATGCAAATTCCACAAACAAATTCAGCATGACTTGTGTCCAAAAGGACCTCCTTGGCTTGGTTTGCCACCATGGGCATCAGCACCGATACTGATAAATATTTAAGAGTAAAAAATAAAGTTTGTACGTTTCAGCTGTCAGTCAGTTCTCTTTAATTATGCTTTAATCCAGTTAGATATTAGACGACCTTGCCAACCATTCTCTACACATTATATCATACCATTATTAATACGTTAAATCATTTTTTAATGTCCACGGTTGGCAAGGCAATTCAAACGTTATATTACTGTTTAAACATCTATGAGTACGAGTTTAGTCTTGAGTTTTTGGTAAAAATTACCCGGGCGAATTTAACATACCGAAGTACACAACTGTACATTTCTATTTTCTCACAGTATCACGCACTTCCTTTTTTTACTTTTCGTCTTCTTTCCTCCTGTCTTGGTACCGTTCTCCATCTTCCGCGAACGGATTTCTCGCATAAGGTCGTAGAAAACTTTGTCGACGTTTTCTTTCGTCTTGGCCGACGTCTCAACATAGGGCACTTTCCATTCTTCGGCCTTGGCGTTGGCAACTTCTTGGGTGACCTGACGCTTGTCCGCCAAATCCGCCTTGTTTCCCACTAGCAGGAATGGAATGTTTTCGTCGCCTTTCACGCGAAGGATCTGTTCTCGAAAATCTCCTGTAGCATCGAATGATTCAGTTTCTGTTATAGAAAACACACAAAGGAACCCCTCTCCACTACGAAAATAGTTGTCGCGAATTGCAGCATAATCCTCCTGACCGGCCGTGTCGAGAATGTCAATTTGACATTCATCACCGTCCAACATCACCTTCTTTCGATAACTGTCGGCTTTCGTCGGTTCGTAGTCTTCTACAAACTAAACAACAAAAAGAACATTAGCCTATAGCACGAAGAGCTGGTTAAAGATACTAGTATTTAAAACGAAAACAAAACCATGCCTGCGTCGTTGCGATCCTGACATATTCAAATATCAGAAGTAGACAAACCAATAGTTTCACAACGTCAGCTGAAATTACTATATTTAAAAACCAAGATAAGATGTCCGGAGTTTTAAACACCTTCATAACGAGTAAACTAAAGCCACGCTCGTTTCAAATATTGTTTTCTTTTACAGGGTGTAGCCCTAGTTAGCCGTCGGCTTCGTCGTTCTCACCTCATCGTACATGAATTGTAAAGTTAGGGCAGACTTGCCAACGCCACCGCTCCCAACCATGATGACTTTGTGAAGCCCAGTCTGCTTCTCCTTTCCCTTCGACATTCTGATCGTCGATCCTGGTACAAGTTTGATTAAACGAAGCCCAATACAATCGAGAAAACGTCCGCCAACCAAGCCAGCAGCAGCAAAAGAGACAATGTTTGGGCTGGACTTTTTTGTGACGTCACAGACACAGCGGATGCGGATGAGTTAAGTGGATACTTGGCGTAATCCCCACACAAAGAGTTCTGATGACATATTTGAAAAAACATTAATAAAGCACTTTATTTTCTATTTGCACGAATTTCGTACTATCTTGGTCAGCTTTATCTTTAAGCAAATAACTCGAAATTTCAACTTATAACTCGAAATGTCAACTTATAACTCGAAATTTCAAATTATAACTCGAAATTTCATGTTATATAACCTTAACTCGAAATTTCATGTTATAACTCGAAATTTCGACTTCTAAATATCTTTTCGAATTATAAGTCGAAATTTCGAGTTATAAATTGAAATTTCGAGTTATAAGTTGAAATTTCGAGTTATAAGTCGAAATTTCGAGTTATAAGTTGAAATTTCGAGTTATAAGTTGAAATTTCGAGTTATAACACGAAATTTCGAGTTATAAGTTGAAATTTCGAGTTATAAGTTGAAATTTCGAGTTATAAGTTGAAATTTCGAGTTATGTCTAGATTTCCAATTATAAGTTAAAATAAAGTGTTTTATTAAATCCTGTTAAATTTATTTTAAAAAAAATTGTGTTATGGTATTTCCTCTCAGACTACCACCACCGTAATTAGTAATCCTGTTTTGTGAAATTATATTCATCATTTCATTTTAGTGGGGGACAACGTTGTGTTAACATACTGAAATGTCAACAAACCCATGTCGAAATAAGAGTTAACTGGACATAATATTTCTATAGACATAATTATATTCATTACATTGACATTCACAACAATGTTTATTCACTTCAAATCATGATAACTGTAATTTTTAGTGGTAATGACAATTTGCAGCGATTTTCGTTATTTTTAGGAAGAGGATATCTTCATGGACACATGCAGAAGTATATTATTATATAGATTTATTTTAAAAAGTGAACATGAACCTGAACCATTGATTGTCGAATCAAAGTTAGGTGTTTGTATGAAAAAGTATCTTCGATGTACTACAAAGTACAAGTAAAGGCTTAGCTATTTCAGGTGCACTTCGCCGTCGTCGAGTATGTCGCTTCCGGTAGGTGCGGGAACTTTTTTATTATTCGTTATTTCTTTTTCTTGGTTAATTGATTATAATTTTACGCGCGGGTCAGTGCGTAATTATATATAAGGAAGAATGAATACGTTACCGGGACAACGTTTGGCCGTACTGTATAGTAAAATCAAAGTTGCCCGGGCAGAATCAAACGATATAATATGAAGCAAAAAGACCCGCCGTAGCGGCATGTTGTAAAACATGGACTGGACTGGACTGGACTGATAAAACATGGACTGATAAAACATGGACTGATAAAACATGGACTGATAAAACATGGACTGATAAAACATGGACTGTAAAACATGGACTGGTAAAACATGGACTGATAAAACATGGACTGATAAAACATGGACTGGTAAAACATGGAGGGTTAGGATCTTTAAAGCCGTGTTTACACTACCAGCCTTGGCCTGGCCTAGGCTTGGCCTTGGCCAGGCCTAGGCCAACGATTGATGTGAGCCCAGATTTCCTGGCCTAGGTCAGGCCTAGGCCAGGCCAAAGTGTGTTTACACTACGAAAATCCTGGCCTAGGTCAGGCATAGGCCAGGCCAAGGCTTGTAATGTAAACACGGCTTTAAATCCAGAGAGAATGTAATTATTGCGTGGGCGTATAAATAGCGAATTAAAGCGATTTCGGCCAGTTTTATTGTCAATGAATCGCAGTCTGAAAAGCATTTACGAGACCTGTAAACCCGCAAATTAATGCAAAGATTCTCTCCAAGATAACTGGATGACTGAGAGAAACACAGATGAGAGATTAAAGAGAGAACCGTGGACGAAACGTCAACATAACAGAGATAGTCGTTGCAAGGCAAAGCGATTTCGGACTTTCGTTTTATTGACGATGAATCGCAGTTGGAAAGTTTACCGAGACCTGTAAACCTGCAAACCATTGCAAAGAATCTCTCCAAGGTGAAAGAAACACAGATGAGAGATCAATCATGAAGACAGAATGGACAGCCGAAGGACAGGGAAATATTATTATGCCGTGTGTTGACATTTATCCCGCGAAACTCCGTAATATTTATCATTATGAAATGTTGTGTTTTTGTATGATTTAAATCAATTCTATATCGAAATGATCACTTGAGTTTGGCGAATCGAACGCTGTAGGTTTCGTCTACTTAAAATGTGAAGATGAAAGAAACACAGATGAGAGATCAATCATGAAGACGGAAAGGACAGCACAGGGAAATATTATTATGCTGTGTTGACATTTATCCCGTGAAACTCCGTAATATTAATCATGAAATGTTGTGTTTTTATCCGATTTACATCAATTCTATATCGAAATGATCACTTGAATCTAGGTTTCGTCTACTTAAAATGTGAAGATCAGATGTTATATAAGAAAATGCGTATTAGCGATTAAAGCGAGACTCGCCTCTAAAATCAAAGGACATGGCTTCAAGATATATTCGTTGTTTACCCGATGATTTAATGCTTTTATGTTCGTTAAACCGATGTAATTTCGTAACAGATATGTTTCGTATACCTTTCCGTTGTTTTTATATAAATTTTGACACACGAAGACCTTCAATCGAACAGATATTAGAAAAAATAGTATTGCCCGTGTTTAGTGTTTACATTAAATTTCGTCTGCGTGTCAGGCGTTGTGCATTGGGGGGGGGGGGGGGGAGGGGGGGTTAGCCTGCGTGTAGACGCCTGATTTTTCTTCCTCATTTCTCGGGCTGCAAAGCCGAGGTAAGCTTTCGCCAATGCACCATACCCCTCGCCCAAATCCACGCCATATCTCCCTAATTTGTCCAGTGATTAAGTGGCCCAAGTTAACGCCTAGCGGGCGTCTTGTTTGTTATAAAACATGGACTGGTAAAACATATAACGTGTAGCTGTGAATGTATGATGTTTATACATTAACAAATAATCGCCAACCCCAAAACAACAAAGATCCTAACCCTCCATGTTTTACCAGTCCATGTTTTATCAGTCCATGTTTATCAGTCCATGTTTTACCAGTCCATGTTTTACAGTCCATGTTTTATCAGTCCATGTTTTATCAGTCCATGTTTTATCAGTCCATGTTTTATCAGTCCATGTTTTATCAGTCCAGTCCAGCACAGTCCAGTCCATGTTTTACAACATGCCGCTACGGCGGGTCTTTTTGCTTCATATTATATCGTTTGATTCTGCCCGGGCAACTTTGATTTAACTATACAGTACGGCCAAACGTTGTCCCGGTAACTATTCATTCTTCCTTATATATAATTACGCACTGACCCGCGCGTAAAATTATAATCAATTAACCAAGAAAAAGAAATAACGAATTATAAAAAAGTCTGACTTTTTAAAAAAAAAAAGTAAAACTCATGTTTTATCAGTCCAGTCCAGTACAGTCCAGTCCATGTTTTACAACATGCCGCCGTATGCTGTTTAATTTTGACAGGACTTCTAATTTTATTTAATAATGTTATATGTTATAACATTTTATTATAAACAAAACCCTATTGCCAAGACTATATATCACCGATTTGTATACACAATCTATATCCTTATATTATCAAATTCATTAATAATTCATAAAGAAAAAACAAGGGAAATCCGTGGCATGACGGCGGTTTTAAATCGGATAAAATTCGTCCTAATTTACATAAACTTTTCTTTCGATTTTCTCAGCTAAAACAGCTTGTATCTTCAAGATAGTAGATAGATATGAAGATTTATGTGTATTCATTTGATAAACCATATAAAATATTCGCGTCCGATCCAGTTTATCTGACTATATACGAACGCTCGCCTTCGGATCGACTTTGTATCAGATAAAGATCGGTCTCTCGTATTTTATCTATCACTTAAAATATTTTTTAAAGGACTTGGAAAGCTGATATAGAATTAGTATATTCGATATTATGCTTTATTTGCAATAGGTGAGGTTGCCCATTTATATAGAAAATTTTAAGAAGTTTTCTTCATGAACTATATGGCCCTGCAGACGATGTTCATGCAGTCTCAATTTCTAGTTGCAGTTATAATAGTATACCTCACCAAAATATAAAAAAATACAGACCAGTCTAGTTGCGGTTAACTATAACAGCTCACCAAAATATAAAAAAGGTGTCAGCGCGGGCAATTATAAGGAAACGAGAAAATATACTGAAAGGAAAATTATAGGGATACAGGATACTTAAAACTCCGAGAAGCCATATTAGGGGCGAATGCAGAAATAGATGATGGTCAAGCTATGGATGTTTCTCTATGATTTGATGGGAGTCATCCATGGGACATCCATTGGCCTCATGGATAGGAGTTGTTTTTGTCATCTCTGTCGACTGTCGATACTGCGGGTAAAGTACAGTACTGTCGTGTACTGGTGCAGTGTACCCAAAATGAGTCAATCATTCAATATATGCTCTAGTATGGACATCTGTGTTAATATATACAATGTTGTAGTGAATGTGTCAATATCGTCTGAAGCTCATATCCTCAGAAAAAATACGTACACTCACTGTGGTGCCTCAAGTAAAGAAAGAATCATGGAGAAGCAACTGCAGGTTCCTGCTGGTACACAGTATACTAAACTAGCATTTACAAGAACAGAAAGCGAATCCGGTAAAAGGTGATTTGAAGGCAGCAACGCAGTGGCGTAAATTCTGGGGGATACGTACAGTCGCACACCCCATCTTTTAGCCAAGGGGGAATTGTTATAATCCCCCCAGTTTTTCGATTTTGAAAAAATGCTGTGGAGAAGAATCGTTATATACTTAGATTAATTTTGTGAGGATTTTCTGCGCATAATATATTTCTAAATTCTTTTTTCCACTTGGTCAGTAGCATATCTATATTGATATCTTCACTTTGAATAGATGTCAACCGGTAATCGGATCCGCATATCGGATCGACGGGCCGATATTTCGCAATATCGGCCAAATATCGGATCGGAAACATTTGACAAATATATCAGATTTTAATTTTTACCGATATCCAATTTTAAACTTTTGCGGTCGAATTTCAAAATTCAGTTGTGTTTGAGCAAAAAACTAAAGTTGTCGATCACAATTAATATCGACGTTCGATCTACACATTTCAAAACAGTTAAGCCTAATATAGACTTTGGACGTTGCAGTTCCGTCGCATTTAATTTATCGCATTTAATCCCCTCGCAAGCTGCGGAAGCGAGGGTGATAATCTCGCCACGGCAGGGATACATTTCTCACGAAAAAAACATATATATATATAAATGTATGTATCCCAAATGCATGGCCCTGGTGACTTACCAGATTTTGGTGAGCTGGTTTCCATAATAATCATCGAAAAAGTGACAGCAACCCTAGTCTACAGTGGCGTTTTAATACGAGTCTGATGTCCCGAATCTACCAAGTCCGCGCGATCTACACAGATAACGCGATCCATGCAGTCTACGCGATTTATGCAGTTTATGCGTTCTATGCAGTCCACGCGATCTACACAATCTATGCTGTCTACGCGATCTCAGTATGCAGTTAACGCATTTGCGACCTATGTTGCTACGCGATCTTTGCAATCTACGCGCGATCTACACAATCTACTCTACGCTATCTATGTAGTTTACGCGTTCTACGCAATCTACGCAATCTATACAATATACACAATCTATCCATATTGAGGACATAGCGATATGTTCCGGTGATAGATTGTATATAGATAGACGCAGGCACCCACATTGAGCTGTGATAGATACATAGATTTACACACCCACATAGATGATTTATTTAACTCATTTATACGGAAATGAAGAGAGAAACATGTTGAACTACATCTTTAACGAATTATGTAATGAAGTGTTTATCGTAAACCATATTTAATTACTAGCGATAGCCTAAAAAAAGTGAAGATAAACTAAGGATTTATAAACTTAAAATCCGCCGAGCGAGCGCGAATCTCAATACTCGGGCCCAATACTCGGGCCCAATTTAGCAGATCGTTACTGTCCCCGTCCCCCCGGGAAAATGCAGCGTTACAAGAACGTTTTGCCACGGCCATGTCGTGGTTTCAATTGACTGGTGCATAAATCCTCAGATCATGTAGTTTAATCGAGTGAAATGCCAAATATTACTAATATATCTGCTCTACCGAAAAAAAAACAAGATATGTTTTTATAAGGTTGTTTATCGATTTATTATGGGTATTCATACAATTATTTAGTTCGAGTGCTGAAATACGACGTAAACATAAATAATTCATCTTGAAAATTTCAAATTGAAATGCATATTTTGTAATTTCAACTTATGCTTAATATGCTAAGTGCAAAAAGATTGCATCAAGCATCTTTAAAAAAGATTCCGTCAAGCGCGAACTTGAGGTATAAATAACCGCGTCTGCATGGTTTTGTGATAAGATGACTAATTAGTCCAGAATATAATCAGAGGCGGAAAGTCACCCCCCCTTGAAAAAACCCTGTAGTGACTATAAAATGCTCAAGCATGGAAATCGTATCACATTCTCTAGTTACGAAATGAGGCATTTTGACGAGCCTTGCATGCTTATAGTGGTATACAGTAACTATAATTGACGTTTGTGGCGAACCGCAACAACGATCTAGAAAATTTTGATATTTTCAAGATCTAAAATCACATTTTAATCGATGTTTGGCAAGGCAAGATATAGATTCAAAACAAGAAATCAGAAAATGGAGGAATGTAGAAATAACTTAACCTCTGCTCATGATATTGAAATTCAACTAATTTCCGAATGGAAGGGTATCAATTATGTATCGGTTGGGATTGGGACAGGGTGACTAGAAACCCTGTCACTATTCATACCATGATATACTCCATAGCAGTTACACACAGGAGACATGTTTTGACATTAAAACTTACAAAAGACGTACTCTTTACTAGATAAGTAGGAGTAGAGAACATACCGCCAGACACATGGCGTTCTACTTCTGTCTTGTTGATGTAGCTGGCAACAAAATAAACAATCACCTCACATGCATTTGGTGCGACTGTTAGCACATGGAAATACACAAAACTTAATTTCGTTAACAATGGGCTTGTTTATCTTAAAAAAGTCTAAATATAACCAGACCTTACAGATAAATTTTGTCAGAAAGTTCCTCGCAGAAATCACCGGAAATGCACTCCTGGCCCTACAAAGGTTCGCGGCAAACTCGCGAACACAAACTTTACAGGATTTGTCTTACTGCCCCCTGGCAAAATAATCCTGGGCTATGGTATAAACTTGTCCTAAGCGGACACTTAAAGCCGATTGCCATTCAGTGCTTTTTATCGCGCGATCGACTTTATTCGATCGCTTTCTTTTGAATTGTGAGCCCTTGAATGGAACGCATCAGGTCGAGGGCTCACAATTCAAAAGAAAGCGATCGAATAAAGTCGATCGCGCGATAAAAAGCACTGAATGGAAATTCGCCTTTATACTCGAGATCCCCATAAGGTTCCAAGAAGGCTACGTTTACACACCGCAATTAATCGAGCCGATTTCTGATCCTGGTGCATATACGTTACAATATTAATTGTCCAATCAGAGCTAGATTTGTACCACGTGGGCCTGATTTCAGATATCCGCGGGGAACCAATCACTGATCTCAAAAATAGGACTGGATTGAGCTTTCTATTGTATCTGACGAGCTTATTTTGAAGCCTGTATAATTGACGAGAGATCATCAAAAGCTCCGAGTTTGCAAGCAAATAGAAATGCGACGCTCGCAAAATAGGTTTAGTGTCTGGCCAATATATTTTCTTTGTTGACATTAAATGCATAAAATCTTAAACCTAATTTGACGTCTCATATTAGGCTTCTCTTACTGGATAATTAGAGCAAACGGCGGCCATATTGGAGTGACCTCATTACGAATACAGTGGTGAATCGGAGAGGAAAGGCGGAATTCTGACATTTAATAACTGTCCAGCGAGTATGTTTCCTTTGCTAAAGTTAAATAGCAAATGTCAGAATCCTCCCCAACATGTCTGTGATGCCACAGTACTCCTTAGGTGGTCACTCCAATATGGCCGCTGTTGGCTTCATTTTTGTAACAACAGTAGCTCGATCCAGTCCTATTTTTGAGATCAGTGGAACCAATTGAAGGCTGCCATCTTGGATAAATTGGGGGGGGGGGGGGGGGGGGGGCAAATTAACAAAGCCCGGATGAAATGTCTTGGTTCCAGCCTTTTTGCATTCGAGAACTCGGTTTTGTTCTGTACTTAATTTTTAAAAACTTTTATTTTTTCTGCTGCATGATTATTAAAGCAGACTGTCAGTGAATTTTTAGTAGGACTACGACGTAGATTTGTAACCCAGATGGATTCGTCTTTTTCCGCTTCCCGAAACGGAAAACAGAAGAGAAACCTGTTTTTCAAGATAATTATTAAAAGGTAACGCGTTTGAAATATTGAAAATACCGTCTATAACCTTAGTAATTAATGATTGAATTAAAAGGATTGAAGCAAAACCTGGAGTCAAATTATGGTATTTTTCTTCGCAGATTTGCCAAAAAATACGGTCAATTTCGATGTTATTTTTTTATTTCTTTGCTAAAAAGTTTAATTCAGCTTTGCTGATTTCTCGTTCGTAGCAGTTGGTTATATTTCCGTTGGAAATTCATGTTACTGCTGCATGCCAAGAACTATAGAAATAATCTACTACAGTGCAGTACTTGTAATGCCACTCTTACTGTAATGAATTTACAAAAATCGCTACTAAAGTATAATAGATCAGTGAATTCATATTGTTTACAACGATATGCAGCCCCCCCCCCCCCCCCCCAGTTGTCCGAAAAATTAGCACTATTCGGGCAAAAATGGTCTTGTTATTCGGGCAAAAAGGGTCCTAATATTTGAATGCAACTTAATGACATTATAACGGGATTCTCATTGAGGAAAATCTGGGATTTCATTGTTGTTCTTCGTTTAGCAATGTTTAAAAGTGGCATATAGCCAGGCCTTGGTCCGGGCGTTGTCTAAACGTAATCTCGTGGTTTTGTGGCTAATTGCTTTTCCTTCCTTCTCTTCTGTTGTCGTGCAACGCATTCCCTATGCGCGTTGCGGGAGAGATATCCACGCGGTCTAAATTTGGAAAATATGTGTTACTTTAACGGTAATCAAATACTTCGAATCCCGCACAAAACGAGAAAAGTGCCCCCAAATTGCAGGAAATACACTTTCAGCGAATCAAAAATTTTCTCGGGTGAGCATGCCCCTGGACCCCCTAATATACATGTTTCCAATGCATGTTCATATACATTAATGAAAAACGTGCATGTGTAATAATGATCAGGCTAAACGATACCAATTCGTGTTCTTCAGTAATATTGACGTCATAATTTATTCGGGCAGTTATGCTCAGCCCCCCTACAAAATTTTGCCCGTACGCCTATGTTTTTGTTTATATCATTTGTAATTGTGTTTTAACTGAATCTTTGATACGACCACGAGTAAAATAATTTCCAGTATTCAGTCTAAATATTTTGATGTCAATAACTCACTATGACTGACCTGAACTATTTATGTGCTGAATTATTTCATGTTGCAAGCATTGTAAACCTTAAATATCAATCTTGTTTATAATAAATGCTTTTCCTGTTTAGTTGTTCGACGTAAAACTTAATTGGTACATGTACCTTTATTTAGTTTTTGTAAACACAAATGCTTGCTCTGATTTATATGAAACTAAAATGAAAACCCAGTGTAGTGTCACCCAATCGATTGTATAGCGCGCAACATATGCGAACTTTGGAACATTACCAAACCTTAATTTTGGAACATTTATATAAACATTATTTTTAGGTACTATATATTTCAATAAACCCTTTAGGAAGTAGGCGTATGGAGGGGGATTAGGGACAAAATTGTTATAGGAAGGCATTGGGCCGTACTATTGGGTCGTACTGGACAGGCAATGGGTCGTACTGGACAGGCAATGGGTCGTACTGGACAGGCAATGGGTCGTACTGGACAGGCATTGGGTCGTACTGGACAGGCAATGGGTCGTACTGGACAGGCAATGGGTCGTACTGGACATGCAATGGGTCGTACTGGACAGGCAATGGGTCGTACTGGACAGGCATTCGATCGTACTGGACAGGCATTCGATCGTACTGGACAGGCAATGGGTCGTACTGGACAGGCAATGAGTCGTACTGGACAGGCATTGGGTCGTACTGGACAGGCAATGGGTCGTACTGAACAGGCATTGGGTCGTACTGGACAGGCAATGGGTCGTACTGGACAGGCAATGGGTCGTACTGGACAGGCATTGGGTCGTACTGGACAGGCATTGGGTCGTACTGGACAGGCAATGGGTCGTACTGGACAGGCAATGGGTCGTACTGGACAGGCATTGGGTCGTAGTATCTCACATGTTATTACGCATGCGCATAACATAAATACAGCTAACGACAAGTAACGCGGGCTCGCCACGCTCCAAAGACTTTATATGCTGAGACTATATGTTGATTTATTCAAATGAATTTCACGCTTCATCAGCATAGAATTGTTTAAATGTCAAGAGACCGCGAAGATATGTTACAACGTGCTAAAGATGCTTTAAAGAACGCACTAGCCGAGTTGGAAACAGAGCCACAAAGCTCAACTCAGAAATCAGAATACTGAGACGACCGTCAACACTCGGTCTCCGAATGCCGTTGATCGTCAAAGACAACAAAGTGCAACTGATGATTTCAGGTGAGTCAATAAAAAATAAATGGAATCTACGAGTGTTCCATGTATTTTCTTCAAAGCATATTACAAATGAATAAATAATATAAAAAATACGAATTTGGAAAACACGTGGGATAACGGCATAACGCTTCCATTTTGGCGCGAATTATTACAATTGATATGTTTTGGAACACTATTTGTATTGATCTTCACAAAACCAATACAGAATCAAGGTGTAAAATTTAAAAAGTCACATATATAGGAAATGAATTTTGTAGTTCAACTAATCTTGTTATTTTGGTCTTTCACTTAAGGTGGCTCCCTACTGTTTCTTGAAAGTTGAAAGTGGCAAAAATGCAAATTTCAATCTCGAAAAGTGCCCATGGATATTTCGGAAAAGATTGAAACTAAAGCTATGCATAGAATAACTTTCAGGGCATCAAATACTATTAATGGCTAAAGTGTTTCATATGTTGCTATGACAACAGTGACGTTTCAAAATGGCCGAAAATGAACATTTAATCTAATTTATTTCGCAGACGAGTCGGTGACCCCAGATTTTTTTTGCATTTAAACATTTCTTTTAGTTTAATTAACGAATAGGCAAATTTAAAAAAAATTCTGTGGATCCAATTTTAAAAAAAATATAAAAACATGATTTTTTTTGTGTAAAATAATTGGATCCACAGAATATTTTTTTTAATCTGCCTATTTATTAATTAAACTAAAAGAAATGTTTAAATGCAAAAAAAATCGGGGGTCACCGACTCGTTCGACTCGTTTGCGAAATAAATTAGATTAAATGTTCATTTTCGGCCATTTTGAAACGTCACTGTTGTCATAGCAACAGATGAAACACTTTAGCCATTAATAGTATTTGATGCCCTGAAAGTTATTCTATGCATAGCTTTAGTTTCAATCTTTTCCGAAATATCCATGGGCACTTTTCGAGATTGAAATTTGCATTTTTGCCACTTTCAACTTTCAAGAAACAGTAGGGAGCCA
Organism: Chrysogorgia sp. JL179-B06; assembly: GCA_035772405.1. NCBI lineage: Eukaryota > Metazoa > Cnidaria > Anthozoa > Scleralcyonacea > Chrysogorgiidae > Chrysogorgia > Chrysogorgia sp. JL179-B06. Next base: position 2,241,891 of record JAYKKM010000047.1, read on the forward strand.
CCTTAAGTGAAAGACCAAAATAACAAGATTAGTTGAACTACAAAATTCATTTCCTATATATGTGACTTTTTAAATTTTACACCTTGATTCTGTATTGGTTTTGTGAAGATCGATACAAATAGTGTTCCAAAACATATCAATTGTAATAATTCGCGCCAAAATGGAAGCGTTATCCCACGTGTTTTCCAAATTCGTATTTTTTATATTATTTATTCATTTGTAATATGCTTTGAAGAAAATACATGGAACACTCGTAGATTCCATTTATTTTTTATTGACTCACCTGAAATCATCAGTTGCACTTTGTTGTCTTTGACGATCAACTGCATTCGGAGACCGAGTGTTGACGGTCGTCTCAGTATTCTGAGTTGAGCTTTGTGGCTCTGTTTCCAACTCGGCTAGTGCGTTCTTTAAAGCATCTTTAGCACGTTGTAACATATCTTCGCGGTCTCTTGACATTTAAACAATTCTATGCTGATGAAGCGTGAAATTCATTTGAATAAATCAACATATAGTCTCAGCATAGTAAAGTCTTTGGAGCGTGGCGAGCCCGCGTTACTTGTCGTTAGCTGTATTTATGTTATGCGCATGCGTAATAACATGTGAGATACTACGACCCAATGCCTGTCCAGTACGACCCATTGCCTGTCCAGTACGACCCATTACCTCTCCAGTACGACCCATTGCCTGTCCAGTACGACCCATTGCCTGTCCAGTACGACCTATTGCCTGTCCAGTACGACCCAATGCCTGTCCAGTACGACCCATTGCCTGTCCAGTACGACCCATTGCCTGTCCAGTACGACCCATTGCCTGTCCAGTACGACCCATTGCCTGTCCAGTACGACCCATTTCCTGTCCAGTACGACCCATTGCCTGTCCAGTACGACCCATTGCCTGTCCAGTACGACCCATTGCCTGTCCAGTACGACCCAATGCCTGTCCAGTACGACCCATTGCCTGTCCAGTACGACTCATTGCCTGTCCAGTACGACCCATTGCCTGTCCAGTACGACCCATTGCCTGTCCAGTACGACCCATTGCCTGTCCAGTACGACCCAATGCCTGTCCAGTACGACCCATTGCCTGTCCAGTACGACCCATTGCCTGTCCAGTACGACCCATTGCCTGTCCAGTACGACCTATTGCATGTCCAGTACGACCCATTGCCTGTTGCCTGTCCAGTACGACCCAATGCCTGTCCAGTACGACCTATTGCCTGTCCAGTACGACCCATTGCCTGTTGCCTGTCCAGTACGACCCAATGCCTGTCCAGTACGACCCATTGCCTGTCCAGTACGACTCATTGCCTGTCCAGTACGACCCATTGCCTGTCCAGTACGATCGAATGCCTGTCCAGTACGACCCATTGCATGTCCAGTACGACCCATTGCCTGTCCAGTACGACCCAATGCCTGTCCAGTACGACCCAATGCCTGTCCAGTACGACCCATTGCCTGTCCAGTACGACCCATTGCCTGTCCAGTACGACCCAATAGTACGACCCAATGCCTTCCTATAACAATTTTGTCCCTAATCCCCCTCCATATAGGCGCGCCTAGAGTTAATCTGGTTATCACTTATAGCCTAATTGTATTAACGCGCCTTAATTATCTTGACACTAATCTTGAATGCTTTTCCGCCTCGCCTTTACAACCTAGCGTATATAATAACTTGTAAATATTCGTGACCAGACAATCTCCGCTTCGCGCTCTGAAGAGTTAAATTAAACGCATTCTATTGTAATGAGTATTTTCCTTTGTTAAGTAAAATTACATGCATTATATCAAAAACTATTAGTATTCGAGTATTCTTCTCGCAAACGTTCAAGCAACAAATCAATACTCGCGCTAAACCAGTATAATGTACATGCAAAACTTTCCTTTTTGGTTTATATGATTTATTCCTCTCTCAAAAACGGTTATTCTTACAGATACTGTTCTCATTGTCTTAATACGTGTTTGTGATATATACTGTACATTATATACATTTATTTTTACAAGAAATCAATCAATTGTAATTTTGAATTTCAAAGTCTTGGTAACAGTACAGTAGTAGTCTTTTATTTGAGAAACCTTGGTTTTTCTTCTTTTATATAGAAAGCTCACGCTAAAATTTAACTCTGGTTCTGTTTTATACCGCACAATATAAGATAAAATGTACAATGTGTGGATATCTTTACCACCGAGGTGTATTTAAATTTCTGTCGTTTCGATATAAAGTCAAACAGGATTTTTTATAATCAGTCACGCAACAAGAACCAAGCTGGAAATAACAAGAAAGAAAATATACGCTCAAAAAGGCACAATTTATCTAAAATTGAATTGTTCATACCGCTGAAAACTTATTGTTGAGTTCGACCAAAGTCTGACCCTGAAATTGATGCAAACTCGGATGCAAATAGCTCTGAAAAAAACAATTTCACAGCAAGCAGACGAAGAATAAACATATACTGTTCTATCTATTAATAAAAAAACGTCTTGCTGGTGACTTGAGATAAAACAATGTACACCATATTTAAAAAAACAAGAGTTTTCACCTTTTAATAAATTTTGTTGATATGGACGTTCTCGAAGTGTAAGAAAAAGGTCTGGAACCAAGACATTTCATCCGGGCTTTGTTCATTTGCTCCCCAATTTATCCAAGATGGCAGCGTTCAATTGGTTCCTAAATTCAGGCCCCAATGCCCCCTCTAGTCTTATATATGATCTCTATGGAATTACCCAGCACTGCGTGATATTCGAGTTCGAATACCACGCTAGATAGAATACCCTGCTGTGTAGAGGATTTCGAGCTCGAATACCACGCGCGAAATCAAATACCACGCGCGTAAACGAAGACGAGCCTGTCAACAATAGGGGGACAAGAAGACATTTCAAGACGTTTCAGGACAGTATTCAAGACTGTTTCACCTCAAAAAAATAAAAAGCAATGGTCGAATGATTCGATCTCAAAGACAACAAAATAACTGGATAATTATTAAATGCCAGAGGAAGATGATGCAATTGCAGGGCTGCATACACCAATGCATCGACCATTTAATATACAGAGGAATGAGCTTCCTTCTCAATTAAGGTAGAGAGATAGCCCAATGGAAGAATAAATATACATTGAGTTTTCTTCACAGTTGGATAAACTCGCCATTGCCAGGGAAAACTAAGATAATAAAACCACTTGCAAAAATCCAGTGAGGAACTGATTTTCGGATTTTTAAAAGTAGGACCTCACAGGTCCAAGCAATGATAAGCTTTCATATATACACATACGGAATGTCAATGGAATATATAAAGAAAGGAATTTCGAATGCCTTATTGATTAAGAACGCTACAAAATTTTCCACGGCATAAGAAGTGCGTCATGCACCATAGACCGAATGGATTCCGTCCCGCGGCTTGCTTCAAGCATTCACCTAACTAACGATGACTCGACTTTCGCGCGTTAGTACACGTCGTAGCTTCGGCGTTATACGATTTATAGTCAGCGAACGAAGCATCAGATCGCCGTCGACCTTCTTCGCCGTGCGTCACTGCACCCTGGTCCAAATGTTCCCCAACGACCCCATCGATCCCGAGCCGTACTGCGGGATCCGTATTCGGCGAGAATTGTCTAATTGATTCTTTTATTGCGTTCTTCGGCTGGGAGCCGATGTCAGTGTTTATAGGACCACGGATCGCCGGATCGCTGTCCCTATCATCTAACGGAGACTCCTCTACTCCAGCAGAAGAATTATTGAGTTTGTTTTTCTGGGCCAGTAATTTAGACAGCGTCTCTTGAAGTCCACCGGCGTCGGTTAAGCCATCAGACGTTTTCTCCAGCTCCTCATCGTTGCGCGATTTCTGCGGCCTCGCTGGCTCGGGTTTTTGAGACGATGAGGGAAGGTTTCCAGATTTTCCAGCCGTGGTTTCTTTCTTCGGTTGCTTGTTAATACCAGAACGGGTACTATCCTCCTGGTTTCTTCCATCAGCCTTGCGCCTTCGTTTCTTACACCACATTTCATGACAGTCTTGCCAAAGTGGGAAACTAAAAGAAAATTCTCATTGATAAACATTCATTATTATATATCCATTGGCTACTTCCGGTATAATAGACGATCTCAAGGTTATTGCCACCATGTTGAAATGGGGGTAAGGGGCTGGGACGAGCGCGGTTTAACAGAGTATATATAATAACAGTCTAAAAGACGCAAAATTGCCATATTTTCGTGCTCTTTACACTTTTTTACATTTGACTTGAATAGTTTCTGTACCTTTTACCCAAATAAGATTATTCCTGGTAAGAAATCTTCAAACGTGTAGATTTCATTTTGTGATTGAAAAAAGACATATTTTGTACCAGAAATAAGATAATATCAAGCCAACTGTAAATTTAACTGACAATTTTGTGTGTTTTAGAATGTTATTGTGCTCTGTTAAACCACACTCGTCGGCAAAAACCTTGAAATCGTCTAATATGCAATGTGATTGGCCATCGTGTGGTCCGGGTTTTTCCGTGATGACCTGAACGGAATTGAATCCTCTATTTTGACAGTTCGTTGTATTTTAATGTAGCTATACTATGGACGAGTAGTGGTGGTTTATCGGGTTTAAAAAACAACGCGATAGTCAAGTATAAAGCACGCACTGATATACCCAATAAAGCACGTACTGCAAATTTCTTGATTATAGCTCCAAAAACGTTCATTGGCGTAGTAATTTTGAAAATAAACGTTGTCTCAGCCGTAACAACCAGCGAGAGAACCATACATTATTAATGATTTTGGAAACTTAGTTAACAACACATTGTGTACACAGCACTGTTCCTTTGCAGAGGCTGCCGAATCTGTACAAGAATGTCTGTGGAATTCTGACAAAGCCTACCTTGCTGGAGCTATTTTCGTGGGATCAACATCTTTAAGAAAATCATGCTCCAATGACTCTTGAGCTGTTATTCTCTTGGAAGGGTCAAGAATCAACATACGATCCAGTAGATCTAACGCCATCGGGGGAAGACTACATGGAAACAAACATTGCAATTAAAACCACGAAATGTTGTTACCATGAGGTGGAAGGCGGACTCATGACGACAAAAGGCGGAATCACGACGACAAAAAGGCGGAATCACGACGACAAAAAGGAGAACTCATAGCTAGCGACAAAAAGGCGGACTCACAAGGAAATATTTCCCGCAACGTTGCGTGAAATATTGATGCTGGGAGTCACTAAATATACAGCAGTTCATGTCGTGACGACGTCCGCACAATGTCGAATGACGATGACGTGTTTTGCAATATTACAATTGTAAGATAGTAGAATAAACAGTCTAACCCTTATTAGTAGAAACTTACTAGTAGACTATCTGACTATAGTAGACTACTATAGTCTACTCGCTATCTAATTGTCGATAGATATCAAGTAGCGACGAGTGACGTGGATAAAGATGAGTTTTTCGCAAAACAAAAACAATGCTTCTGCCTCGTTTCTCGAAATAATTTTGAAGAGATATAAACGAGCATAAATTATTTTTACTAAAACAATTAGATTATTCGCTCTAAATCACCTTATAGAAATTTCGAGCTCATAATGTAATTGTTAATTGCTGCGATCCTGTCTTACCTGAATGCCGCCTGATAATAATGCTAGCTAGGACCTCGATATATGCGATTTTTATTAGTGACGATGATTTTGAGCATACACTACGTATGTTCAGCGGTGTCATCATAACTCCGATGCTTCTGCTCGCAGCATTTCCCTTACAATTTGTAACTTCTAGTTAGAAGTCTAATACTAACCCTATACTGAAATACGAACACTTATACTTTTGTTAGGTACACAACATGGCCACCATGATATCAATGGAATCTCTTGGGAGACTTGGTCTTAAAACTGAATCGATTTTCAAAGGTTACTGTTCCCATAGTAATCTCTAAAACACTATTTATTATCAGTATTTGATGCCCTGAATATTTTTCTATGCGTGACTTCGGTATCATTCTCTTCCAAAATATTCATGCATTATGAACATTTAATACGAAAGTGAAAAAGCTGTTCTTTGTCAATATTACAACGTAACGTCCTGGTTCATTTTCTATCCATTCAACAGGTATCTGAGGACAAATAGCAGGTGAATATGTTGTTGAAAACGTGAATATGTTGTTGAAAACATGAATAGTAGTAGTATTCACTCGCTATTTTTTATCAAATGGCCATTCAGTGGATAGAAAATATATTCACTGGATAGGATTTATCCACTGGATAAGCTATTCAGGCTTTGAACAACCGAGTCCAAAATGTGTGATATTGATTGGAATGTTATTATACTGTATAGTGATGATAAGTAGAATTGTAAGGAGTAAGTAAAATTGATTAAAATGTTATTAGTGATGGTATAACTTCTTATTAAGCGAGAGCGCGTCATTACGGAAAAATATCAGACCGAGGTCTTGACAGTACGGACCGAGCCCGTAGGGCGAGGTTCGTACATAAAAGACCGAGGTCTGATATTTTCCCGTAATGACCAAGCGGTCGAGGTTAATAAGAGGTTTATTATATGGCATGCCTTTTTTAAACAACATACTTTACATACGTTTTGAGTGACAGAATCGTCATTTTCAATCTTGTTCTTGTTCTTCTATTGCTTTCATGATAGTAAGACTCTTTTAGATTGTTCATCGTCCGACACGTACATGATTTAGTGCTTAATTTACTAAATTCGTTCAATTTTTGCTAAACAAAATGGCTGACAAAATCCGTAATCCGGAAAATAACGGACCGGCACGTGACGTGTCTCAGCCAATCAGAGCACGCAATTTCACCGGAAGTAGTTTGTGTCATATAATAAACGTGGTTAAAATGCTACATAAAATGATGCGACGAAAATCTAGCAAGCCAAGAGCGACTTTTAACTTACGATATGTACTCCTCCTGAACTCTCCGACGATACTGTTTCTTCGGCTTAACAGTGTTGAAATGCGGCAGGTTAATGACGTCAGGCCAGATGGCAGGAGTAGGAGTGCCACATACACGACTGAAACAAAATAAATACATTAAATGAAAACGAAAAGTAGACACTGAAATAATTTTCAAATCGAATACTCTAAAAGGTTGCAATAGTGTGTAGGATCAGAAGTTAGGGTGTAATGGCCCAGTTATACTATAGGTGGTCTAAGGTTTTGAGTGAAGGCCCTTCGTCACAGAGTGAAAGGGCCTTCACTTGAAATGTTAGACCTTCGATACACTATTTCGGCAGTACACCAACCTTTTTGAGTATTCTATACATCTTATTGAATGGTAATACGATAACTTGTGGCATGGATAGCATCCCACAAGTTAAAGAAAATATGGACGACATACTAAGATCAGACTATTTGTTGCTGCTGTTGAGTTTGTTCCTATATGGAAGTGAAACGTGGACGCTGACAAAACAGATGGAAAAGAGAATAGATGGTTGTTATACAAGGATGCTAAGAATGGCCCTGAACATATCGTGGAAACAACACCTTACAAACGAAATACTATATGGGAATCTTCGGAAGGTCAGTGAGAAGATTACAGAAAGGAGATTGTGTTTAGCAGGACATTTTGTGCGACATCCGGAGGAAGAAGCGTCGAAGGTGGTGCTCTGGGAACCAGAAAGAGGCACAGCAAAGAGAGGGAGATTGAACATCACATTCCTTGATAACATCAAAGCGGACACTGGTATTGATAGGAGGGATGAACTGTCTAATGTCATGAAGGATAGAAAGATCTGGTGGGAATTTGTCATTTCGGCTCGTGTTGGTACCCGGCCTAATTAAGTGAGTAATACGATAATACGGCGATAATACGGTCGGGCATGAGAAACGACATACTGGTTCGTGATACAGTAAGGATTTATGACAATATGGTTTACAGCATGTGATGACGTCATCAATGTCAGTCTCCCAACAGTTTATGTGCAACGACCATTGACAATGCTCACGATGAGTTTTTTACCTTATTAGTTCCAGCTGGCCAAGTTCTTCACCAGCTTGAAACAAAGGTTTCTTCATAAACAGCTCCCCAAGAATGCACCTAAGATTTCATATATATATTAACTTTGCAGGATTGAACATAAAGTGAGTAAAATATTAATCATATTTTAACACTGTTTATCCACTCACTTTCAGTGCAGGTACTGAATGTAAAAGCTATTTTCAGCTTTGCCGGTTTCGTTCGGCGCCAGTGAAAATATTTCAACATGACGTCATGTTTTCAGAATTTGCAAGACGTCGGAGAAATTTCCTTTCTTTTGAAAGTCCTCGTGAAAGTTGAGAGTACAACTTCACTCGAGAAAATATTCGCCGCGAATATATTTGCTATGGCGGCGATCGAAATAGTGAAGTGGAAAATTGGCTTAAAGTGTTTTTGAGGTCGCTAGTAGGGGCTTTTCAGGAGTAGATTTCATCAAGTTTTCATAACTAAATATCCTCAGTATTTCATTTAGATTTCCATTGCACATGAAAATTAGATTTAAGGTCTCAGGGCCCCTCTGAATACCAGCCTCGTAGCTGAATGAATCTTACCTTACCTTACCTTACCTTACCTTACCTTACCTTACCTTACCTATTTATGGTTAAAATACTCATCAATTTAACATCAAGTTTAACCAACAATGCAAAGTCAAAGGAAGATTGTTGAGTCGAGCGGGACTTCTCCATTCTCCGTTGACATAGCAGAGTAACAGCTTGACATAGCAAACGTTAAAGTTAAAACGTAACTTACCCACAACTCCAAATATCAATTGATGGTCCATATCTTTCTTCACCAAGGAGCAGTTCTGGTGGCCGATACCACAACGTGATTACTTTATTTGTATATGGCCGACTAGAAAAACAAGTATGAACACATAATACTTAAAGTGGTTCTTCGATGAAAAAGATACCTTCTTTCTAACCAAATGATCGTCGAAACGTTGGGTCATGGGCAGTAACTTTAAAGTTACGTTCAAAAAACCTTTTAAAGCCAGAGTAGCGTGAAATTATGTCTGATTTATCACCTGGTTGCGTTGGGAAATTATTTGTTAATATGAGTTATAAGAACCCCAAAAGCGAGTTTTCGGTTCTCAAGATGTCAATTTGTTTGGTTTATGTTTTATTATGTATTTCTGTAAACTGTCGGCTACAGTAGCTATATCATGACGATAATTTGTTATGTTATCCTGAGGAAGATTCTCTAATATACTCATTAAAAATTCACGAAGAAAAAATCCAAAGAAACGGCTTCCTAATTAGCAGTTTTCCTTCGATTTACCGAAACAGTCGATAAACGTAGTAAAAATAACGCACACTGATTGCTACATGTACAGTACTGCCACTTCCAAGTGTTTGAACCGTTGTTAAATAAAGTTTATAAAAGCATATTAAAGTGCCACTACGATCAAATTTTTACCTATCGATATTTTTACGTATTTATAAAGCAGAGCTGCTAAATATTACTTGGTCGAAACCGTTTTTCGATTCGACGATGGCAAGTATTATTTTTCTTACTCCGAATCTGGAGTTGTTATGTCCGCCATTAATCGTTCATGTTCTTGACCAGCGTAACGAAGTGACGTCAGATTCTCAACGCGAAGACTCCACGTGGCTAATTCTTCAAGTAAATCAAAGTCGTTTTTTCAAATTCTTCGTCTGAAAGGCTGGACATTCATCTACTTCTCGAAAAAAAACAAGAAAACAAATAACCTCGACCGAAATTCAGGCGTAGCATTGAGAATCTGACGTCACAAATAATATTACCTTTTGAAATTGCGGGCTCACTTGGAACACGTTTTTAGTAATGGTGGCCTAAATAATAGTGATTTCAGAGCTCAAAATACTTACTTCAAAATACCATTTTTTAGTTTTTTTTTACATCGATGATCACTTTTGATCCTGAAATACTATTCTATGCTAAAGAAAATCTAAAAGACGGGGGTGAATTTTCATCGTAGTGGCACTTTAAGATGGTTCACGAAATACTGTTCTTAATTAAATAGGCTATAGTTAATTAAATAGGCTATAGTTAATTAAATAGGCTATAGTCTAAGCTTACCTCTCATCAGCATTATATAGCCTTGCTAGACCAAAATCGCCAAGTTTAATCTCTCCCCTATAACAAAAATTTATTATTTGCAGCTGTATAGTGTTTACATAATACACTGGTCGCGTATTAAGCCCGTTTTCCATTTCACCATTTCTCTCGCCGCTACAGAAACATTTCGCCGATGACATAATTTTTTCGAATTTTCATTGGTCGACAACTGAAAAAAATGATGTCATTGTGGAAATATTTCGCTAGTGGCGAGCGAAATGGCGAAGTGGAAAACGGGCTTAAAGAACAGTGCGAGGTAAGCTTCATTATTTACAATTTAACAATTTCCCAACAAGCAATATTTGAAAATTAACATTTCACGTTTCTTGCCGAAACAACCGTATAACATAAAAGTAATGTGCTGCGAATTTCTACAAATTTCTACAAATCGTTTACCATGCAATTAAAAATACAAAAAGGTTATTATGTTATAGTGAGACATCTAAAGCCTCTTATCTAGTTATCGCAAGAACTTGGGTCAGCGTTAGATCCCATCCGTCTTGGCTCCAAAATCAAGAGAGGCCTGAGGCTGAGAAAAGCTTCTGTAAGCTCCGTTCTCAGGGTTCTCGATTTTGGAGCTTAGGCGGATGGGATCTAATGTTGACCGACTCGGAGCGAGTTGCGTTCTTACGAGGACTGGATACAAGGCTTAAGCGTTCGAGCGAAGGCCTTTCGTCAGGGGGATGGCTAAAATGACCTTTCTGTTTTTGTCTGGTCTTTATTTTTCTTTGGGTTAGGGTTAGCTACGATTATCAAGGTTAGGGTTAGGATTGGAATTAGGGTTATGATTAGTAGTTCTAGAAAATGTGAATGTCCTTTTGAGTCATCCCTTTTAGCCTTCACCATTCGTCAGAGAGTTCGTCAACAAGTGAAATTTTCACTCTTTGACGTCGGAATATTAGACATCCCACTGGTTCGATTTCCCGCTCATTTTGCGCAACGGATTCCAACCGGGTCTCGATACACTCGATAAATACTTGATAAATGCTTGTTGTTATCGGGGTCGTGTCTCTTTAGTATACCCAAAAGGTCGAAATGTGGAGAGAGGACTGGAACCAACCTTAGGATCTTTGTTGTTTTGGAGTTGGTTACAATTATCGAAATTAAGGCAAACTATATCCCAGTCCTCTCTCCACATTTCTACCTTTTGGGTATACTAAAGAGCCATTCATCTGGCTACTGGGATACAATTTGTTCAAATGAAAACTTACTTGTTATTTAAGAAAATATTGGAACATTTGATATCCCTGTGCAAGAAATTACGCTGGTGACAATAGTTTAATCCATCCATAAGTTGTCTCATGAAGGACTGGATGTGTTCATCAGAGAAATAAACCAAACCAGACTCAAGCAAACCCATTAAGTCATGATCTAGGTATTCAAATACTAAATAGAAGGCACCTGGTGAATGAGAAATGAGAAAAAAAGACATTAAACTTTCAAGACTATAGTTCGGGCGAGGAGAGTTGGTATAGAGAAGAATTTGTACTAAGAGTTGTTTCTACTTGGCTGCCGAGAGAACAAGGAATATGAACTCTTGTTTTGGCTCTTATGTCTTTCAGTGAAACGATGATAAGAGTGGATCAGAGATGGATAGGACCAAAGAGATGACAAAATAAAATACAGGGGGCTTTATCTTAATTTCAGTTAACACCGGGTAACCAAATGAACGCCGCCATCTTGGCTAACTTTGTGTATGTGTATCCCATGATACTACTGAAAACGTACAACAAAGTTACGTTTTGAGTGATTTTATACCGTAAAGATATACAGGCTTTTTCAGTAAGTCATGCAGTGTGACGTCAAAGTGAGGATCATTTACATATCAAACAAATCTTAATATCTCAAGAATGAAGTAAGATATGGGAGAGTTGTAAACTCCAATCTTTATAACTTCTACAGATCTTTCAAGTAAGAAAGTTTATTTCGAACTGAATTTTTTACTGCATAAATACTTTAAAGTTACATGTATTCATCTAAACTGGCACAACGAATAAAAATGAAGTGAAACATACTAGCGAAGAGTCAAGGTAAACGCAGCTAAAAGCCGTGTTTCTATACAGTTTTAATATCAATACAGACTTGAATAGAGTTTCCAGAATTTTGATTGGTCGACTGAACGGTGACTATCACGCGACAGTGCAACTCGGTGACTACAAGGTTTTCAGAAAAACTTTCAAAGTTCTTCTTGAACAAGAACCATCCTTCTTCTTGAACAATAAGAACTCTCGTTCTTCTTGAACAAGAACTCTCGTTCTTCTTGAACAAGAACTCTCGTTCTTCTTGAACAAGAACTCTCCTTCTTCTTGAACAAGAACTTTCGTTCTTCTTGAACAATAACTCTCGTTCTTCGTGAACAAAGAACTCTTCTTCTTCTTGAACAAGAACTTTCGTTCTTCTTGTTCTTCTTGAATAAGAACTCTCGTTCTTATTAAACAAGAACCCTCTTTCTTCTTGAACAAGAACTCTCGTTCTTCTTGAACAAGAACTCTGCTTCTTCTTGAACAAGAACTCTCCTTCTTCTTGAACAAGAACTCGGGATATGGTAATCCATGAGTTCGAGTTAATTTCGAGTTAACCTCGAGTTGACTTAGAGTTACTAGGTAAACCAACAAACTGTCGACCCAACGGTTTCAGACATTACTAGAACACCATTTTGATGATAATGGTCAAAATAGAAGATAACCCCAACACAACACCAATCCTAACCCCCGCCTTAAGTGTCTTCCTAACAATAACCCCCCGCCTTAAGTGTCTTCCTAACTCTACCACCCTGTATCGGACGGTGTATTTTGCGGAACGGCGGATCGGAACGGCGGAATGATTAATACTTCTTGAATATAGATGATGTCCACCCGCGGATCCCGGTCAAGCAGGACAAATTCGGTGAGTCGCGGAGGAGGTCGCGTATATACTGGGACGGTGGTGAGGATGCCGCATGCCGCGTGCCACAGGGGTTGACCATGTCTGGCGAGGAGTCGAGGTCGGGGTCAGTGGTACTGAGGAAGCTTTCCAGCGGGTCGGCTTCGTCCACTCGGTAGGACTGGAAGGAATGTTCGAAGGTTGGTGAAGGTGCCTCGGTGGGTGACGGAGGTTGTTGGAGAGGTTCCCAGACAGATGGGGCATGAGAGCCGGTGCGTAGGACGAAGCTAATAAGCTATCTGCTCCGCCGCTGTCGGACTGTTGGGTGGACGACGGGGAAACGGGTCGGAAGGTGAACTCGGTGTCGGGAAGTGATACAGGGAGGTCGTGATGTCTTCGTTGGAGGGTCGGGCCAACTTCGGAAATTGTCGGAACGACTTCGGAAACCGTCAGAGCAACTTCGGAAGTGGTCGGAAGGCTCTCGGGAGTCGTCGGGAGGTGGTCGGAAGGTCTTCGGGATCTGTCGGAGGGTTGTCGATATCCATCGACGATCGGTCGGAGGTGGTTGGTGTGGACTAGTACCGTCCGCCGGCCGAAAACTCGAACTCGAACCGAACTCGTACGCAACTCGAACTCATAAATTCCCTGGTCCCCAAGAACTCACGTTCTTCTTGAACAAAGAACTCTCGTTCTTCTTGAACAAGAACTCTCGTTCTCCTTGAGCAAGAACTCTCCTTCTTCTTTGAACAAGAACTCTCGTTTCCCAAACGAAAGTGTAGGAGAACGATAAATCACTGTGGAAACACCCGTTCTTCGGGCTCGTGTTACCATGGCGATTTTTCGTTCACCCAAACTTCCACTCGTGTTTCTATAATTGTATGGAAACACGGAAAATGTTTTCTATTTCCTAATTAATGTAACAGCCTCATTACTTTCGGAACTTTATGTGCTAGGTAGATGATATCGAGAAATAAGGTAGGTGGAGCGAGCTTCTGAAAGCTGTAATATAACTTAGTCATGTTTTTTTGTAATATAACTTAGTCAATTTCTGGAACTTATCGCGCAACAATGTTGCGTGTATTACTACAATACTGTATATCTGCACTGCCATATACCCACGTGCAATTATAGTCCCCATGGAAACAACTTATTTTAATTTCCGTGAAAAGCAGTGCATTTTTTAAGGAATTATGACTATAAGCATGAACACAATAGTCTTTATTTCACAATGAAATCCGACTGTCCAGCTCGTCCCAATCATAAAGGTGACGATTTTTAATCCGCATACATGTCAATTTTTGTCAGACTGGATGATTTTTCGTATGACATGTTGCCACCGCCCTTAAACGTAACGCCTGCCACGCAGGCTACCACATATCCATAACAAGTGTTACGTTAAAAATCACATGCGTTCAGTAACGTTTGCAAGCGCCATGTTCTCACATGCGCTCAGTAACATGTTAACAATTCCACATCCAGTAGGCTGGTACGAGGGCAATCTATTTGCTCGTCAATGCCTTGTATTTGCTCGTCAATGCCTTGCATTTTCTCGTAGGCCACTTTCTTATACTGTATGAAATACGTACAAACTAGAAGTACATATGGCACCAGCTGACCAGCGGGAGAGGGTCTGGGGATGAGAATGTCTCTTTCCAGAAGACAGGGATTTAACGACTTCCAGGCATTATTATAGGGAAGGCAGGCAATTTATTAAAATAATGAGAGTTAGATACACCGAGAACGGAGGCTCTTAACCAGATACATCCTGAGTATCCAGTATGATTTAGTTCAAATTTTCTCTAGGGGAAGAAAGTTTTTGTAGGTAGACATTTAAAGTGAGCAGGTCCTCAGGTTCGAATTAGCAGATCGCAATTAGCGAGCCGATTTTTGGCACTTGCGAATCGAAAATTTTATTTTTTGCCAATCGAAATTTTTTAATAACATGTATTCGTTTTCAATTTTTGCGTTCAATGTTTTGTTTTTCACGCATGTTCACACAAATATCCCTGCTGTTCACGCCATTTGAAACTTGATATCGCCATGGCACAGTATTCTGCCGCCCTGAATACGGTAATACCATGATGACCTCGGGTTCTTTTGTTCTCGCCGGGTGGTTTAATCACGATATTCCCGGATTTCTAATTTCTCCCTGATTAAAATTCATGAGCCAAAATTCAAAGACACGACAAAGAGTTTTGTTAATACGTTTTACACAACAAACAAAATAATTACACTACAATGTTAATGACAGTAAGATAAAGTGTTAATTACTCGACTTATTAATATTCACTTTTCACTAAACATTTCACACAATTATATTAATTTCCTACAATGGAAAATTGTTGAATACATCACTGATCATGCATTGTATTACACAATACTCCTACTATCAATTAGTTTTGTACAATGAAAACACTAGTTTCACCTCGGTCATCATGGTATTACAAACTAATACAATGGTTTTTAAGAATATAGTGATCAAATCTCCCGCAAACCGCGGAATGTTTGTGAAAGTCCCTCGGGACGCCTTCGGGCTTCGCCCTCATGCTTTCCCTCGGGACTTTCACAAACATTCCTCGGTTTGCGGGAGATTTAATCACTATATTCTTAAAAATCATTGTATTACTTATAATAATTAAATGGGAAAAGTACTTAAACTGTAAATTAGAAATGGTCATCATGAATGGTAAAAGTCAGAAATTCGAAGACGGCGCGAGTCGACTTTTTCTCTCTAATTCGAACCCTACAGGTCAAGGCTGAGCAATTGAATTGAATAGATAATTAAAAATTCACGGGATGTACAGACGTGTAATCTTGGACAAAACTGTTGAGACAATTTGGGTACCCCTCCCCCCACCTCCCAATGTTGTTTTAGGCCCACTGTCCAATATGAGCTCAGTATATCCAACATTGTCGGGGAGAGCTTATCGTTTGAATAAATTATTGCGGTAAAGTAGAAAAATTGTGACGGCGTATAGTTTGTCTCAACAGGTTTTGTCCAAGATTGTGGGTTGTATACATGTACATATACACCCCATTATCTATTGAATTCAATTCATCAACAATGCATTTCCTTGGAGACTATTCAAATCCCCCCATTAGACTATTCAAATCCCCCCACAGGGATGTATAGGATATACATCCCTACAGTATAAAGCGACTGAAATTTGAACTAATGATGAAAAGGGCCCAGTCACTACTGGGGCAAGCAAAGGGCCTACTGGGGTAAATGCCCCAGTAGTTATAACGTTAAAAAATGCCCTGGCGAAAAGTCACTTCACCATTTCGAAACATTTGGTCGAAACTCAATCCCCCTCCTATTCCACGGCGTCCCAACCCCAAGGGCATGATGCATTACAGGCTAGGACACGTTGCATGATAGGTACAGGTACAGTAGCAATACACTGTATACGTGCAACGTCAGCTCGCTCTAATCTAACTTCCTTGCCACGAGTTCCGAAATACTAGATACTGTAAAACATTGAGAGGAACACTTAAAGTGATGATTCTTACCTTTATCTGTCCTGAAATCCATCGCATTCTTCTTGTCAGTTACAATTTCTTTTAATTTCACAATGTTTTTATGAGACAACTGTCTTAAAATTTTTATTTCTCTCACAGCCGTGATAGGAAAGCCCTCTTTCTCATTATCTAAACGCACTTTCTTTAAGGCCACAATCTCTCCTAAACCATAAGAAACAAACAGCGGATAATTACAAAGGAGGGTTGGTCGGATATTTTGGTAATTCCACCTAAATGACTGGTTTCATTCTGCCAGCTGTGTAATATGTTTGGCATACAGTCTAGTGCTAGTTTTGGCGGGAGAATTTCTGGCCAATTTGAAGACAAACAAGCAGGATTTAGGTATGATCTCCGGTTAAACGCTCTAAACATTGAGCTACTAGAACGCTGATGGCATAGCGTAGGCTACGTTGTGTATTTGTGTGTACCCGTATGTGCAACATACAGTATGCACTGCTAGAATGAACTAGTACAAAACATAGCCTTCACTCTACCATCTGAGTTCTGGTAGCTCAATGGTTAGAGAGTCTAACCAGAGAACAGAAAGTTGCGGGTTCAATTCCCTTCTGTAGCTCAGAAACATTTTTCAGAGTTTGCAATAAAGCTTGAGTGGCAAACAGTTTACTATATTGAAATAACCAAGCTGCAAATCACATTTAATATATACTTAATAAAAACTTGTTAGGTGGCTATGGTACATCGGCAGGTAATCTGTGGATTTTAACATAAAATATATGTAGTGCAGGTAATATGTTGTCTGTTGACTTCTTAGCTATTTTATGCATGACTGTCCTGAAAACATGTCATTCCCACACAAGCCCACCCAATTTTCAAAGGCTTCCAGCACAAAATGAACTACTGTAAGTTCCGGCCGGAACTAACCGGCCGGAACCGGGTATTAGAGTCTTACATGTACATTGTCCTTGTGGAATGAAGTGGTAAAAAAGTGAAAATAACCCCTCATTAAACAATACCAGATAGAAAATTATTAAAATTGTCCTTCATATTTCCATTACATAGAAAACTAGTTTTATAATGTTTTAACTTTTTGTTTTCCATGCTGGTATCATGAACATTTTTGTCCGATCAAATGTGAATACTGAATATTCTCACGAAAGTCCTTTGTTTCCTAATGGTTGATCTGTTTTTAATCGCGTTGACGCCGTGCATAGTCTTAGAAACCGCTGACCATATTTTGACAAATAAGTTCCGGCCGAACATTTTTCATGAGTTCCGGCCGGAACCGGAACTTGGAAAAATCGGAGTTCTGGCCGGAACCAAGTTCCAGTGCATCCCTAAAATGAACCAGTGCCACTAATTGTATTCTTCTAGGCTGCACTTCACAAAGTGCTTTGTTGGTGATTCTAGATGGCTCATTTTTGTGTGTTGGCATAGTCATTTTTTTGTGAAGGTTTATAATATCATTTTTGTTAAGCTCTGGAAGCGAGTTTTCACAGACTGAATTACAGGTGTACTGTGTACAGCAGTACCGTTCGCGAGTAAGGTAACCTCCACTCACAAGTACTCGTTATGCGGGAGTACTCGCGAGTGCTAACGAGTACCCGTTCTGACTCGTTACTCACACATACTCGCATCTCCAGTGAAACTAAATACTCGCAACGAATCGCTACTCGCAAACATTGCGAATCAGTAAAAAATAAGAAACTAAAATGCATTATGGAAAGGAGTAATAAAATGTAATAAACCAAACAAAACTACGAGGTCGAGAGCATTTTGACACATTTCAAACTTCGTATACACACCTGTTAGATACTGTAATATACGGCGCTCACGTTTATCTAGTGACAAGCACTTATCCTCCGTGTTCAAATTATTTTTGAAGTGATAAAAATTATGATATTATAAATCAAACAAGACATGGTTTTAAACAAAACTAAGAGATCATTTCGATACATTTCAAACTTTGTATACACAGCTTTTAGATAACATATGCACGCATTTTATTTGTGGAAGCTTATTTGTGGAAGCGATCGAAGTTATGATGCCGATAAATAAAATTGATCCGTATTTGCTGTGAAGGTTTTTTCAAGAACATACTCACAATAATCAATCTGAAACCAATCTGAAAATGAAGCATATTTTCAAAACTATTAAATAAAATTGCTTGAAACTTTGCACAAGTATACAGTTCACTAAATTGAATATCCCATGTCAACTTTATCATTGCCATAGTGACAGATTAGTTACCAGACTCCTTTCTACCTGAATCACAAAATTCTATTTTCTAGCACGCCCTGCAAAAATTATTATTAGAAGTTGCCCTGTTTTGTTGGCAATGCTATTGAAAATATACTTCACTAGACCACAGTCAAAAATTGTTTTATAAATGGCAGAAAATAAAGAAATGTTTTAAAGGATGAACGGAGCCTGGGAACTAATCTGTTACTATGGTAACGATAAAGTTGAAACGAGCATATTAACTTTAGTGAACTGTATACTTGTGCAAAGTTTCAAGCAATTTTATTTAATAGTTTTGAAAATATGCTTCATTTTCAGATTGGTCATAATGGTGGGTACCACTTGTGACATCATAGGTCATAATATACAACCTTGAATAACTCGAGAACGAGATAAGATATGAAAGAACTGTCACAAGTCATTATTTGTCATTTTACGAGTTCTTTCTAATAAATCAATAAAAAATTCATCTCAATTTTCGGTTCATATACCCTTTAAAACGCTGTCTTGTTTGATTTATAATAATTTATCATAACTTTTACCGCTTCAAAATTTGAACACGAAGGCTAAGCACTTGTTACTCCATAAATGTGTGCGTATATTATCTAAAAGCCGTCTATACGAAGTTTGAAATGTGTCGAAATGCTCTCAACCTCATAGTTTTGTTTACTGTAACTTTGATCGTTTTGAATCTTTTGATTACTCCTTTCCAAAATACATTTGATTTGAGTTTCTTATTTTTTACTGACTGGCAATGCTCGCGAGTAGCGAGTTGCGAGAGTGTTGCGAGTATTTAGTGTCATTGGAGATGCAAGTGCGCACAAGTAACGAGTACTCGTTAGCACTCGCGCCTAACAAGTACTCGCAAGTGGAGGTTACCTTACTCGCGAACGGTACTGTACATGTATATCCAGGCTGTACACAGGCTACTTCATCAGAGTGAAAAAAATCCATTTTTTCATTTCACTTAATGTTTCACTCTCTGATAAAGGGCCTTTGCTTGAAATGTTAGATTTTGACCTTGTACGCACTATTTCGGCAGTACACACTAGTATTTTGGCACTGCACACCAACCTTTTAGAGTGTTATACAGGTATTTGTAAAACATAAAAACCTGCATAACTTGTCACAAACATGTGTTGCACAAAACACTTGAGAAACACCACAAATAATAGTGAAAATAAAAATGGTTTTGCCAATGTTTTTATGACACACAAGCAGGATACCGAATTCCTGTTTAACACCATTGGTTTTCCAAACTAAAAAGCCAGCTCATTGGTTACATGTAGATTGTAGTATTGGTATATAAATATGAATTATTTTGATTACATTAACTTCAAAATTCTACAACAAATGAGCTGCCTCTTCAGATATTTTAAATACCTGTACATGTACTTGTACCATACTAAAAGTAAACCCTCTTGCCACATTAAATATTCCTTTTGGACAAAATAAATAAATAATCCAGCTACTATTGAAGGAAATATATACAAGTACCTTACTTCTTCTAGTTTTAAAATGGTAATGTTGATATATAGGCAAACCCTGACAAACACGCTTTACTTGACTCTGAAGATAACCGCCACTGAGGCCGTCGAAACGTCAGTCACCCAACAACAGTCTTTCTCAAGACTACAACAACCTGGACGATCAACTTCACACATGTTGAACAGTACAACAATTACCTTCAACAAATTTAAAAATCTTACTATATTTTACCTGTAAGCTTTTCTTTTGCCTTGTATACTTGTCCAAATGTTCCTTCTCCAACAATTGCAATAATTTCAAATGTATCCACACATCTTTCTCCCCACTCACCCTCTTCTTCTGACTCATCGTCAGACTTCCCAGGTGTTGAAAATGTTGCTGGTGTTGTTGGTTTAGAGTCTGTTGGGGTCTGTGAATTTTCACCTTCTTCCTTGGGCAACTCTGACATTTCTGACAATTCAGAAACAGGTGACTCATCAGGCAATCCTGGAAGAACGGGCGGCAAGGGTAGAGGAGGAAGAGCTGGAGGCGGGGCTTCAGCCTCCTCAGGTGGTAGTGGAGGTGGCTCGTCACTGGGTAATGGTGGTGCAACATTTGATTCTTGAGTTTGTGGAGGTGATGGGACCTTAGGCTTCTCAGGAATTGGTGGTGTGATTGGAGATAAGGTTTCAGCAATCATTTTCTTATCTTCTTTTAAGACATCCACCTTCTGGTCAGGTTTCACAGTTAAACTTGCTTGGATTTTGGGCTCAGATTTTGTGACAGTAACATTTTCATTAATTTTTTTCACAGGAGATTTCCTCTGAAAAGTTTCATTGGTCTTAGTTGATTCATGTTTTTTAGGAAGTAAAGAATTTCTAAAAGACCCTTGCTTGCCATCAGATTCAGTTTCTGAATGTTTCATGTTCTTTGACATAGACCTACCTCTGGACACTGGTCTTGCCTTTATCGAGATTGATTTTGAACTTGCAACAGACTTCCTGCTGGTACTGGCGTGCAGAGTAGGGCTTCTCCTTGGAGAGTATGTTCGTCCAGATCTACTTTTATGCACCGGAGATCGTTTGTGATGCCTATGGTATGGTGACCTTTGTGGAGATCTCCTTGGTGACCAATGAGGTGATCTGTAAGGTGATCTATATGGTGAATAAGATTTATTATCAGTCCGATATGGTGACCTTGATGGTGACCGGTAACGCTTTCTTGTCTCTGACTTATGTGGTGATGGGCTTCTTCCTCTATATGGTGACCGTGACTTCCTATAAGAGGTCGACCGTCGTTTCGGTGACAGCGAAGTATAATGTTCGGGTGACATATATGAAGTTGGACTTAATTGCTTGGGTTGATATGCTCGTGGAAGAACTGGAGACTCTGGTTTTTTACTCTTCTGTTTTTTGTTCTTCTTTGCTGGTGGTATAATAGTGTAGTCACTTTCACGATGAGCTTCATCAGTAACTCGAGCCAATTTTTGAGAAACATGCACTGGACTTATTTTTTTATATCCCTTAGAATCTGGTGGAGAGATTGGAGAGTGGCGAGATTCATTGACAGAAACCAGTGGTTGAGGTGCTGGTGATCGCTTCCTTTTCGAGCTTTTCGGCTTGCTAGTTTTTGTGGTGCCTTTGTTCTTCTTGGCTTTTTTCTTTTTCTCTGATCGTGATTTGGTATGTATTGGTGGAAGGGGCGCCGGTGATGGGCTCTTTTGTTCGGGTACAACAGGAACTGAACTTGGTTCACTTTCTTCGCCTGACGGTGGTGATATATCCTCATATTCCTGTAATGCTGCAATCTTAGCTTTTGGGACTTCATTCTTAACGACCTTTTTTGACTTATTCTTTTTCTTATGGGATTTCTTCGTCTTTACTCGGGCGGGATTCGAAGATGAGCTGCGGTGATTTGTACTTGGCATGTTTTCACTATGGTTTTAAGAGCTCATCGTATTTGTTAACTCATCATTTATCATGGATATATAATGAAAATTTATCTCAATCTTAACCTGACTAGCTTAAACGGTATCGTATACAATGGCCAAGGCGGATGCAAACGGATTCTGCATCGGCCCGCTCATCTTTCGACGAGACCGCCATTTTGCCATTTTCAAAACGCTCTTCCGAGTTCCGACCTGTGGCAAATTTGCAATTGCGCATGCGTGCAGTTGATTGCAAGTGAGAAAATTATAATTCATGGCCTGTGAGGAAGAAGTGTTTGTTAAAGAAGAACATGCTGAAAAGCTCGTTGGACAGAATGACTTAAGAAAGTTAAGAGATCTGCATTTTACTGTACGTCAACCCAAAGGTTTACGTTATATTGTTATTGTTCAGGGTGTAAGCGGCTTTGAAATTTGGGGCATAATTCTGCCATAATGTGGCTCAATTTTCGGCTGACGTCTCAGTAAGTGTCCCAAATTCAAAACATAGTCCTAACCCTAAACCTTGCCCGTAACTCTTACGATAATGCTCGAATTTTACTACCAAGAGTCTGACTATGGAACTTGCCCTTATTATCGAGGGGGGGGGGGAGGGGTGGGGGGTGGGTGTGAACGTAAATCCACTGATCCGTTGAGGTATAATAGTTGTCAAAAACGTGTCTTCAACCATGCAAACCAACCACGGACGTAATTGTTCGCAATCCCCAAAACAACAAATATCTTAACCCTAACCCCCGCCTAACAAGTTTTCTAACCTTAACCCCTGCCTACTTAGTTTTCTAACCCTAGTCCACACCCCTATTTGAGGTGCTAAATTAAAGTAATTGACTGTTACACACATGCGCTACTCACGGACACATGCGCACTCCGTGGTTGGTTTACATGGTTGAAGACCAGTTTTTGACAACTATAATACCTCATCTGTTACAATATACAGATCGCGAATCTCAAAAAATGTACCTGCACTTTGTATTGTGGGATACTAGAGGCAAGTAAAAGTCATTGTTTTGCTTAATTACACGTTAAAAAAATGGTTATTTTTCGTTGTTTTCTACAATTTATGTTTAATAAAGCACTTTGATTCTTGTTACATGCATAGAAACATTGTAGCTAAACTTGAACAAGATAATTACACTTGAATATTGTTACTTAGGCAACCGGAAGTAGAATGTTAATGGAGATTCTGTTGGTTTTTCTGCCAACTGACTTCATTGAGACTTATGTCAATAAGTACATTTAGAAGTACTTAATTTTTAAGTGTTATTTGTTTTTACTGTCATTCCATTTTTGACCATCGTAGTACATAGAGCAATTTTACTCACCTAAAATATCCCATAATGCACCAAATACGCAGTTTTTTTGAGATTCGCGATCCATGTATTTGATAGCCAAATTCACCAATCCGCAAATATTTTTGCCAAAATCTGAATCTGCTATTTGACCTACAGTAACCTGCAAGCAAGTTCTTGGAAACCTGCATAAGAGGCTTACACGGCTATTATGAACACAGAGATCCAAGATCCAAACTAAATAACAAGGAAAGTCTACAATCCGATCCAAAATATTGGATAAATACGTAATCCACAGTATTTGCAGGATCTGTGAATCGGTAAAAAATATCTGCCTGATCCGAAACCCAAATTGTTTATTGGGCCAAATCCGACGATCTGCAAGCTGCCTATGCAACCACCCCCCCCCAAAAAAAATAAATTGAGGGATTGATTCTCAAACCCCTTTTTCGTCAAAGATAGATTTATCTTATGATCAGGCTGATTTAGTCTAGTAATTACCGTCGAGAAGGGGGGTAGGGGATTAGGCAGGGTACTTACCCCTATAGGGGCCCATAATATTTCAGTCGAATAAATCTATCAATTGAACTAGACAAGGTAAAACTTGCACATCTCCAGCAAATAGTAGATTAGAAATACATACAGGTATCTGCATAAACCCTCACCCGCCTGTCTTATCCGACAAAAAAATTATTTAAGTTTAAGTTAAACTGTTAAAGTTACTGGGAAACTTACAGGATACAGGAACCAAATAGAGACTTAAATCTGCTTTAGTCCTTATAATACATGTACTGTATGTTTGTAAAGACATTGTACAATTTTTAGGTTAACTGATGTAATATATCATCACTAATTTCCAAATTTTATCTCTGATGCAAATTTTGCATTTACAGTAGGGAGGCCCAGACCCAAAGTTTCACCCAGGCTGTTGACTTGTTGACATTTTCATGTGAAACTGGGCTCTTAGTTAGGCACGCACAAGACTATAGTGGGCCCAGGGCAAAATAAATAATTGGGGATCCCCCCTTGGAAAAATTTGCATGCCATTTTACGGATGTATCGGATATAAGGATATTTCAAGTGAAAATGTTTCAGTTTTACATGTGAAATGACAACGCAAATTTTCGTTAGGACGTAAAAGATATAAATAAGAACAAAATAAATAATCACTAAGCATCTCTGACGGGATTGGAAAAAGCTCAATGCCTCAATAGTATATTACTATATTTTATTCAGTCTACTCTTAGGAGTCTTATAATTTATAGGTATATTGTGTTAGCTAGATCGCAGATGCAAGAACTGCTACTGTTACTTACAAGTCTATTAACGAAGAGATTAAGGACCATTAAGTAATTATCTCTTCAGCATCAACAAATTAGTATTTTTGCTATTTCCTGCCAATTATATTGGGTCAAAATGGAAAAATTCGAAGTAAAAGTACATGCGCTCATTCAGACAACTATAGCATTTGGACTAAACGGCTCATTCTTCACTTTAACGTAGACTAAAATGAATTACGGTACGTTTTGACTTTTTGATTCTTAGCTAATCTATATATAGCCACGAGCCAGACCAGTGCTGAGTACTGACTCACTGTGTAAAATGTCTCAGTAAAATATAAAGAAGCTTAAGACCAATTTTGCAGTAAAACTGGCAACAAAGACATGCGGATTTGTGTCGCAGCGCAGTTTCTGCGCTACAGTGGAATCAAATTAGTACATTTCATGAAATGATCACCAATGAAAATTCATGACCAAATTTCATGAACCTTTCATGATTTAATTACTGTATTTTGTCATTTAAATGTGACTGTTGTTCATCAAAATTTCATTAAATATTCATGAACAAGTTTCATGAAATTTTCATGAATAATAAGTTCATGAAATAACAAATAGATTTGTATGAATATTCATGAATGTTCATGAACGATACAACATAATGAACATAAAGTTCATGAACTAATTTGTTGTTCATCAAACCTCATACTGTTCATGGAATACATTCATGAATAGTTCATGAACAGTTATTCATGAACTACATGTTTCATTTTTGATGAACTGAATTATGAAAGTTCATCAATTCATGAACAAATTTTCGCTGGGGTAATGCAGAGAAGCAGAAAATACTGTTTGATAATTTCAACTACAGCCTCTTTACCGATTCTCTACAAAGTAAACGGGGGCCCCTCTTGAATTGGGGGCCCCTCTTGAGTTGGGGGCCCCTCTTGAGTTGGGGGCCCGGGGTAAATTGCCCCAGTTTCCCTCCCCTCTGGGCGGACCTAAATATATGGAGATCGTGTATTGAAATCTACATTTAATAATTAATTGTTTGCAACAAACGTCTATTATATTGAACCGCAACCTCACAATTACAGCACGTTATCAAACCTGAAAGAGATAAATAAAAATGCTCTGTCACTGAACAGTCTGAACCGCTTCAAGACATATACGAATCACTAACATCCAGAAATGAGGATGTTGGTTGTTGTCGAAAAGTTATTATTTTTTTTATTAAGTTTAATCTGTGCTGTTCCGTGACGTTTGGATATGTTGTAGTGTAAATCAATAATAATATCGATACATGCAACGAATTAAATCTATAAATATCCACATTGAAGTATTATCTTACTTTGAACGTCGATTCGTCGAAGAAAACAACACAGAAGCGAAAACCAAAGAACAGTAAGCCGTCCTATTCGTGAATGTTGACCAAAACTTCGTATGCCCGCCAATCCCCCGTCGATAGCATTAGTGTCTACTTCCAATAAACACAAAAACTAGTTGACCAGTATTGGCAGTAATAATACGCCTATTTTACCCCAACAATACTTACGTCTCATGTGATTATTATGTTTCGTTTATCTTAAAGGCAGGAGTCAGGGAAGGAATTACTGCAGGAAAAGAGTCTGCCTTACAAGATGGTTTCAACTATGGCTATACGGAGGCTTTTTGTCACTCCCACAATTATGGAAAACTTAGGGGAGTTTTGAGGTCTGTGGCTTCCACTCCTGACATCTTACAACAAAGCATAACGTCTCATAACATAGTGTAACGTGTCACAACATAATGAAACATCTTACAACATAGTGTAACGTCTCACAACACAGCTATGTATATAACATTTAGTACAACATAGTGTAACGTGTCACAACACAGTGTATATAACATCTTTAGTACAACATAATGTAACGTCTCACCACACAGTGTATATAACATCTTATACAACATTGTGTAACGTCTCACAACCTGACAGTGTATATAACATCTCACAACATAGTGTAACGTCTCACAACGTAATAAAGCGTCTCACAACGCAATATAATGTATCACAACGTAATGTAACTTCTCTCAACGTAACGTAACATCTCTCAACGTAACGTAATGCATCACAATGTAATGTAACGTCTCACAACGTAACGTGATGCCTCACAACGTAAGTAACGTCTCACAACATATGACAACGTCTCACAACAATAGATAAGGGAGCACGCCAGAATGCGATTTGGCAGCGCCATCTTGAATATATTAATGCGGTGTATATCATTAGCGTATCGCAGGCGCTGCGCGGAGCGACGCTCGGGTTTCGCTCAGCGATCGACGCGGCGCCTGCGATACGCTAATGATATACACCGCATTACTATATGTATGGGGTGCCAAGTGTTCGTTTATTATTTAGCATTAGTGTTGTCATTTTTTCCCTGATTTGTTTGGTTATATCAAATAACCAAACTGGCTGCGATATTATGAGTTGATTATAACAAATAACCAACACAACATGAATTAACCAATTTTTCTGTCATGATTTAATTTCGTTATATCAAATAACCAAATAGATGCAAAATGGTTATTTCAAACTTAATATTTGGTTATATCAAATAACCAATTTCTTGTCATGATTTGATTTGGTTATATCAAATAACCAAAATAATTTCTGAACACTCGGCACGCCAAATGACGTAAGGAACACGTGACTTGCACCAGTCCGGGGGTGAATCCTTGGCGCATAATTTTGGCGCGTTCCGATCTTCGATTCCGGCTTCAACATGGCGAGCGGTTCGAACACAAGTGTGTTGGAAAGGTCATTAACCGAAGCGATCGGGCGAGTGATAACTCAAACTCTTGGCGAGACAGAGGCAAGTACACGTTTTAGTGAAATAATACGGCCAGTTCGTAATGTCGACTGCGCATCAAAATGATGTGTTCTGCGTCGGGATAAAACTTGTTTCAATTCATAACATCAGGCTAAAACAACAATATACATTTGCATTGCTATTTACACTTGCAAATTCGTTATACTGAATTCCCCAGCCTGATGTTATGAATTGAAATAAGTTTTATCCAGATGTAGAATGCGTCATTTTGATGCGCAGGCAGTCTACGTTACGAACTGTCTTATTACAGGTGTTTCACTAAAAGGTGTACTTGCCTCTGTCTCGCCAAGAGTTTGAGTTATCGCTCTCCCGATCGCTTCGGTTAATGACCTTTCCAACACACTTGTGTTCGAATCGCTCGCCATGTTGAAGAATCGAAGATCGAAAGCGCCACAATTATGCGCCAAGGATTCACCCCCGGACTACTGCAAGCCACGTGTTCCTTACGTCATTTGGCATGCCGAGTGTTCAGAAATTATTTTGGTTATTTGATATAACCAAATCAAATCATGACAAGAAATTGGTTATTTGATATAACCAAATATTAAGTTGTGATGCAAAAAGTGGTTATTTGAATAACCATTTTGCATCGATTTGGTTATTTGATATAACGAAATTAAATCATGACAGAA
This sequence comes from Chrysogorgia sp. JL179-B06, assembly GCA_035772405.1. Taxonomy (NCBI): domain Eukaryota; kingdom Metazoa; phylum Cnidaria; class Anthozoa; order Scleralcyonacea; family Chrysogorgiidae; genus Chrysogorgia; species Chrysogorgia sp. JL179-B06. The sequence goes on from JAYKKM010000047.1 coordinate 2,270,021, forward strand.
AAATTGGTTATTTGAAATAACCAATTCATGTTGTGTTGGTTATTTGATATAACCAACTCATAATACGCAGCCAGTTTGGTTATTTGATATAACCAAACAAATCAGGGGAAAATGACAACATTAATGCTAAATAATAAATGAACACTATAGACAGATTTAACAAAGAGGACGCGCACGTTAAGACGACGTGAGCTTGAAACCTAGTCATTTTTACTTCCGGTATTAGTGGTGACGTCGTTTCACTGTTTTCACGTCCTCACCAGGTCGTCCCTGTTTTTGGTCAACCTCGTACCCAGGCTAGCGTGTGAAAAGCCTGGGTACGAGGTTGGTTTTTGGTTAGATTTTGCAAGTAAATATGTGGATAAGTACCAAGAAAAATAGTTTCTAGAGACCATTGTAGACCTCCATTACCTTTTGTTTCCCCATCTCTTGACCTACAGTGTATTTGTATTGTCCTTTTGTGGGTGATATCTCTTAAAGTTTTTGAAATGGAGTGCGACTCTTGTTTACGTCCATCTTCTTTCTTTAGGCGATATACTACGTCTGTTATCTTCTTCATAATTACATTACATCTTAAGGATTGTATGTTGATCTCGCATTGTATAGTAGTCCCAATAACGGAGAGTCGCTGCTTTCATCCTTTTTCTCGTCAATTCATAGGCTACAGTATGTTATACTATAAACCTTGAATGTTCTCACGAATTCATCTGGTGAATCACCAACGATGAGGTCCACTGGCAAACGCGCCCCTCTCCCGAGAAGTTATTCCGGTCGACGTGTGGACACCATCGGTACGCCATCGCAACACGAGGAACCCAGGAGTCCCAATCGCTTTTTTCTTTGCCAACTACTTTTGACAGCATGTTCTTCAAAGTTCGGTTCATCCGTTCTACCAGCCCATCACTCTGCGGGTGGTATGGTGTGGTACGACTCTTTTATACCAATTAAGCAGTTTAATAGGCTGGAATATGTGGGAACTGCATTACTCACTCGTTCGTGATATCCACTCGTTCGCCAGTTTATTCGCCACAGCTGGGGCTTTGTTTGTTAGGAATAGGGTAGGCTTCTGGCCATTTCGTTAAGTAGTCGAAAACAACCAGCATAAATATTTTACCTCATTGTGACTTCGGTCCAATGACATTCAGGGCCACTCGTTCCATTGGGCGTCCCGTGGCACTACAGTGTAGTTACAAGAGGTGCTCGAGGTTTCCTTTCTTCAATTGACTCTACAACGATGAGACGAGGGGATTCGTTCCTGCAATTTCTTCTCTTGATGGTCGTCTTCATTGTCTATTCCATGATGATCCAGGGTGGTCTTCTGCTTGGTAAAGTGCTAGCTCGACATTGTTGTGAATTGGTATTTGTGTAACTGGTTAGACAACAGAAACATGCTTGCCATTGTTCTCGGCTATGTTGTTATTGATCTTCGAGTCTGTTCGGGGAATTCTTGATAATCTGTCGGCGTTACCATGAAGCCGGAGCGGTCTATGTTATTTGGTGAATTGGAAACTCAGAGAGCCTTTCTAGCCAACGTGCCACTTGGCACGAGTCCAAAATTGCTGGCATCCGTGTCTACGATAAACGGCTTATCACCCCTTGAGTATAGGCTAATATGCGCCGCGGGCGGTTGTTAACTTTTCAGCATCATGAAAGCTTCTTGGCATTCCTCGCACCAAATGTATCGTGTTCCCTTGTCTTTTGTTCCAGTCGATACAATCACGGGCGTTCGTTACGGGTGACATCGATATGTTTGGTCAGCGGTCAACTTCGTTTTCTTTATAATCAGTTCGTTCGTCTTCGTTCGTAGCACGGTTCGTAACGAGTTTGTATTAAAATATTTGTAAACATTTTTAGAAGTGGATTGAAAAATACAGGCGGGGCGTTAAGGGTTAGGATTGGTGTTGTGGTTGCGTTCTATATTAGGGTTATATTCATGATAATGATAAATCCTTATGCCATTTAAGATTTCATGATTATAGTTGAGAGAATGTGCTGGCTAGAAATAGGCTACGAACTGATTACGAAGAAACGAAGTTGTCCGCTGACCAAATATATCGACGTCAACCGGGGCTTGACTACATCCGATACATCGGCATAATTCGGGATGAACCAGTATAGTGCCCAGTGCAGCCAAGGAAGGTCGTATAGACTTGTTAGGTCACAAGGAATAGGCCACTCTTTAATTACCTGGCTGGCTCACTGCGTGCTTTTCGAGGTAACTCAATACTCTTTCCAACTTCTCGTGATGTTCATACAATGTCGTGGCAAAGATGATAATGTCGTCAAGATACACGAGACAATCCAACCAGTTGAGGCCGTGTAGTATTCATCACATGTTGGAAGGTGCTGCGCATTTGTCAAGGAGATTCTTTTGAACTGGGATCCCCCCCAATTCCGTTCCTGAAAAAGTATCAGGTTTGGCTCTCGGAACCTCTTAAGAAATTTGGCTACACGTATGCACTGTTGATTCCTGACTGTCTCGGCTTTCAAGTTCCTGTCACCTAGCTGCGAGCCGTTCAACCCCTTCTTGGGATTCTCTCACCCTTTCTGACATTATCTCACCGCTGCCACCAATGTACAACAATAGACTTTATTGTGAGAACTACGAGAGACTGAGAGAAAAGAAACTTGTAGGTTTACGACAATCTTCAAACTCAACTCTCAGCAACGTTAACGTCAGATATGTCGCGAGCGTGGTGTACGTGGTGTAACCTCAGTGAGCTATCTCTATATATAACTGGAGGACTATGTTTTGGGCAAAAAGTGAAGCCAAACATGGCGGACATGGAGGCCGATTTTGTGCGTCAGTTTTTAATAATTTTATGTTATGAGATTCCAAATACATTTGCATATATTAGGAACAGAACGATGTTTCAGTTCTCTACGCGCCTTGGCGCATTTGGAATCCTCAAACGGTTGGTAGCATCTTTGATGGTCGGTATCGTCTTGGATCTTTTTTACGCGCGACAATTTTTTTGATAATATTCTAAAACTAACCCTAACCCTAACCTTAACGCTATTAAAAAGAAAAAAAGTAAAGTAAAAATTTTAAAAATGGAAAAAATCATACTCACCCAACACTCGAACCCGGCCGACCTCACAAGTAAAAAGTCAATGACACAGACCACTCAGCTATGCAAGCGAACTTGAAATATTCGGTTGATAATCAATATTTATGTAATCCCATTGTAAGTGAACCATATACATAATAAAAAGATTCTACCGACTACCAAAGATGCTACCGACCACCAAAGATGCTACCGACCACCAAAGATGCTACCGGCCACCAAAGATACTACCGACCACCAAAGATGCTACCGACCACCAAAGATGCTACCGACCACCAAAGATGCTACCGACCACCAAAGATGCTACCGACCACCAAAGATGCTACCGACCACCAAAGATGCTACCGACCACCAAAGATGCTACCGACCACCAAAGATGCTACCGACCACCAAAGATGCTACCGGCCACCAAAGATACTACCGACCACCAAAGATGCTACCGACCACCAAAGATGCTACCGACCACCAAAGATGCTACCGACCACCAAAGATGCTACCGACCACCAAAGATGCTACCGACCACCAAAGATGCTACCGACCACCAAAGATGCTACCGACCACCAAAGATGCTACCGACCACCAAAGATGCTACCGACCACTAAAGATGCTACCGACCACCAAAGATACTACCGACCACCAAAGATGCTACCGACCACCAAAGATGCTACCGACCATCAAAGATGCTACCGACCACCAAAGATGCTACCGACCACCAAAGATGCTACCGACCACCAAAGATGCTACCGACCACCAAAGATGCTACCGACCAAAGATGCTACCGACCGTCTACGGATTCCAAATTAGCCGCGCCTTGTGTACGTTAGTTCCAGGCCTCTTCACGACATCTATAAAAAATGCACCATTTTGACTCGGCTTGACTTTGGTAATATAAATTTGAAATTATTGGTTCATTTCTACCTCTTGATATTATGTTTGTGTATGTTTTCAAAATGAACATAGTTGAGCAAAATAGAAAGTTGCGTGGGAGACTGAAACTGACGTACAAAATCACCTCCATATCCGCCATGTTTGGCTTCAAATTTTCCAATGACCAGAATATAGTCCCTCCAGTTATATATAGAGCTCGTTGGATAACCTTTGTACAAACGTGACACAGTCGACAATAAACCATAGATAATGGAAGGAGAACTGGATAGGAAACTTAAAACGATGTTTTAAAACCGGAAACGATGTTTCACAACTTGCTATCGTAATTTACGCTATAAGCAGCTCTGTTGTAGCAACTTATGGTCCCACATGCATGGTTACGATACGTCATTGCTGAATTTAAAGGGGAACTGTACCCAAAAAATAAATTACTTTTAAATAAAAGGCCTTTCAGTATAATGTTTAGAAATGGTTAATAGTCTTACGATATCTGCTCTTGTACTCGAGAAATAACGTTTTCATTCTGGTATTTTATATCGCCATTTTAGAGTTTGCCGACGGCTCAAAGTTGATGTACAGCAGTGGTTTTCTTTTCAATTTTGACGTCATTGAGTCTCTTGTTCCTTGCACTCAATGACGTCAAAATTGAAAAGAAACTCCCGCTGTACATCCGGTCTGAGCCGTCGAGCAAACTACAAAATGGCGGCATCCAGAAACATAAAATACGAGAATGAAAACGTTATTTCTCGAGTACAAGAGCAATACCTTAAAACTATTAACATTTCTAAATATTACACTTAAAGGCCTTTTATTTAAAAGTAACTCATTTTTTGGGTAGAGTTCCCCTTTCAACAACGGTTGTTCAGTAGTGTTAAGTTCAGTAGTGTCTGATTGTTGCTGTGTGGGAACTATGTGCTATGTCCAAACTTGTTTCCGGTTTCGTTAAAAGTTTCCTATCCAGTTCCCCTTCCATTATCTATGAATAGATAAACTAAACCAACTTATACTACAAATACATCATCATGATATATTTTTCATGTTTTTTTCTGTTAACTTTTCTTTTTCTAACCTGTATATATAGTGCCATGCTATCTTACGTTTCTTCAAGACATGAAGGTGAAAAATCCTCCCAGGAAAATTACACATCGAAAGAAGACATCGAAATATTACTCTCGATGCTTGCAGACTCTGAAGCGAAACATATAGAAGGAATGAAAATGTGCTTAAAAGACGGGAAATTTGCACAGGAAGATCTGCTGACTCGTGGCTGTGCAGGTGGTGACACAGTCGCCACTGAACTGAGGACAAAGGGTTGTATACAGAATCCGGACCTGAAAGAGTTTTGGGACAAATGTAAACATTTATGTAATGAAATTGGAATTGACATTCAAAAGATTGTAAAATTAACGGAACCTCTCTAAAGCCCTGGCCACACGAATGAAACATCGCGATGCAATATCGTTCAACACTGTTGAATGCAACATGTAGTTGAACTCGTAATTGGTCACCATGTTCCATGATGTTCCATGACATGTTGTGTGGTGTTGAACAAGTTTGATTTCCATCAAACATTTGATGCAATTAACATGATAACATCGTTCAACAATATCGTTATTTTTATCTAAATTTTGAGATAACATTAACAGAGGTCTGGATAATTCTTGATATCATGTGTAAGCCAAATCCAATAATTGTTTTATTATACAATTATAAATATAGAAGCCTTTAGGGAGTTTAGGAAGTAGCCACGCAAAGGCAATTACGTCACCTACAGACAATTTTTGATATTTTGTAGGTGGCGAGACATCAAGAATTGTCTGTAGTTTTTTTAGCCAATCTCAATCGAGTTTGTACGAGTATTGTACAGTAAAAATAAAAAATTGTCTGTATAGATGACGTAACTGTCTTTGTGTGGCTTAGGCTTCTACATTTATAATTTTATAACAAAACCATTATTGGAATCGGCTTACACGTGATATCAAGAATTATCCGGACCTGTCAATGTTGTCCGCCTCATCCTTCGGTTTCGGCAGATAACATTGACCTCAGTCTGGATAATTATTGATATCATGCTCAGCCTCATCCAATAATTGTTTAATAACAATTATTTTACCATGCGTAACCAAAAGTCGTGTTCAGGGGGTTAATAGAGTAGCTTATTTTTATTTAACACTTAATAGGGGGAGGCTTATTAGAAAGGGGTGCTTAATAGAGAGAGGGGGGCTTAATAGAGGAAATATGGTAAGTGATCAACAACACACACGCTCTCATTGTCTTGTACTGTATATCTCGATAAAGGTTGCTGACGTAAACTTGATTAATTAAGTTACTAAGACTAATTATGTTTACTTGCAATTTTATTGCTAAGAAGCCGACGAATTGTTTACTGAGGCAGTGAATTAAGCCGCAGTTTTCTTGGTCTTATTCATTTTATAGACAAAATGAAAACCTTAGTCGCAGTGCCATTATCGAGTTATAAAAGTACTTTAAAAAATACTCGAGATACTAGCAAAACACATTTTGAGCTTCCCTCGTGTCGTTATAACTCGATAATCCTTTTATTGCGCCATAATTTTATATATACCACTATACAAGAACGACGTGAAAAGAAACAGAGGAGCGCAGAAAAAAAGATCCAAAGCGGAAAATAATAGAGCGGCGTAGGGACGTTAAAAAGAATGGCAAAAATAAAATTAGAGAGATCCGGATCATCTTCCTTGTAAGCCACCGTGGGAGGGAGGTTGACTGCGATATTACAGCAGAGTAATGTTTGTACATGATAAATTGCGTTCGCTATGTTTTCCATGCCAAGATTTAAGATGTTAAGGTCATCTAGTGTTAAAATACGAAACAAAATACTAAAAGCTGGATGGTATTAATAGTTTGCATGTTACGTCAACGGCGGCCATTTTGGTGGAACTGTTATAACATTAAAAGAATACTTTTGTTTGTGGCACCATCATGGCCGCCAAACCTTAATTGTCTTCTGCAGAATCTTAAGAGATAGATTTCACAGCTAAAGTCATATTCCAGTCGAAACATCACTATTCATAACCAGAAAATCAAACAAGGACAATGTATCTTTTGGTATAAACTCATTGAAGATCTCTCAATGTACGAACCGATTGAAAACTTATCCAACACCAGAGACCTGGATTACTACTGCGCTCCTCTCTTCAAATCCGGTTTAACAATGGTTTGATGGCTTTTTACTGTCAACATAATTAGGAACACATGCAAGTAAAACATGAGGCTAAAACATACTAATTAAGCAGCGTGTAATTTTGCAAGCTTATCCAATTTTCGTCCCAAACATGCATTCCGTTTGCCATGATAAATGTTATGTCTGATAAATGTTATGTCTGAAGAGGCTAAAGTTATTGTATTTGATTAACGTTTGATGTACTGACGTGTAGATGCCCCCTTTGTAATCTTACATATTGTGCCCTATTTTCGCAAACATTGTCAGAATCGCCGGAAATTCACTTCTGGGCCATGCGATGGGGTGTCCTGACGGACGACCAAGATGAGATGAGATGATCTCTAATAAGTCTGCTTGGATCTTGACTGGTAAATCGGCATGATTTTAAAGTTTCCATTGTTGCATTTCGCCAAGTGTTCATTTACAGCCAGATGTCTATATTGTTTATGTCGTATTTGCTCCTTATATGTAAAGTCACTCTGTTTTTGAGGTTTTCAGTTTGTCCAACATAAAAGCTTTCACACTTGGTGCATATGATTGTATAAACAATGTTCCTTGCTTTACAATTCATTGCCGATTTTATTGTCCAAACTTGTCCCTTTTTTAGCGTAATCGAGTTGCCGGTTTCCAAATAGTTACAGGTCCCGGCATCTTGGTTCTTCACATTTTGTTACGATTGATGTAATTTTTTCTGAGGAGAACTGGGCTTTCATTAGGTTTTTCGGCTGTCATCGGCTAACTATTATTTTAGTTTGATCCAATACGCTCTTCATTTTGGTAGAGTTGTTGAGGAATTTCAAATTTTCTTTGATTGTTCCGATGACCTGTGGGTTGTTGGGGTTATGTGTAATAACCAGTGGAAGTATTTTATTGTTGTTGAGTTTCTCTTTAGCCGAACGTAATTCGTTTATTTCCAATGTCCTCGCTTTTTCTATTCCCTTCTATAATAATTGTCAATTGCCAGAAATCATAACCGTGGCGCCCGCCGTTAACGGCCAGCAGTAATACGCAGAAGTACTGAATTTTCAACATGGCGGATAGAGTTTCAACAAGGGGGAAAGAAAGAGTTGTACTATTCAAATCTCGCGCGCCACCATTTCCGCTGACCCGAACTAGTTTGGGCTCAAGCGAAATTATGGACAGCGTTGTTCAGCATTAAAATATGCTCGAGGCTTTTTGAATTGGTTGCCAGGCCTTCCAAATATGAAATGTGCCAGCCTCGTACCCAGGCGCTTGTTTTGCTTTGCGGAAATGTGCTGTATTCAAGCTTCATTTTGATATATTATTTGTTGGCTTACCCCGAATGGTTTGCAAACTATGGCTTTCCGAATTTTGACAATATGGAGTACGATTACGGCGGTTGCTGAGAAGTCGTCGAAAGACTGCTTTTGGATTTTGAAAAGGACATGTGAATTTATTTCCCAAATAGGTAAATAGACTTAGAATGTACAGTTGATATATTGAAATTCACTACACGAACTTCAATTTTTGAACTCTTACCTTCACTTTTGTAAAATAAGACCTTAATTATAGCATATACGGCCCATATACGAGGACATTAATATGCTCATATAAGCGGGTTTTTGCGCACGGGGCGAGGAAAGTTAGGTCGAGAAAGGACATGCGAATTTCATACTTTGGTAACTAATTCATGTATTTTATGTTAGCTTATATGTTCGATTTTCTCATATGAACTTCAATTTTTGTTCATTCCGTATTGGTTATTTATAATTCAAAAGCAAAGAGTGTCTTGTACATGTTTTCCTGTTAGTTTTGTGATTATAACGCGCGTACTGAGCGGGGCTGGTACGAGTTAGTTTTGTTTCTGTAGGAATTTGTCAAGTTCTCGTAAACGTTTATCTCGTACATCTTCTTTCGTTACAATCGCGCATATTCGTATGCATGGCTAAGGTATATATGGAATATTATATTTCGTATGTTTCGGATGACACGAGTGAAAGTCTAAATATTGATGCGTGTCTGTTCCACCACTGTGAAACAGCCGTCGATTCAGCCTTCGATTCAGCCGTCGAATTCAGCCTTCGATTCAGGATAGCCATCCGTGTGAACCTGACTGCTGTTTGGGCAGACGATACGCTTCGACTTTATAAAAGTACTATTTTCTATGGCGCTATTCTATATGATTTCTTTAAATTTAAATATGTTGTAGAGAATTTAAAGCTCTTCCTAACGGTAGTAGTCGCTTAACTCGATCGTGCCTAAGGAAGATTCACGCGAACGTTAAACATGAACGGCGCTTCAAGTATCGAGCAACGGCGCTATAATTGGTATAGTGTATAATTTGTTGTTTCCGACAACTCAGATAAAATTACTATTTTCTCGGGCGCTATTCTATATGTTTTTTTTAATTTACATATGTTGCACAGAATTTAATGGTCTTTCTAACGGTAGTAGTTACATGACTGGACCAGGCCTAAGAAAGATTCACCCCATCGTTAAACATGACCGGCTTTTGGACTGTAGGCCGGAATTTGTTATTTCGACTAACTCATATAACATTACTATTTCTCGCGCGCTATTCTATACGATTTTTTAAAATTTACATATGTTGCACAGAATTTAATGGTCTTTCTAACGGTGGTAGTCGCTTGACTGGCGCGGGCTTAAGAAAGATTCACCCTATCGTTAAACATGACCGGCTTTTGGACTGTAGGCCGGAATTTGTTATTTCCGACTAACTCATATAAAATTACTATTTTCTCGCGCGCTATTCTATACGATTTTTTTAAATTTACATATGTTGCACAGAATTTAATGGTCTTTCTAATGGTAGTAGTTTCTTGACTGGCGCGGGCCTAAGAAAGATTCAGGCGATCGTTAAACATGACGGTCTTTTGGTCTCGCTAATTGGTAGGCCGGAATTTGTCATTTCCGACTAACTCATATAAAATTACTATTTTCTCGCGCGCTATTCTATACGATTTTTTTTAATTTACATATGTTGCACAGAATTTAATGGTCTTTCTAACGGTGGTAGTCGCTTGACTGGCGCGGGCTTAAGAAAGATTCACCCTATCGTTAAACATGACCGGCTTTTGGACTGTAGGCCGGAATTTGTTATTTCCGACTAACTCATATAAAATTACTATTTTCTCGCGCGCTATTCTATACGATTTTTTTAAATTTACATATGTTGCACAGAATTTAATGGTCTTTCTAATGGTAGTAGTTTCTTGACTGGCGCGGGCTTAAGAAAGATTCATGTGATCGTTAAACATGACGCCCTTTTGGTCTCGGGCAACAGCGCTAATGTAGGCCGGAATTTGTTATTTCCGACTAACTCAGATAAAATTACTATTTTCTCGCGCGCTATTCTATACGATTTTTTTAAATTTACATATGTTGCACAGAATTTAATGGTCTTTCTAATGGTAGTAGTTTCTTGACTGGCGCGGGCTTAAGAAAGATTCACGTGATCGTTAAACATGACGCCCTTTTGGTCTCGGGCAACAGCGCTAATGTAGGCGGGAATTTGTTATTTCCGACTAACTCAGATAAAATTACTATTTTCTCGCGCGCTATTCTATACGATTTTTTTAAATTTACATATGTTGCACAGAATTTAATGGTCTTTCTAATGGTAGTAGATTTTGATTGTTCAAATCACAACCTATGTTTTCCACGTTTTCGAAGAAGATATTATGATTGAACTTGGTTGTCAGAACGCATTTCACCATAAAAATCTCGTTACCAACCCAGAAACTGTACCTAATAGCAGAGTCGAAATATAGAGTTTGCCTTAATTTCGATAATTGTAACCAACCCCGGAACAATAAAGATCCTAACCCTAACCCCCCGCCTAGTGGGTTTTCTAACCCTAAACCCCCGGCAAAATTTTCCCCATCCCAAACCCCCAGCCGCCACTTCCACTCCTACTTGGCAAGCATGACTAATATACGCATGCGCGAATCTCACGATCGCCTCTAAATCAACCATTATCCTTAATTTAGAGCAATTTGAGAATTAAGGATAATGGTTAATTTAAGGAAGAGATTGTGTTGCAACAACAGTCTAGTATACCCAAAAAGTCGAAATGGGGACAGAGTTTGCTTTAATTTCGATAATTGTAAACCAACCCCAAACCAACAAAGTTCCTAACCCTAACCTCGCCACCTAACGAGTTTTCTAAGGGTTAGGGTTAGAAAACTCGTTAGGCGGATAGTTAGGGTTAGGATCTTTGTTGTGTTGTGGTTGGGTTCTAACATTTTTAACCATTATCCTTAATTCAGAGCGATTTGTAAATTAAGGATAATAGTTAATTTAAGAAAGAGACCGAGTAATCCCGCATCCAGTGGGCTGGTACGAGGGCAATGTATTTGCTCGTCAATGCAATGTATTTTTTCGTCAATACCTTGTATTTGTTCGTAGGCCACTTCCTTATATGGAATACGTATTAGAGGTACATATGGACCATTTTCACTGGAAAGTTCACGCGGAAGTAAAACGAGCATGGAATATCCAATATACCTTACAATTATGCTAATTATCTAGAGAAAACCAGAAGTTTATTCTATTTCAACGTTCGATCAATTTAGATGGACATGACAGGGCTAATGAAATCGGAGAGTCAACAGCTAATGTCGAGGTGGAACGGCCGCGGGGCAAGGATCGGAAAGGTTAAATATAATGTATTTTTCTTGTTCGTCTCTATTTATAACTCTAACATGCTAAATATGTTCCGCAATTGTTATTTTGGTTATTTTTCTACAAATTGTTTGACATTCCCAGCAAATCATCGCAGGAATTTGCCCTTCTGGTCTGATTCCAATCTATAATCAAACCGACAGATTATCAGAATAATCCCTTCACGAGTGATGTCAGGAAGCGACACAGGGGCTCTGATAGATTTATTTTTTTTAAACGGATCTGATAAATACCATGCGGCATGCAGTGTCCAACCATTTTATTTAAACGCGATTCTCTTAAAGCAAAAAGGTGGTGAACTCACTGCAGAGATTTTAGCAACGAAATACTTAATTTTTGAGATTTTAATTTAGCAACGAAATTTCGAGTTAATGTATCAGTCAAATCCAAGCGTGTCCATCCCCCCCCCCCCCCCCGGGATTTGACATTTTTCCCAAAATGATGCTAATTCCCCACAGTAGTGGGGCAAAAAATCTGTGGCAAAATAATAACAAGACGAGCCTGTCAACAATGGAGGAACAACAAGACGTTTAAAGACGTTTCAAGACAGCATTCAATATTGTTTCGGTATAATATGTAATTTATAGACCCTCCGCTCGGGGAATTCGTCGAAATATTACCCCTCGGGATGATATATCCCTGGTTCGGGTCTATAAATGATAAATATATATATGTTTGTATATTTGTAATCCAACTTGAAAAAAACTTTTTCCTTCGTTTTATTCTAGATATAACATGCTATAACTGCAAGAGCAAAGGCCACATAAGGCGGGAATGCCCTCACAAGAAAAGTCGGGGTGTTAGAGGTGGCAGAGGAAGAAGAGGAGGATTGGGGGGGGGGGAATATTAATATATACTTGTAAATATTTGGGGTAAATAAAAAAATTTAACGAAAACAGTTGTGTACGATGTCGAGCTCAGAACCGCTTAACATAAATAACTCTTATAGGCCGGGGGCAGTTTGATGAGTCAGGCTGATAAACCAAAAGTGATATTTGAAAGCAGAACTTGTTCAGTCTTGACTGTAAGAGGAGTATAAAGATAATTGAAATGATATTGAATCTTTCTTAAGCCCGCGCCAGTCAAGCGACTACTACCGTTAGAAAGACCATTAAATTATGTGCAACATATGTAAATTAAAAAAATTCGTATAAAATATATAGCGCGCGAGAAAATAATAATTTTATATGAGTTAGTCGGAAATAACAAATTCCGGCCTACAGTCCAAAAGCCGGTCATGTTTAACGATGGGGTGAATCTTTCTTAAGCGCGCGCCAGTCAAGCGACTACAACCGTTAGAAAGACCATTAAATTCTGTGCAACATATGTAAATTAAAAAAATTCGTATAGAATAGCGCGCGAGAAAATAGTAATTTTATATGAGTTAGTCGGAAATGACAAATTCCGGCCTACCAATTAGCGAGACCAAAAGACCGTCATGTTTAACGATCGCGTAAATCTTTCTTAGGCCCGCGCCAGTCAAGAAACTACTACCATTAGAAAGACCATTAAATTCTGTGCAACATATGTAAATTTAAAAAAATCGTATAGAGAATAGCGCGCGAGAAAATAGTAATGTTATATGAGTTAGTCCGGCCTACCAATTAGTGCTGTTGCCCGAGCGCAGTCCCAGTCTTCCCAAGGAAGTAAGGGACTGCGCAACTTCGAACAAAAGCTTGCTACGAGCTTTTCCAGGTTTTAGGGAAAATAATTTATGCAGTCATGTTATGCGCAAATTATGCACGCGTAGTTAACAATATGGCGTCGATTAATACCAAGTTCAAGTTGGACGAAGTTAAGTTTTCCGAAGCAATTGCTACATCATGTATGCTACTACAAGTGGATACGTTTTACCACGATCAAAAGGAAGCTCTGCTTCAATTTTTTAGAGGCAAAGATATATTCTTTAGCGCTCACACTGGCTATGGGAAGTCTCTGATTTTTCAGGCAATTCCAATAGTTGCCGATGTATTAAACGACTATGTGATTGGTACAAGCACCGTTCTTGTGATATCACCTTTGTTGTCACTGATGAAAGATCAAGTGAACCACATCAATGCTTCCTTTGGAATCTCCGCAGCAGCGATATACGATGGCCAGGACGAAGAGATTTTAAAGAACATCGAGGAAGGTGTATATTCGTTGGTATATGCAACTCCAGAAGCATTCCTTGGTAAGAAACGTTGGAGGACACTTGCTAGCTCCCAGACATTTCGCGAAGACTGTGTGGCAGTTGTCGTAGATGAAGCGCATTGTCTAGCCCATTGGTAAGAAATTATTTCAGTCCATAGTGATAGTCGTATAATTGTAAATTAGTTTTCAAATAATTCTATTGACAGAATTTCTAGCATTTGCCATCAGTTAATAGTTATGTCCCTGAAACGTTTGGTATACTGACAGGGGTCATTATTGGGTACGTTTTCTTAGACATGCTCCATTGCCCCTGCCACTTACCTGTAGTTGCTAACTTCATGTTATACTGTATAACTTTGTCAAATAATCATTTGTCAAATGATTTCTCACTAATATTTTATATATTTGATTTTCTAGGGGTCAATCTACATCTCAACAAGCAGCACCATTTAGAAAATGGTATACAAATCTTATGGAACTAAAATCTTTGTTGCATTCCTCAACTCGATATGCAATTTTTACCGCAACTGCCACCAAAGCTATAAAGAATACCATTTACAGAATGCTGAATTTGAATGTCTTTAGCACATTTGCAATTGAAAAACCACCTTTAAGAGGGAATATCAGCTACCAGTTTGCCTATCTAAATAAGGATAAACCTTTGGATTCTGTATTTGGGCCATTGATTGAAGAACTAAAAGATAAAGGTGAGGAAACAGAAAGGTGTATTATCTTTTGCCAAACACGCAAGCAGTGTTCCATTATATATCGCTTATTTAATGCAGTACTTGGTAAAAGGAACTTTGTTGATGGTAGTTCAAGCTATGACCAATGTCTCGTTCAAATGTTTCATGCTGGCAGTCCTGACTCTGTTAAGCGTCATGTTGTCAAGGAAATGACTAAAGAAAAAAGTCACCTAAGAATTTTGATATGCACAATAGCATTTGGGATGGGTATCGACTGTAAAGATGTGTATCGCAGTATACACTTTGGCCCCTCCAGTACAGTGGATAGCCTTATTCAGGAAACTGGCAGATTAGGAAGGGATGGTAAACAATGCTTTTGTTATGTCCTATATAATGGGCTTCTGACAGCTCATTGTGATACCCAGATGAAAGAACTGGTTGATACAGAAAACTGTCGTCAAAACTTTATTGAGCAGCTATTCCCAACACCTTCAACAACATCTCAGGCAGAGGGTTGCCTGTGTTGTGATCAGTGTAGCAAAACATGCGATTGTTCAAACCACAGTAATATTTGCATGATGTCCTTCTTAACAACAGTTCCTGACAAGAAATCAATTGATCGGAAGCGTCATGTATCTAACGTCAAGAAAGACCTACTTCGTCAAAAACTTCTCGATTACAGAGCAAGTTTACTTCCTACTAGCACAAAACAATTTATACCTGTTAGCTCAACTGCCATATTGTTTGAATTTGATCACTATCAAATCAATCAAGTGCTGGATAACTGTGATCATCTTTTTTATATGAATGACATTATTAGCTGTGTTGAACTATGGAGAAATACCCATGCAAATAATGTGTATGTTGCATTAAGTCAGGTTTTTGAAGATATGGATTCTCCCAATTCCTCATTACTGTTGTCAGTGGAGGATTTTGAAGACATGGAAGTGGTGGAAGAGGATTGGGAGGAAATAAGGGAGGACTCTGCAAGGGTTGAATTGTTTGATGATTCCAAATTTGCAAATATGTCAACAATGACTGATGAAAATAGTCAAAATGAAAGTGTGGGATTTGACAATGACAATTTGAGTGGCATTTTAAGACAAATAACAGATGAAATTGACTACATGGAACATTGAAATTAACTTCTCAATTATAATTTTTAAATTATATATTTTAAATTATATAATATACTATACGTACATACTATTATATATATCATATCGTCCCAAATATGAAGTTGTGTACACCAATAATTTCATGTAAAAAATATTACTCAAGAGTGGATATTAGATTGAGTAAATAAAATAATATCTTTGCTAGCCTGCGTAGCCGGTACAAAGGGGCTGGGGGTTTAGGACGGGCTGTGGAGCAGCTGTACAGCCACTCCCTAGCCCCTTTACACTTGCTACTCAGGCTATCACCTTGCAGAAGTACCGGTGATATTGTTCAGGCTAAGCATTTACGTTCTCACATATACAGAAGGGCAATTCCCTGGAAATATACCGTAATCTGCCAAATCACAACTTCATATTTTTAAAAAGGTCATGATTAAGTGTTCTTGGTGCGGAAAATTTTATCCTTTACATGTATGTACATTTGACATTCTTTTTAGTTTACTACGCTATAATAAAATGTATTTACCTATAACTGTATATAACTACAGTAGTTTGTTACACTATAATAAAATCTATTTATAACTTTGCAAAGCAGGAATTATAATATGATAGTCAAATCAGATTGCTTATGGGCCATCCACTTAGTATCCAGAATTTTTTTGTCATGGTCTTTCCCATACTCAGATAGCTTTTTGTAAAAATAAGTATGCGATGGCATTAATCGCAGAGACTGTAAACGGTTCATTCCAGCCTGCAAATAAACAAAGCCTTTCTAAGTTATCTAAAAGATGCTACATAATTTTACCTATTTGTACAGAAATTAATTTGGACCATCATATTCCCTCTGCTGAATAAAAATAATCATCTGATTTACAAGAAAAATTTTATTGGTAAAATCTATAGTGTGGCTGCAGAAGAGAATGATATAATAACATAGTAAATTAACCACTCATTTTCCAGCCAATTTGCAAAAACTTTTTTTTTTATTTGGCTCACCTAAAAACCTTAAATAAAGAAAAACTGATTGTGCAAAAAACTTGCGAATGAAAATAAGAGGTTTTAACCCTTTCTAATACAGTATGTCTGGCATTAGCCAGAGTAACTTAATTTAAAGTACAGTATTATTTTGTCAACTGCACCCAATTAATTATATCATTCTCTAGTACTGTTAATAAACCAGTGAATAAACTGTACCGTATATACATGTAGATAACAGAATATTTCTACATGTATATTTGCTAGTTCAATTTCAAATTAAAATTAATATAATTACCATAAATCCTGAATGACGATCTATAATTGCAATCATCAATTGGACTGCAATCATATTCCTAGATCTATTTCGTAGACAGACGGCTGCAGCAACACCAACTGATGGTTTCCATTTCCCTTCATCATCCTTTACTCTCAAAGCAGCAGTCTTAAGCACCAAGAGCAATAACGGGGCTCTTTCTTCTAATTCGTTAATCAAATTATCAAAAGAGAAGTTCACAATGCTTTCCTTATCTGTCCTTCGAAGACAGCTATCTTTTCTCTTCTTGTTCTCTTTATTTGTTCCTTTTACGCACATGACCACACATTCTTTATGAATTTGCTTCACAATTTCTGCATAAAGATGTGGTCTTATCTTGTCACATTGCCATGCAGCTCTTGCAATTTGCTTTTTTGTACCACGGCATAACATCTTTCCAAGTGCACTGAGTTCCTGTGGTAAAACTTTCTTCTTTATTCTGTCAGTCCATTCTATTGATATTGTAACAGGGCACTCACTTGGCATTCGTTTTTTCTTTTGTATTATCCACTTTGTTATTGATTGGTGATACATGAAACATAATTTCTTCATTTGTACTTGATTTCTTGGGGACCTTGTTTAATGGTGTTGATGTACGGAGAAACTTGTCAGGCATAAAAGGGCTAAAATAATCATGAGACAGTTGAGCACAACAATCATTTATTAAACACAGCAACTTGAATAATCAATTTCCAAAGATGCCTTGGTATTATATACTTTTGTTAGGCCCCAAACATAAAATATGTATGTCATGACAACACAGAAATCAGAAATGGCAGAATTAGGGGATTGAAACAAGTTTCCTTACCTCAAGCTAATATTATGCCTCTCTTCCAAATCTTGTTGGATTTCACCGCCTTCATTATTGTCGTTGTCAGGAAACTTCAATTTTCTGGTGGCTGCTGATGAAGGCTGTTTTCTTTTTACAGTAAAACCATATTCCCCACATTTCTGACGATATAACGATGTTAGACGTTCATCAGTTTCTAATAACTTTGCCTTTAGACTCTTGCGTTTCTTGATCACGGTCAGACATTGTTTACATATGTATGGTGACGAATGGTGAACAACAAACGGCAAATCGTCAAGTTCAACATTCACTTTGGATTTTCCGTCAATAAGATTTCTGTCTGTTGTTCTCAACAGTGCTTCGAAACACAAAACGCAGATGTCAGTACACATATTGCTTGCCAACACGCCTGCCATTTTTTCTCACATTATTGCTCTGGGTCTTAATAATTATAATAAATTATTACCGGGGGCTCTGGGAACGAGATTGCACCGTAGCAAGCTTTTGTTCGAAGTTGCGCAGCAGTCAGTCATATTTAACGATTGTGTGAATCTTTTTTAAGCCCGCGCCCACTCTCCTCCGCAGAGGCTTCTTGCGCTTTTTTAGAGTTCGTGGGCTATTATTGGGCTCACAGGGTGTTTTGGGGACGCGTGCTGCCCAAACTATTTCCCGAACTCTAAAAAAAGTGCAAGAAGCCTCTGCGGAGGAGAGTGGCCCGCGCCAGTCAAGCGACTAAGAACAAATTCTGGCCTACCAATTAGCGCCGTTGCCCGAGACCATGAAAAGTCGATCATATTTAACGATCGCGTGAATCTTTCTTAAGCCCGCGCCAGTCAAGAAACTACTACCATTAGAAAGACCATTAAATTCTGTGCAACATATGTAAATTAAAAAAAATCGTATAGAATAGCGCCGGAGAAAATAGTAATTTTATCTGAGTTGTCGGAAATAACAAATTCCAGGGACCAGGGAATTTATGAGTTCGAGTTGAGTTCGAGTTAGATTTATGAGTTTGAGTTAGATTTATGAAGATGAATACAGGGTGCGGACGGAATATTTTGCGGAATGGGGGAATGGCGGAATGATTAATACTTCTTGAGAATGTCCGAACCACCCACCATTGATATTCCGCCCCCAGCAGCGAACACGTACCAGCCGCAAGACCTTGACCTCCGACCAATCGTCGATGGATACCGACGACCCTCCGGCAGATCCCGACCGCTTTGAGATGGCCTACGAAGACCTTCCGACCCCCATACGACTCCCGAGAGCCTTCCGACCACTTCCGAAGTAGGTCCGACTACTTCCGATGTTGTTCCGAGAACTTCCGAAGTTGTTCCGATAACTTCCGAAGTTGTTTCGACACCTTCCGAAGTTGTTCCGACAATTTCCGACGTTGTTACGACAACTTCCGATGATGGGCCGAGTACTTCCGAAGTTGTCCCGACGCTCCAACGAAGACGTCACGACCTCCCTGTATCACCTTCGAACCTTCCTTCCAGTCCTACCGAGTGGACGAAGCCGACCCGCTGGAAAGCTTCCTCAGTACCACTGACCCCGACCTCGACTCCACCTCGCCAGACATCGTCACCCGTGTGGCATCCCAGTATATACGCGCCCTCGTCCGCGACTCACCGAATTTGTCCTGCTTGACCGGGATCCGCGGGTGGACATCATCTATATTCAAGAAGTATTAATCATTCCGCCTGCATTCCGCCGTTCCGATTCGCCGTTCCGCAAAATACACCGTCCGATACGGGGTGTTAGGGTTAGGAAGACACTTAAGGTGGGGTTAGGGTATAGGATTGGTGTTGTGTTGGGGATAGCTTCTATTTTGACCATTATCGTCAAAATGGTGTTCTAGTAATGTCTGAAACCGTTGGGGACAGTTTGTTGGTTTACCTAGTAACTCTAAGTCAACTCGAGGTTAACTCGAAATTAACTCGAACTCGAACTCATGGATTACAATATCCCCAAATTCCACTACAGGTACATGTATATACCAATTAGCGCTCTTGCCCGAGACCAAAAGCCGGTCATGTTTAACGTTCGCGTGAATCTTTCTTAGGCGCGCGCCAGTCAAGAAACTACTACCATTAGAAAGACCATTAAATTCTGTGCAACATATGTAAATTTAAAAAAATCGTATAGAATAGCGCCCGAGAAAATAGTAATTTTATATGACTAGTCGGAAATAACAAATTCCAACTACAGGTATATACCAATTAGCGCTTTTGCCCGAGACCAAAAGCCGGTCATGTTTAACGTTCGCGTGAATCTTTCTTAGGCCCGCGCCAGTCAAGAAACTACTACCATTAGAAAGACCATTAAATTCTGTGCAACATATGTAAATTAAAAAAAAAATCGTATAGAATAGCGCCCGAGAAAATAGTAATTTTATATGAGTTAGTCGGAAATAACAAATTCCAACTACAGGTATATACCAATTAGCGCTTTTGCCCGAGACCAAAAGCCGGTCATGTTTAACGTTCGCGTGAATCTTTCTTAGGCCCGCCCCAGTCAAGAAACTACTACCATTAGAAAGACCATTAAATTATGTGCAACATATGTAAATTTAAAAAAATCGTATAGAATAGCGCACGAGAAAATAGTAATGTTATATGAGTTAGTCGAAATAACAAATTCCGGCCTACAGTCCAAAAGCCGGTCACGTTTAACGATGGGGTGAATCTTTCTTAGGCCTGGTCCAGTCATGTAACTACTACCGTTAGAAAGACCATTAAATTCTGTGCAACATATGTAAATTAAAAAAAAACGTATAGAATAGCGCCCGAGAAAATAGTAATTTTATCTGAGTTGTCGGAAACAACAAATTATACACTATACCAATTATAGCGCCGTTGCCCGATACTTGAAGCGCCGTTCATGTTTAACGTTCGCGTGAAGCTTCCTTAGGCACGATCGAGTCAAGCGACTACTACCGTTAGGAAGAGCATTAAATTCTCTACAACATATTTAAATTTAAAGAAATCATATAGAATAGCGCCATAGAAAATAGTACTTTTATAAAGTCGAAGTGTATCGTCTGCCCAAACAGCAGTCAGGTTCACACGGATGGCTACCCGCTGAATCGACGGCTGAATCGAAGTGTCTGTTCCTTTGTAGTAAATGTCGGTGAAAAGTGTCGTTTCTTCTTTATATAGCAATATATCCAGAAACGGTAATTCGTTAGCGCAAGGTGAAGGTTGTTTAGTAGATTATGACTAATTCTAGGAGTTCTTCTTCTGATTTTCGCCATATGTAGGAAACAGTCGTCTAAATATCTTTTAAATTCCCTAATAAAATTTTCTCTCGCTATACTTCCATATTTTCTTCGTACTTCGAATAAAGTCGCTTCTCCCAGAGACCCAAAAACTAGAGTCGCAAATGTGGGTGCCATTTTTGTTCCCATTGCTGTTCCTTGGATTTGTTTGTAGTTTTTTAATCATCAAACTGGAATTTGTTTTCCTGGAGTACAATCGAAATAGCTTTTAGTAGAAATTCTTTAGTAAATGGTCGAGTAAGTGATGTTGAATAATTGTCCAGCCAGTATTCAATTGCTTCAAATCCTAAGTCATGGGATGCTTGTGTATAGACTGACGACATCATGAAAGGAAGACAAGTAATGTGTTTTTGTTTATTTCGTTGGGTATGTGGTTTAGAAAATCCATATCGTCTCGAATAAAACTGGGCACTGCTTGCATAAAGGTTTTAGAATTAAGTCCAGAAAGTTACTTATAGTCGGTGAGTAGGTGATGAAAGGTCTCATTTTTAAATCTGGTGGTGGTGATAATTTAACATAATCTGCATTTTGTCCTTTCACAGCAGTTTTGATGGTTGGTGATTTGTGGATTTTTGGTAGTCCATAAAAGTTCGACGTTTTCCAAGCAAATTTATGGATGTAGTCTATTTCGTTTTTGGTCAGTTCGTGTTCGTACTCTTTGGTTAGTCGTTTAATCTTTTTCATAACGGTGTCATCTTCATTTCCTTGTGTTAATTCCTTATAGTTTTCTGTATCTGTCAGTAATTCAAGAATTTTACTTCTATATAATATGTCTTGTCCATGATAACTGTTGCACCACCTTTGTCTGCTTCCTTAATTATGATTGAATCGTCTCTTTCTAAATGGATTAAGCTGTTCTTTCCGAAGATGAAATGCTATTTTTCCTTGGTGGTAATGGATTTTGTTCACGCAAGTTTGAAAGGGATTCTATGAATAATGTTAGGTTTTGGTGGCACGAAATTTGACTTATTTTTCACTAAGAATTGTCTAGTTCTTGTCCATGACCGTTGAAGGGCGTAACTTTCGTCCAAATTCTTGTAAGTCGGCTTTAAGTTTTAAGGGGTTGGAGTGAATTTTAGTCCTCTCTTCAATAGCTTTATTTCATTGCACGAAAGTTCCCTTGTAGAAATGTTAATAATCTTTGGTTCTATCACTGTTTCGCTATTTAGTTCTTTCGTGGGAGGTGGTAGGGTTTGTAGTTGTTGTATCGTTGGTCCGGTGTATGGTTTCTCCCGACTATACCGGGCCCAAAAAATGATTCGTTCTCTATTATTCCCATTGTTGATGATGGCTTGATAGTTGTCGATGTCCGAATTCGCTTTGTCGGTGAGATCCTTGCACAATCTCCGCATAGGTTGCTCTTCGGTTGGATGGCGTATATGAAGGTTGCTCTTGTCGTTTATATATCTTTCATTTGTTGGTTTCCTCTCTGGTATCCTTGGAACAATGCAACAATGGAAACTTTAAAATCATGCCGATTTACCAATGTCAAGATTCAAGCAGACTTATTAGAGAATCTAAAGCGGAAAACGAAATTATTTCACTGCTTCAACCAGATCTCAATTCAAATTGAAAAACAATGCCTTTTAACAAATTCAATATAAGTAAAAAGATGACGGATGTAATACCAGAACACTTACTTGACATGTAAATAATATATTCATAAATACCCCAACCACTCATTATTACTTCGCACCTGAAGAGCTAATAACCGAAAACGTTTGTGCATTAAAGTTTTACTATAAACGAGTGGTTACTATTAATGTATAATAGGTAATATTTAGCATTTCACTCGATCAAAGTACATGTTGAAAGGATTTATGGTGAAGGAAAATTTCGAGTGTTGGAATACATACATTTTAAGACCAAACCGGGACCAGTTGCGAAAAATGCAACTTCAAGGCCTTCCGGCTGGAATTGAACCCGCGACCCTACGATGCATCGCCTATGAGATGAAATGTTCTCGAGTTTGCTTGCCGTCTATAACCACTGAGCTACACGGTCAAGGCGATGGAGGTCTGGGATTCATGATTTATATAGACCTTGACCGTGTAGCTCAGTGGTTAGCGCGTTCAACTAGTAAATGAAAGGTCGCGGTTCGATACCCAGCCACGGCAAGCAGTTTTCTGCTTACGCGGTTTGGGCTCATTCACTCGAGAACATTTCATCTCATCATATATATATATATATATATATATATATATATATATATATATATATATATATATTATATATATATATATATATATATATATATATATATATATATATATATATATATATATATATATATATATATATATATATATATATATATATATATATATATATATATATATATATATATATATATATATATATATATATATATATATATATATATATATATATATATATATATATATATATATATATATATATATATATATATATATATATATATATATATATATATATATATATATACGTAAATATATATATATATATATATATATATATACGTATATGAGACGTAAATATATATGTATATATATATATATATATATATATATATATATATACGTATATGAGACGTTTACTGTTCGCATTACGCATCGCCCACTGTTCGCAGTTTGAGCGCTTTGGTGACTCCACAATGCAATCCGACAATGTGTAGCCGTACATAGTGGGTCCCAAGTCCACAGTTACCATAAAGCCATATGGTGATAGCCGGTAGGGCACATTGTATACTTTCGTATATATTACGCTCACCGCTCATGTGGTTTGAGCGCTCTGATGGATTGGGTGGAGAGTCTCTCTCAGTGAGACGTTTACTGTTCGCATTACGCATCGCCCACTGTTCGCAGTTTGAGCGCTTTGGTGACTCCACAATGCAATCCGACAATGTGTAGCCGTACATAGTGGGTCCCAAGTCCACAGTTACCATAAAGCCATATGGTGATAGCCGGTAGGGCACATTGTATACTTTCGTATATATATATATATATATATATATATATATATATATATATTATATATATATATATATATATTGTCACCGGCAATCGCTTGTGTATAATTAGTTCTCATGCCCATATCTAGATTGTACCAAGCTACACTGATGAGCTGTCGTGGAACAGCGAAACACGTGTCTGTAGATATTGTACTATTACGCTCCTTCACTTCGGTGTTGTTGAGCACTCTGTGAAGTTGGTGTAGGTGTCCTTTAGCGATAATGCAACGCCCACTACCCTTGTGGTAGTTTGAGCACTCTGGCCCTATACCGCTTCACACTCTCTAGATGTGCGCATGACCGCTATTTGTCCCACAAGTGGTTGTCACCGGCAATCGCTTGTGTATAATTAGTTCTCATGCCCCATATCTAGATTGTACCAAGCTACACTGATAAATATATATATATATAGTACAATTGACTGCAGCAAAACACAAGAAAACTTCTCATCCACTTGGAACCATTCATCGCCATGGGCTAACAAGCAATTTTTTTATTTAATCCCTGTGAACTATATGGAAGTTATATAAATCTTAAGTTATATATAAGTAGTAATAAATCTTCTAAATAATCCTATTCACTGATGAAGGCGAAGTTTCCGTCAACACGTTTAAATAAATAAAATACGACATTGATCATGAACGAAAGATTATAATAGATCAGCTGGGACAAACACGCGCGCCTTTTCTAATAAAATATATAAGCCTCTGCGGAGGAGAGAGGGCACAAATGAAGTATATTGGTAATTGACTATTGCAATAAGGACGACATACTACGTTTTCTGTTCTAGAAACAAGGATTGGACGAATCCAGATTTAATGAACTTCTAGTATCTTACTTTTTATATCATATTACCTCAATGATGTTATTGGTGCAAGTTTAGACGCCAATCCTAAGAAATTTTGGTCTTATGTTCGTACAAGTAAATCCGAAAGTTCTGGCATCCCGCCCTTAAAATTCGACGACAAACTATGCGTTTCTGATAAAGCCAAAGCTAATGCTTTGAACTCTCAGTTTTATTCAGTATTTACTCGGGAAAAGTCTCCAATTCCAAGCAAAGGCCAATCTCCATACACTTCTATCTCAGACTTGTTCATCAACTCCCAAGGTGTAGCCAAACAATTTTCACAACTTTACCCTAGTAAAGCCTGCGGCCCTGATGAAATCCCAGCTAGAGTCCTCAAAGAACTTGCACCATCCATTTCGAACTGGCTTTGTTTCATCTTCCAGCAGTCTTATGAATCTGGTGTACTTCCACCTGATTGGTCAAAGGCCCTTGTTTCCGCTGTATACCCAATCTCACTAACATGTTTATGTTGCAAAGTCATGGAACATATCATTCTCAGCCATGTTGCTAAACACTTAGCATATCATGATATTTTAATTGATCAACAACATGGTTTCCGAAAAATGTTTTCCTGTGAGACTCAACTGATTACTGCTATGAATGACTGGGCTAAAAGTGTTAATAAAAAAACAAAAACCGATGTCATTCTACTAGACTTCAGTAAAGCTTTTGACTCTGTCCCTCACCTCCGCCTGATGTCAAAACTTGATTATTATGGAATAAGAGGACCCTCCGCCAATTGGATCAAGTCTTTTCTTTCCAACCGTTCGCAAGTTGTTTCTGTAAATGGCTCCCACTCTGATTCAAAACCTGTGATATCAGGAGTACCCCAAGGAACAATTCTTGCACCTGTCTTATTTCTTCTATATATAAATGACATCTCTGATGTCATTAATTCTCAAATTCGTTTATTCGCTGACGATAGTATTATCTATAGAGAGATTAACGATCATCAAGACCAGATCATCTTACAAGAGGACCTAGAAAACCTAAGTGAGTGGGCCAACAAATGGCAACTCAATTTTAATTATTCCAAATGCTATCATTTAGGAATTACAAATAAACAGACCACTCTTTCTTATAGTTATGCAATGAATAAACAAACCATCTGTAGTGTAGCTTCGACGAAATACTTAGGTATCACTATAAACCATAAGCTAAGCTGGAATCAGCATTGTGACAACATATGTAATAAGGCAAATAGTACTCTAGGCCTACTTAGACGAATCCTAGGCGGCTGTAGCATGAAAGTTAAAGGGACACTCCGGCCCAAATACAATTGTAGTTCATATGAAAGATCTTACTGACTTTAGATTATTTCCAAAGTTTCAGCATTCCTATCAATTTAGTTAAGAAGATGTGGCTAGTTGAAGTTGGAGAGTTTGTCCAATTTCGACGCCATTTTGTTTCTCAAATATGACATCACTGAGTGACGTGATCTCGTATTATGCCTAAGAAGCTCCTCTACTTTCCTGCATGATGAACTAAATAGTTTATTTCGACTAATTTTCGTCCAAAGACCATTCACAATAACTATCACTATGTGATCGCCATATCAAAACAACTCCACTGACGATAAAGAATCACTCAATGACGTCATATTTTCAAAACCAATATGGCGTCAAAATCCACAAATTTTCAACTTCAACTAGCAATATCTTCTCAACTAAATTGATAGGAATGCTGAAACTTTGGAAATAAACTAAAGTCAGTAAGATCTTTCATATGAACTGCATTTGTGTTTGGGCCGGAGTGTCCCTTTAAGTCAAGAGCTTATACTAGTCTTGTTCGTCCCCAACTAGAATATGCCTGCTCTGTGTGGAACCCTTACACCAAAAGAAATATCAACAAGATCGAGATGATTCAACGCAGAGCTGCTAGGTTCACTCAAAACGACTATTCTAGAACTAGCCATGTCTCTCCTATGATAGACCACCTGAGCTGGGCTGGGACACACTCGAACAACGTAGGTTACTGCATCAAACCACCATGTTCTACAAGATCAATCAATTTGTTTGTTTTTTGTTGTTTTTGGTTTGTTTTTGTTTTGTTTTTGGTTTGTTGTTTTTATTGGGGTTTTTTTTTTTTGGTGTTTTTTGCGGGGCGTTTTCCATCTTTCCTTCTTCTTTTCCTCGTGTAAAATATATCATGTAACTGCTTTCCATGTTAATATATAATTATATATCCATAGGTATATATATATTTAGTTATACTGTATATATCTATCTATAAGTCTCCTAGTATAGTGTAATACTGATTTAGGAGTATTTCATTAAAGCATTAAAGCATTGACTCGGCGAAGTATATTGAACGTAAATTGTTGCTATTCATTAATGTTATTACGTATAATTATTATTTTTTGTTTAAAATGAGTAATTTCTATACCAAGGTCTATAATTACTAAAGTCTCCTCGCTGACAGTTTTATGTAAGTGTTTTCCTTAGCTTGGCTTTATTCACTAGTACGTAGGCGTCTACCACTGGTGGCCGAGAGCCATGGCAAAACAGTATACGTCCCCTACCCGCCAAGCCAAGTCTGAGTGGTTGCCGCACTGGATGAAGAACAGCGATGTCGAAGGTTCGTGCAGGCGTAGAAACCAAAATTATCCTCTCCAAAATCCTTACACGAAAGTGATCCAGATGGATTGAAATCACAATTTCTTAAGTGTGCGTAATAAGAGTCAAAGTATAGCATGACGGACCGATCCTGGCTCCAATAGGCTGTGCAATAAGTGCAATTTTGTCCACGAACGTCAATGTATTCCATCTTAACGCAGCTTCCAGTATTATCAAAAGTTAAAATGTCCATCTCTTCCTTGGCTGCACGGACATAATCTGTATAAACCACGCCATCAGTATCATAACGACATGTGAGACGCCATTTAGTAGAGTTCTGTTGGATGGATTCCATTCTGGATTTAGAAAGACGATACTGAAACCACGAGGGATCGTTTTGGTTTACGGGAAAGTTTTTAAATAGTGGAAGCTGGAATTCCAGTTTATTTTGCAATTTGTAGGATTGAATAAGGGTCCATCTGGAGGATTCACCATTAAAATCACAGAAAACCTTAAAAGGTTGCATGTCGACATCGAGCACAGTGTAGTTCCCTGGAACACGACTTCCGTTGCTGTAACCTCGGCATGATCTGATTGGTTGATCACACTGCTCTCCTGTGTAACCAGGCTCACACTGCTTGTTCTCACAACGCTCTCCCTTGTAACCAACCGGACATTTGCATCTGAAGCGTTTTCTGCTGCTTGGCAGGGGAGATAGACATGTTCCACCGTTAAGACAAGGATTCGATGTCAAGCAACAATTTATAACGCTTATACAGCTTTGACCACATTGTTGATTACTATCCTGCAAAACATTTATTGTTGTCATATTATTATATTAGTTCACTAATACGGGCAGGTATTTTACGATTTTCGAATGCGAGAATCGCAAAATGCAACATTATTTGCCAAATCATCGAAACAGCTCAACCCGACAGTTTATTCTCATAATTATTTCCGTTTAAAAAGTTGTTAAATGGGGGGCTGAGCCCCCCCCCCAAAAAAAATTGCTAAATTTAATGGGTTTTTTCCAATTTTTTCAATTGTTAGATTGGTTCCCAGACTCTTCTGTCATGAGTCCCAGGGCATTTTGCCTCCACGGCGGAAGGTCGGCGAAAATGGCCCTGGGATCGGCTGGTCCATTCTATAATGCGATTGGCTTGTCATAAAACTCAATTAATTCAGCCGAGTATAATTTATTCATCTAAATCTGAATGCTGTCTTCAAATTTTACAGCAAATTAGAAGTGATAGCTTTCGCTAAATTGGATATATGCTTCTTCATACCTTCATACCTTCATACCATGGATGTATGGTGGATTGTTAAGCTTGTTAGCTGCTTTTATGCCGACGAATGCTGACATGAACAACTCTGAAGAGCATTGATTATTTCTCAATTATTCAGGTCAACAAAGTAGACAAAGGAAATGGAACAAAGACCACAAAAATATCATATCTAAACACCCCGAAATTCTGGGTGTCATGTGACCAGCCGATCCCAGGGCCATTTTCGCCGACCTTCCACCTAGACACGTATGTTATGTATTTAGACTCGGTAATTAGAAATTTGTTTTCAGAATTGAAAGCGGTTAAATATTGATCGAGATTACGTTAAAAATCTACGACGAAACGTTATATGGCCTGGGGACCATGGATGGGGAAAAGAAACTCTAGCCCCTAGAGCGGGCGGGCGGGGTTATTGCAGTACACGTATTTCTAGTCCAAAGATATATTTTTCACAGTTTAAACGTTATTTCAGGCAGGAACAACCAACAGGGAGATTTGTTTCCAGGAAAACTCGATCGTGTTTTTTTACTTTTCAAAAATTGAATCAACCGAATTTTTTAAATATCTGCCTATATTGATTACGTAAATAGAGCCATTTTGAAAATTTGCAGCCATTTTGAAACGTCATTGTTGCCTCACTGAATCACTTTGTTTATTAGCAATATTTGATGCTCTTAATGCTTTTCTATATAAATGACATTCAGTTCCATTCTCTTTCGAAATATTTGAATACATTTTTGAAGTTAAATTTTGAAGTTAAATTTTGACAGATTTTTTCACATTTAAAAAACTCTATAGTCACCTTAAGTTTGTTGGGAAGCCATATTGGGAGCAGTTTGTAGCCGATTATCATATGTACTAGAAATACGTTCCGCAATAACCCCTCGCCCGCCTTTTCTAACACCCCGTGTATTTCTCTATGGATAACTTTCGTCGTACATAGATTTTGAACGTTATCTCGGCCAATATTTACTCGATTTCAATTCTGAAGACAGTTTTGGAATTACCGAGTCTCAATACATAACACGCGCACCTATTATATTAAACAAACGTATATAAAAACCTGTTTATGTAATTCGTCAGATCACAAATCGCCAATGGCCGTTCGCGTTGTCTGCCCAAATATTTTCAGATTTAAATCGGATCACCCGAAACGACTTTCTACTTCCTTGTAAGGAGTTGGACCTACCATTTTACACTTATATATACAAACTTTTCGTGAGAAATCGATCCTTGCCACGGCGAGGGGGCTTAATTCTCGTTACGTCACGATAACTATATATATATATATATATATATATATATATATATATATATATATATATATATATATATATATATATATATATATATATATATATATATATATATCTATATATATATATATATATATATATATATATATATATATTTTCGCTTACCTCAAAACTGGTCTGCTACAACTTGTTTCATCTGTAAAAGAATCTTCAGGCAGTGACAATATCGAAAGGGCACTGCCTGAAGATTCTTTTACAGATGAAACAAGTTGTAGCAGACCAGTTTTGAGGTAAGCGAAAATCTATTATTTGCTCTAACTATATGTTGTTGAGCACTCTTTGCATTTCGTAGACCAAAACCTACACGTATATATATATATATATATATATATATATATATATATATATATATATATATATATATATATATATAAACATAAACGTCCACCCATCCCTCCTAGTTTCATCCAAAAATTCCAGTTTTAGGTCGATTGAAAAAGGCTGTATATCACCGAAAACAACCAAAGCTAATCTTTCCCCGTGCAAAAGGACATGAAAAAACAATCATCCAAATACAGTTTATCCCAATACAACCTTAATTTACCTCATACTGATTCCCAAAATTAAAACTCCTGCAACCTTTGCTTTCACGCATCGCCTCTGGCTTTAAATATTTATTGGAAGAACACAGCTGACACGACACGGGTGTGTTTCCACATAGTTGAAACGAAAGGCATAAACAGTTAGCCAGGCAGCGTTCCAGACAATTCTCCATCGTTATTCCTGAGATATTGAGAAAACTGTGGCCATGTAGCGCTTTGTTTAGATTACTATGAACCACCAGTCCACTGCTCGCTTGATAGCCGCCGTTGACGAGGTGAAGGATTTGAAACAAATCAATGATTGATATGAGTGATGCGAGCCTAATTGGAAACAAGAGACACATTTTGCGTTCATGTGAAGTGATGTTTAATATTAAAAACATTTTAATTATAATGTGATAATTAGGCCCTCGCTGACCTTTTCATATCTGTTTAGGTAACAGTGAATTTAAAAATTTAAACTACGTATTTTTACTAATGAAAAATACTTAATTTATCCAAAACACGCGTTGATTGAAGTCCTTGTTTACTTTTCCATATAAATAATTTGGCCTATTTTTGAGGACAAAGCTAAAAGGGATGACTGCATGAAAAGGAACTTCCCATTTTCAAGAACTAGTCTAATCTTAATCCCAATCGTAGTCCTAACCCAACCTTGCATGATTCTAACCTTAAACCTAACCCTAGCCGTAGCTAACCCTAACCTAACCAAAAATAAAGACCAGGCATCCTTTTGAGTCATCCTTTTAGCCATTTCCTATTTTTACAGACTATGAATGAGTATAGTACAGTATATTATAATTTGTCATTTGTCAATGCTGTGCGATGGGATTTTGCCATAATGACCTGCATGGGAATTGCGAGGGCATTACGAACATTAATGCACTAGACTGATTCAAAGGCAAAAAAGGTCGTCAACAAAACTCTTCAAAATATCAGAAAATTAAGAAAGATAATTCTGTTATTCTTCGAATGGTCGTGGCTACATGTGTCTGGTTGTGTTAGTATACACGCTGCTGCTGTAGTGAATGTGGGAGAGCTTGGAGTAGATAGACGATATTGCATGGACGATCGTCAAGCTCGTATCCTCAGAAAAATGATTCTGAGTCCCGGACAGGAATCGAACTAGCTGTAACCTTCTGATGATGCGAGCTTGACGATCGTCCATGTATCGTGTTTAGTTTATTAGATTTATCACTCTTAGATGAACGGAATACCCTAACAGGCTATAGAAGTCCAATTACAGGGGTTCCAAGTGCCTATACGATTTAAGGTCGTTATCCGAGAAGACCCGAAAGTCTTACCATTTGCTGATATTATTGCAAAGGCAGCACTTTCTCCTCAATTATTTATAAGACCCTGAGTGGAGGTCCGACCCAGGATTTGAACCTGTGTCTCCCAGCTCATAGACATGTGCGGTAACCACTAGACCACAACAGCTGGTATGTCTGGTTGGTTACAAAATTATGGCTCCATGCATGCTCCTATAGTTTTATTTATGATCTCTTGTTCTCATGAACGACCTTTTTAGTATCTGCTAGAGGTAGGACTCAAGATGGTCGCCAATATTAAGATTAATGTTAGGGTAAGTATTAGGGTTATTTTATTTAAGTTTTCCTGTACTTAGCAAATATACAAATACAAACACTTACCCTATAACATTAATATTATAGCAACAATTTTTCAAAATGGTCGCTAAGATTAATGTTAGCAGATAATAAAAAAAGATTGTCCAGCGGAAGACGCTGCACTCGTGCCTATAGTACCTATATCCCAGCTAGCCATGACCACTTCTGAAGTCGAAGGTACAAACAAAAATGATAAAAAAGTCCAAGAAGATTTAAACACCAAGATCTGAATTGAAAACTATAATTTCAGAAAGTATGAACACCGATGAAGTAAACTGCATGCAAGATGACATGAAATCTGTCCATTAATATGAGGACTAAACAAGAAAGGGAATCTAATAAATGCATGCTAGCGAAGCCATGCACATGACCATGATAATACTGCTTAACGACCTCGCGTTCGGTCCGCTTGTGATTTACAGAGAAATATCCAACGCGCTCGCTCGGTCCGTACAGTAGCGTAGGGCCCCCGAATGTCCAGGAGCCCCAAGCAAGCAAAATCTGAGCCAATGGATTACTCCGCTGACTGTCCCAAATTTCTGGACACGCGACTACAAAAGCCCTCACTCTTGAACCGGGGCCCCTGAAACCCTAGCTACGCCACTGGGTCCGTACTAAAAATGCTCACTGTAAACATTTTATTGTACAGGACCTCCAGCTCGGTCAATAAGCTAATTCGAAAACATTAGGATGGTCAATAATTTAGTATGTCTCAATAACATTCAAGTTAACATGAAGTTACATAAACATGCAAAAGCGACACGACAAATATCAGTTCATGAATTACAAACAAATCTTTCTCATAAAATATTTCTCATGTTTAAGCGGCAACATTACAGTATATGCATGCATAAAAGTATAGTTTTGTGCGCATGCAGTAATACGAATCAAACACTCTAAAATAAGTTGGTGTGCCGTCGAAATGGACCGAGGCTAAACTAGGGATGTCACTCAAAAAGATCTTCCTATTTTAAATAACTAGCTACTAGTTTAATCCCAATCCTAACCCTAACCTTGATCCAACCTTAAACCTAATCCTAAGTCCTAACCATAGCTAACCCTAACCTAACCTAACCAAAAATAAAGATAAAGTCATCCCTTGAGCCATTTCCTGTCGAAATAGTAAATAAGAGGTTTCAGGTTTCGAGGCCCTTCGTCACTTTATTTCGGCAGTACACAAACTATTTAGCGTTTTTCATTAATATTACAGTGTATAGCGGTGCAGCTGGCGAAAGATCATTTACCCCTACTTCAAAATTAAAACCCAATTCAGGCTTTTTTTGACAATGACCGTGAAAGACCTTTCAATTTTATAATATTTCTACAAAAAGAGGAGTTTCTTTGCATTTATTGTTGATTAATTTACGAAAAGCCTTTAATACTGACAGTATTTAATATCGACCTGCATGGTTACCGAGGTGAAAAGCCAAAACAACATAGCGGCTGTTTATAAACGAGATGATTTTTATTGCGTTTACATGAGAAGAGCCGGGCTGGCTTGCTTGTTGTGCTAATTGCGTAATTTATCAGTTCTGGTAAAACACAAAGTCTCATTGTTTTAAATATGAACTGTAAATGAACAAGCAGAAATTGTGAATTGTTAATATGTCGAAAAAAGCAGCTAAAAACAAATTTTGTCGCGTGCACGAAGCTTTTAATACCAGCCCGGGTGCCCGGTCAATTGTGTTTACATCGGGAAAAAACCCAGTCCTGGTAACCGAGATATCGGTCTCACAAAGCGAGATCTCGGCTAGGCGGGTGGCTCAGTTCTCATAAACACATGCAAGATGAAAATTAACAAGTGATAATAGCACAAGCACGAATTTGGCAAAGTGGGCTAGCCCGGGCGTGTGCGGATAAGGGATAGTGAGGGAAATAGTATACCCAGGCTGGCTCACCTCCATATAAACACCCTCATGCATGACATACTTTAAGGTGGAGTAGAACTTTGCACAAGATGCAAAACCTTACAAAACAGCGAAAACAAAACTGAGAGAAAAAAAGTAAATTGAAAGTAAATAAATGGCCGTTGCCTTTCAGCTTTGGCCAAGAAGAATAAAACAATGCTGTGGACGTAAATTGTGCCTTTCATTCTGCGTCATAAACGTATATAGTTTCATGTTTTTTTATTTATTTGGCTGGTAGGCAATATATAGCTGTGAGGAAGACCATATATACGTTGTCAGAAATATATTCGCAGCCAAAACGGTTTCCACTTCACCATTTCGCTCGCCGGCGGTGAAGAAAATTCGTGGCGAAAAATATCGTCAGTGAAATTGTTTTCTTCCTGTATACTTTCGCCAGCTGGTACACATAGCGGGCGAAGTTGAAAATGAGCGGAACATGTAATTATGGATCGATAAGAAATAAATGTTGAGTATAACAATATATAGTTCGATGAGTGCTTACCTTGTCATGGTGTAATTGACAAGTTTTGCTCTGAGGAAATGTCTTTTTCCAGACAACGAGTGATAAACATAAGTTTATCACGCGGAGATCGAGCCCGTTCTGTTGCTTGTATGCGTTATAAATAACAGGTGCACTCTTGTTTTATGCTGTCTTTGACGATTATAATTCATTATCTTCAATTGGTTGTCTAGGGAACTTTGAGAAGAAAATTAAAATAGAATGATCTGGGTGGTTCAAACTCAAAATCTGGTATCCTCCTGCATGGTTTCACTATATCATTTTGCAGTCTTGGCCGGCCGACTATCATCGGTAGTAGAACCATGAAACACAAATTTAAAAATATTTGCCGCATATATTGAGAAAGATTTTTTGATAATTTGTTGCATATTTATAGTCTAATTTTCAGTTTATTTTTGCAGTGATGCGTTCTTTATTCCATGCCTTACACATTTCGTGTATAATAACACTATTTTATAGGATTCGATATTCCCGCAACGCCTCCCGTTTCAGGAGGTCCCTTCACTAAGAGCCTATACATTGCAGGCTAAATAAGATTTTCGCTATGAGACAGTACCGTAAGCAACAACTCATGGTCATTAGAAGTGTATTGAAATTGATCGTCCAGGTTGTTGTAGTCTTGAGAAAGACTCAGCTCAGAGTCAAGTGAAGTGTCAGGTTTCCCTATAAATACGTCTGGTTCATTACGTTATCGTTTGTTTCTGTCATGTATCGCCTTTATAGCGACTTACATAGAAAGTTGGTATACCAACTGGTACGTTAGCGCGTCGTAGGCCAATACCAGGCCAATACATTATATTCACGGTATTTATTATGTGTAGTGTTCGGTAGTATCAGGTTATTGTATTTAATTCCACCTCGTATATTGTCAAACAAAACCACGATTTTCAAGTCAGTTCCCACGGCAATCTTGAGAATTGTTTTAGTTGAATAATTGTGGTATCCTTTTCGCATAACTTCATTTTGATTACAGAAGCAAAGGATATATAGTCAAGTATTGATGGCCTGACAATACTTTTCGCTTTTCATTGGTTTGAAAGACCGCCCGCAACTGCGATATAATACCTTCGGAGCCAATCAAAACGCAGAAAAATGGAACGAAGATGAACGACTGCCACCCGATTATGTTCACCCGCAAAATCATAATCACAATAAATTCAAAATGGCGGTCTATTCACTTTTTCAAATTTCAATGTACTAAGAACATCCAGAGCGAAAATTGGTCAGTTATGAAACAAGACGTTTTTAAAATGGCAAATTAATTGCGAACTTTCGAAGTGTACGTCGAACAAGTGCAAGTCCCAGCAATTTCGCAGCTGTCGGTACGCAAGTTAAACGTTTGTGGTTACTTTCAGACTTTTCAGAATGAATTGACCTTTCTAAATATTGGTTGTGGTCGTATACAGGTCGTATTAAAGGAGAACTCACGACACAAGTTAAAATTAAAACTATGTATTTTAATTGTATATGCATTGACAAAATTTTGAGAGTGAGAGTGTGTGGGGAATGGGTAGATCCCGTTCAGAGCGTCCCACACGTTCACGTAATCACAAGCGTAGAAAAGAAGGTTTAATCACATTCAATCACAGTCACAGTTCAATTCTCCTCAGAGTTCACGATCACTGTCTCACTAAGACATATACCTTTTGTATGTCATCAAACTAATCATATTACGCCTATGATTCCGATCAGTCCTAATTGACTTAATTATAATTATAAACTTAAAAAATAGATAAAGTCGCCCCTCACGGATGTTGGCCATGGTTAGACCGGCTCCCCCATGTAAGGTGCGACGATGTGCTAATTCTTCCACGTATTTCTCGGTGAATGTGCTATCATATGGTTGGATGCGTTCACGGCACTCTAGAATCCCCTCCGCGTTAGGTTGGAGGTTCAACTGAAGCTTGTCACTGAGGAACTTGGATGAAGACGTGGCTCGAGACTGAACACGTCGAATCCACAATAACCTTTGATACTCAATCTCGGCTGCGAGCAGTGGACTTGCATCTCTTGGTTGTCTACGGCGGCAGTTTCGGATGAATCTCGTGACCCATGCGCAGACTCGAAGGATTTTTTGGAGATCGTGTCGCTGTAGTAATTTGTCGAAGTCATCAGCCTCTATTTCAACAATCCAAAACTTCTCGGATCACTTTAGCCTCTGCTCTGGATTCAGGGGTGGCATCGGCGATAACAGTGGGCGGCCATACATGGCGATGCTGTATAACCACTCGGGTCCGTTCCACCACAATGAAGAGTTGACTGACCCTCCACGACTTCCAAGATCTGCTGGGTTTTGATTGGATGGTACGTGTCTCCACTCTCTAATCTTTCGTACACCGGGATTCGCGACGAATTGACGGTGTTCCCCAGCACCGCAAATCTAATACAAAGCGACGGTGCTGTCAATGAGTATGAGTATGATTTATTTAGAGTCGATCACGCAGGATAAGGTTGCACCCTATTTATCCTAGCCAGAGGCTCATGTTTTAAGCGCTCGACTATTCAGTTTATCACTCTTAGGTGAACAGAAAACCCAACTGATAGGGATTCCGAGGGCCTACGATTTAAGGTCGTTTTCCGAGAAGACCTGAAAGTCTTACCATTTGCTGGTGTTGTTGCAAAGGCAGCACTTTCTCCTCAATTATTTTAAGACCCTGAGTGGCGGTCCGACCCAGGATTTGAACCCGGGTCTCCCAGCTCATAGACATCTGTGGTAACCAGTAGACCACAACAGTACACAATGGAAAACCGGTTAAGGCATGACGTACGTTTTGTACTAGATTGGCGGCCATATGTCCTGCAACCAACTCGAGCCTCGGAATTGTCAGTCCCTGTTTTGCCAGACGTGCTTTCGCTGTCACCAGTCCTTGTGTTGTCCCAGATTCTTGACGTACGACGGCGTACACTGCAGCAGCGACTCCTTGTCCAATTGCATCTCCAAATGAATGTAGTTCAATGGCGTCGATGGACTCGTGAAAGGTGGGCAGGTTATTCTCCCACTTCTTCCATCTTGATGCAAGATCTTTTGGAAGGGCAGCGACCCATTCTTGCTTAAGCTCGCAAGCCTCACGATAATAAAACTTTCCCTGGAGTGTGACTGGTGAGACTAGTCCCATTGGATCGTAGACGCTGGCGAGTTTATTCAAGATCCCTCTTTTGGTCAGCACCGCTTATTTCACGGGAATGGCCACACCTAACGTGTCTGCAACTTTATCACACGGTAGACCAAGGAGTTTGCATCCCTCACGAATGGTTGTTTCTAGCTGTTGCTTGGCGAAGGTAGGTTCCTCTGTTGTCCACGGGTTGCTCTTGTGTGTCGGTTTCCAGCTCTGGTATATTGGAATGCCATTTGTGAAGTGTAAACCCTCCATCGCCAAAGATGTCTTGTGCGTCACATTTCCGTTTCTTGGTCTCTATCTCGACGACCTGATTTCTGGTGGGAACACAGACGTAAAGACTGCGCCGGATCTTTGCCACGGTAGCTGGAAGTCGGACGGACCAACGTTTCAGCAGAAAAGGAGATGGTGCTAGTCCAAACAATGCCCTGGTGAATCTTAGAGTTTGGAGTTCTGGCTTATTGAGATTGCGCAGCCAGTGAAAACGGAGGGCATCACGATCTTCCTCCTTAACTCGCACTTGGAGAAAGGCTTTCCGTAGATCTCCTTCCAAAGCTATTAGGTGAAATCGTTCACGGACCAAGACATCCCACAACTTGCTCTGAAGAACATGTCTTGGATTCAGGAGGGACGGCTCTCCGCTCGCTGCTCGGGTAGAGCAGTCGTACACCACACGCAACTTGGTGCTTTCAGCATTTTCTTTGATCACGGCTCGGTGAGGCATGTAGAATTCTCTGCTGACAGCTTGTTGAGGAGCTGGTTCGACCACACCTTCTGCGAGCTGTTCTCTAATGATTGCGTCGTACTCTTCTAACTTTCCGACCCGACGTAATTTGGCCACTTGCGAAGTCAAACGTCGAAGACTGCCGGTTTTGTTGTTGGGAAGCGGTGGGTGGTTGCCTCTCCATGGCAAGCCAGTCTCGTACCAGCCTTCTCGTTCGTCGCGTGTAAGTTGCTCTTGAAATTCCTGGTAGACCGCTTCCTCGATCACCGGCGGGCGAATCTGCCAAACCAAGAACATCGAGGGCACATAAGCGATGGTAATCAGCAGATGAGTTGACGGCGATGAAACCGGCGGTCAGATCCACTTCGTCTCCCGGCGCCATAATAGCCCACCCAAAACGAGTGAGTTCTGCTGCAGGTTCTCCTGGTCAACCGATGCGCAATTGAGCGCGAGTTCTAATCTTGGCGTATTCGTTCGCGCCCAAAATAAGGTGAACAGGAAGTTTCTCAGCAGTGGCCTTGTCGTCCATGACTACACCTCGCAAGTGTTGATGTTGTTCTATAAGTTCGTTATAGTGCGGATTGTCCAAAGTTAGTAGTTGACATTTGTTGATTTCGGTTACTCTGGCGTCGACAACAAAATCACTTTTCACCGCCCCGAGGTTGACGTCATATTCTGCTAACTTGGTCGTAGTTACACCCAGTAACGTAGCAATTCGTCTTGTACTGTTTTTCACGGCGCTGGCTTTCGCTTGCATGGTGTATAATTTAAGGTCGTAGAGGCGTAAGAAGGGTGTTAGTAATCCGCGTAAATCAAACATAAGAGCATCTCTGATGCAAACCATGTACTACGTAGTCTGCTTTGCCGGCATAATAGCGTAACGGCGTCATGAGAAACAGCGGGATTAGGGTTAGGATCTTTGTTGTTTTGGGTTTGGTTACAATCCAATAACTTATTCGTTACAATGCTAAAATAATGCCTGGACGCGTGAAAGGTGAAATTTTCCTTCTCTAGATAATCATCTTTTTTGAAGACAGGTACCCATTTATTTGGCCATTTTCCTTCAGCTAAACAGTTGTTGAATAATGTGGTAAGTGCAATATATAATTCTTCAACACCAATCTTTAAGGCTTTGGTGGAATAAGATCCCAACCGGTTGCTTTGTTGGGATTTAAATCAATCAGTGCTTTCTTTACATCTCCAGTATGAAAAGTTTGAATATCAAAATTAAAGTTCTTATCTACATGATCAATAATAGAAATAACACTAGGATGATCCATAAAATCCAGTTCAGTAACTCTGTTTGTGAATTCTCCATCACCAATCCCATCAGCTATATTGGAAAAATAATTACCAAAAGCCTTAGCTATGTTCTTCTGATCCTTGGTGACACAGCCATTAATGTTCAACTTCATATCTGAAACTTGTGTGTTTTTCTTATTTGACCCTAGAAATGGAATGAAGGTCTTATAGAAGTCCTAGATACATTTATTTTAGTAGGGTAGCCCATTCAGCCAAAGCTGGTATTCAGAGGGGCCCTTAGTGTTAGTCTTAAGATTAGGCCCTTAGGGTTAGTCTTAAGATTTTCTGCTTTTGTCTTCCAGTATTCCCTGATCGATTTCCTCCTCAGTCTAGTTGCTTCATTCCGAAATTGTTTCACCTTCAACCAGTCATCGGGGTGCTTACTTCTTGCAAAACGCTTTGCAGCTCTTCGTTTTTGCCGAATAGCTTTTTTCCATTCTGTGGTCATATAAGGAACATCCACATCTCTCACTCGCATTTGTTTTATGGGCAGATGTTCATCTAAAACCTCTGTCATAAGTGAATTCCAGTATTCAACTTGATCATCAATGTCCTCAAATATTTCCCCTACTTGCCAAGGGGCAGAAGATAAATGTTCTTTAAAACTCTCTGGATTAAAATTCTTGAATGACCTGAATTTTATAATCTTGGCTTTATGTGAACTGACCTTCTCCCATAAAAAACTGTATACAAGAGAATGGTCACTCTGGATTGTAGACACCACTTTTTCTGAATAGTTCTGGCTGATTAGTCAGAATCACATA
This sequence comes from Chrysogorgia sp. JL179-B06, assembly GCA_035772405.1. NCBI lineage: Eukaryota > Metazoa > Cnidaria > Anthozoa > Scleralcyonacea > Chrysogorgiidae > Chrysogorgia > Chrysogorgia sp. JL179-B06. The sequence continues at coordinate 2,310,644 of JAYKKM010000047.1, forward strand.
AATCAAAGTTTGAGTTACATTAGTGATTCTTGTTGGTTGTTTTACTAAACACTCAAGCCCCATAGTTTCTTCAATATCTCTTAACAATTTTCCCTCTGGTTTATCTTGTCTAAGCCTATCCAGGTTAATGTCCCCCAGTATCGCATAAGCCTGTTTTTGAAGAGCTGCCCAGTTACAGATGTGATATAGTTCTTCTTCAAGTAGTTGCGTTATATTCCTAGGTGGTCTATAGATTCCAATGATAATCACATCCCTAGTTTTAAGGCCAATCTCTATAGAGCTATTGGTTCTATTGTCTTGTACTTCTTATCAAGTTTCAGCCTTTTGCATTGAACTGATGATGATACAAATGCCATAATACCTCCTCCACCCTTGGCTCTGTCATTGCGATGAATTGAATAGTCAGGTATAGAAAATTGACTGTTAGGATAAGACGAGTCAATCTTTGTCTCACCAACAATCATCACCTGGATTTTTGACTTCTTGATAATACCACTAAGTTCTTCAAATTTATTTTGAATACTGTTGATGTTGAGGCAACTCCTTATTATAAACAGATCTCTCATAATCAAGGTCGGGACATACATAAGATATTTGTTCCATATATCAGTCACTGTTGTTGTTAAATCCAAATTCAGCACATTTTCTGTAGGGCCATGAGTGGGAAAGTTACAGTCAGATACTTGATGAAATGACAAATCCAAGCTTTCACAATGAAAGAAGGGCAATTCTTTAAACAGTGAGCATTTCTCACAGTTCCAATTAGTTGATGTTAAGGATAACATTTGTTGATATTGCTTTAGCGTAACCTTGCCACACTTGATGTGGAATTTCGACGAACAGGTATCACATTGCACTTTACGACAATTACGAGTAATAGTTCTAGAGCATATATCACATTTTCTCGAGTTGTTATTCTCCACTGTAGGTCCCGGGTTCGTTTCCACATCTTCACTCATCGCTAGTCTAGCTAGTTGAAAGGTGGAAACAACTAGATTGCTTTTAGAAAAGAGATTGCTTTTAGAAAAAATATACGAGCCGATATCAGGTTTAAACATAATGATATAAAATAAGCGTTCACTGATAGAAGTTTTTATTGATACGAGCTTTCGGCTGTCAGACTACAGCCTTCAACGGGTTGTTGCGAATGCGGTTAGTTTCCCGGCTTTTCACGACAAAGAGAATCACAAAATATACTAAACTTTTATTTAATCAAGGCTGAAGACTCTCGCTCGAAGGAAAATTATATTATTACATTGTTGTGTCACGCATGAGTGGTGTCAGTGTCACGTGACGTGTCAAATGACACTTGACCTTGCGAATAATAAACCAACATATTTATAGTTCAAATTAGTTCTCACGATTCCCAACACACTCCCCCTGTTTAACTATCTTGTATAGGCAAACACAACGAATCGTGTCAGTGTTCGTACAAACGTTCATGTATTTTCATCTTGCACAATGGTTTTCACTCGTAGCTTCGCTGCCACTGCGGCATCTCTTTTTGGTCTCCATTCTGGCGTCTCGGCGCGAGCGTAACTCGAGGGGTTTCCACGGTCCGGTCACAGGAGAGTTCTAGAGGGTACAAGTTCTGGATGGGTCGCTCCAGATGATCCTTTCCAGCTCTCAGCCTGACTGCTCTGATCACTGCATCTTTCCCTCTCGCCAGCTCCTCGACTATGCCCAATTTCCACCGGTTTCGGTTCTTTTCATCGCCACGAATTATAACAACGTCTCCCACTACCAAACTGCAGGTTCTCCGTCCCTTATTCATGCAGTGTCGTTCGCGCAGCCCACGTACATATTCTTTGGACCAACGCAACCACAAGGCTTGTTTACACTTGGCTAAGTGCTTGGCTCTGTTTCTCAGGCTCTTGTCTTCTAGGTGATGATGTTTCAGCTCGGGCAGTTGGTTGCTCTCAGTGAACACCAGTGAATTTGGTGTCAACGTGGGAAGCTGAATATCATTTTCTACGTAGCTAAGTGGCCTACCGTTAAGTGCCACTTCGACATCGAGTAAAACTTCGCGAAGCTCTTCCCACGACAGAAAACCATGTCCGATGGTCTTGTGGAGTGACCTCTTAACCAACCCAACCATCCGCTCAAACTGTCCGCCCCACCACGGGGCGCGACTGAGGTTAAACTGCCAGTTGATCGTATTTCGGGCAAGAAAATCGTTAAACTTCTCATCATGAGTTACCTTTCGCAGCCAGTTCGCCGCACCAACGAATGTGCGTCCATTGTCGGAGTATACTCTTTTGGGGCGACCTCGTCGCGCTATGAAGCTCTTGAAACTTCTCAAGAAGTCATCTGTTTCCAGAGTCGGCAACAGTTCCAGATGGAGCGCTCTACTAAGGCTGCAAGCATAGAGCAAAATGTACGCTTTCGCCTCTCTCTTGCTTTTCGTTCTGTAAGTCAATGGTCCGGCATAATCGACGCCAATGACTTCAAAGGGTGTTGTACCTTCTGTGCGACTTCTCGGTAACAGTCCTGGGGGAGGACTTGCGATGGCCGTTGCTCGAAACCTTTTACATCCGAAACAGCGGCTGATAAGACGCTTGGCAAGCCGCCTTAGGCGTGGGATCCAATGTTCTTCTCTTATTTTTTCTCTTGTCACAAGGCCCACTCCCCCATGGAGAGTGGCCTTGTGGGCCGGCGTTCTCGACCAGCTTCTCGGCGTAGACGGAGTTGTCGGGAATATATACTGGGTATTGTCCCTGTATTCGACCTCTGCATTCCAGCACTCCATCTTCTCTCGGTTGCAGATTTAAGTTCAGACGATCTTCTTCCAGATGAATACTCGTCGTACCCAAAATAACATTTGATCTTCGATTTCTGTCATTGTGATCGGTCCACAAATCCTATCTGCTTTGGAGCTTCTGGTATTCCGGATGAACCTTGAGATCCATGCACATACCCTCAGGGTTCGCCATAGGGTGTTCTTTTTCAGGAGGTCGTCGAACTCATCATTCTCCACAGGTTCCACTGCGAGATTCATTATCTGCTTTATGGCCTTCGACTCCTTCTGGGATTCGACACTCGCCGTGCTGACAATATTCTCTGGCCACTTCGCTGGATCTAATAACCACTGTGGGCCATTCCACCAAATGATGTTCTCTTTGTTGACGACTCCACCTCTGCTTGCTAGGTCTGCCGGGTTGTCTTTCGTTGGAACATGTCTCCATATCACATCGCGATGCTCACGAATTTTCTGAACTCTATTTGCGACGAACTGCTTGAACTCTCCACGGCTGCAAATCCAGTAGAGTGCCACGCTACTATCGAGCCAGCAGCTACACTTGTGTGACTGGAAATCCCTGAAGTGCACTTTGGACATTTTTTACAAAGTTGACTGTCATATGACCTGTGACTAGTTCCAGTCGTGGAATAGTCAGCCCTTGTTTGGATAAACGTGCTCTAGATGCGACCAATCCTTGGTAGACCTTCGTTGGAGTGACGGTTGCATAAACAGCAGCTGCAACTCCTTTGCCACTTGCGTCACCAAAAGCATGCAACATGATACTGTTTATAGGCTCTTGACATTGGGGTAAGGCCCTGATTACCTCCACTTGGGAAGGAAGTTCCCTTTCCCACTTCTGCCATCTTTTTGGGTAACGGCGTGTCCCAAGTTCATTTCTGGTTGCAAGCTTCACGGTAGAGAATCTTTCCACTAAGCGTAACTGGGGAGACCAAGCCAAGAGGATCGTAGATTTTTGCTATTTTCTGGAGAATTCGTCTCGTTGTAGGTACGCTATCATTCTTTGCGAACTTTACTCCAAGGGTGTCTTCCTCTTTGTTCCATTTGAGTCACAGCAAACTGCACTCCCCGTCCTTCACTCCCAGTTGTTCTTTGGCATGACTGAGGTCCTCTTGGTGCTTGGTGATGTCATCTTCTTCCAGTTCATTCAAGTTGGAATTCCACTTGTGTAGGCGGAATGATGCTTTGTCGAAAATCTTAATCGTAACCTTCTTCTTTTCTTTCACTTCTTCTACGGATTGTCCGCCCGTTATGATATCGTCCACGTAGAGACTGCGCTCGATTTCTTCTACATGATTTGGGTGCTCAGCTCGAACAGTGTTCAGGTGGTGCCGTACAACTCCTCCAAGCAAAAAGGGTGAGGGACCGAGACCAAATAGTGCTCTGGTGAAGCGTAGCGTGCAGATCTGCTGGGGGTCTTTGTTTTCAAGCCAATGGAATCTCAATGCATCTCGATGATTCTCGCGGATCCGCACTTGAAGAAAAGCCTTTTTGATGTCTCCCGTCAAGGAAATGGTGTGGAATCTTCCTCGTACTAGGACACTCCACAGTTGGTTTTGGAGTGGAGGTCCCACCTCCAGGCAATCATTCAATGAGCAGGCTGAGTCGCTGGCTCTGGCTGATGCATCATATACAATACGCATCTTGGTAGTTTGGGCATTTTCTCTTATGACCGCCTTGTGGGGGATGTAGAATTCTTGCACATTGGCAGGTGACTTGGCTTTCTCCACGATTCCATCTGCCAGCTGACTTTGAATGACATCATCGTATTCATCCAATCTCTCCGTCTTCTTAAGGCGGTGTATAAGGGCTCCTAACCGCTTTACCTTTCCAGGGGAGTCCGATTTGGTACCACCCCTCTGGGCTCTGCTCTAGCTGCTCTAGGAATTCTGAGTGTACAACACTCTGGTCTCCACTAGGTGAATCCTTCAGCCCAAGGACGTCCATGCGACAAAGATCTTCGTAGTCGGAAACTGCTGTCTGCACTAGGAACATACTCTCTGTGTCAGCATCCTGGTTTGTTCTGCCACCGGTTCCCCCATGGTGCCAGTTCGCTGAGCTTTGGATGTCTTGATTTTTGTATACTCGTTCGCTCCCAAGATAAGATGTACGGGAAGTGATCTCTTCTTGTCTACATCTTCCATGTGTACTCCATTCAGGTGGGGATACTTCGCGATCATTTCAGGGTACTTAGGATTCTCTAAGGACAACAGTTCCGTACTTTCGATCCTCGTGACACTCACTGGAATGGTGAAGTCTCCTTTGATGTTGCTGATTTCAAGGTTATAGATATCGATGGTCTTCGTTACTGTACCCATAATGGTCTGAATGCGACGCTTGATGGTGCGTTGAGGCTTGAGCTTCAAGAGGTCTAACAAGTATGCTGAAGCATAAGATCCAGTCGCTCCAGTGTCCAGCAGGGCACGGCACTTTATTCCACTCGCTTTGATGACTACGACTGGGTGGCATACATTTTCTCCTTGGCTTGATGCTGTCAAAGCCTTGTCTTCTTGGACCACTTGATCACAGATCGAGGTATCGTGCTTTTCATTGCAGTTTTGACACGTTGTCCGACTTCTACATTGGGCAGCTCGGTGCTTCCCACCTGTGCAATTAAAACACAAACCATTTTCCCTCAGCTTCTGTTTCCGGTCATTGGTAGAGGTGATTTCCTTACATTCGGATGACTTGTGAGATTTTTCACCACAGTACACACATAGCCTTTGATGAAACATGCCTTGTGCGAAGAAACTCTTGTTGTTGCGTGGGGGTTTTGGTTTTTCCTCAGGATAAGAGACCACTGAATGAATCTCTTTCCAGGTGCGCAGGGCTTGGGTCAACTCTGGAAATCCCCATGTTTGCCAACCAGCTTGACCTCTGACCAGGTCGGCTTTAATCCCGCTCAGCTTGTTTAACACGCTTCTCACTAGACCATGACACTCTGAGAGCTTTCCCAAACTCTCTAACGATTGTACGTTATAAATTAAAATTTGGTAAAATTCATGGATTTTGGCAGGTTGGGTTCCCGTAACGACTGGCAAGGCCATAATCTTATCAATGTAAGCGTTCACGATTTCACTAACCTTTCCGTATTCCGCCTTGAGTATGTTCTTTGCTCGTTCGTACCCTTCTGTCGTGAAGGGCAAACCGTCGATTCCTTGCCTTACTTTTGGCTCCAACAATTCCTTGAGACAAGCGAATTTGGTTACATGTACCATATCTGATGAGTCGATTTCTGCTTGAAACTTGTTCCAGAAGGGCAACCAGTTTTCGAGGGCACCGTCGAATTTGGTAATTACGAGTTTCGGTAATCTTACCTTCTCGGCATTACTAGGCTTTTCAGCGGCTTTGGTTTGGTCGATTTGTTGGAGTTCCATCTTCTGCTCCAGGAGGGCCTTTTCAAACTTTAGTGTTCCTCACGCTGTTGAGCTACCAAAGCCTCTTCTTTGTTTCTCTTCTCACGCCGTCTACCTTCGACACCGCTTCGTCACAATGCTTCTTTAAGTTGTTGATTTCGACATCACCTTGGTCGATCTTCTCTTCGATATCACGGCCCCAATTCTCTACTTCTTCCATAGATTTTCCATTTTCAAGTTTGACTTGTTCGGCTTCTCTTTTCAACTCTTCGATTGCCACAATAATTGTACCGAGCGCTTCTCTTTTGCTACAATGCCCTTTGTTTTGTTGAGCGTAAGCTGTAATAGTTGTAGCTTTCCGCTCAGTTTGTCTTCCATTGTTGTTAACTGGGTATCTTTCATCAGATCCCGTCGGAGGTGCCACTTGTTGCGAATGCGGTTAGTTTCCCGGCTCTAAACTTTTATTTAATCAAGGCTGAAGACTCTCGCTCGAAGGAAAATTATATTACATTGTTGTGTCACGCATGAGTGGTGTCAGTGTCACGTGACGTGTCAAATGACACTTGACCTTGCGAATAATAAACCAACATATTTATAGTTCAAATTAGTTCTCACGATTCCCAACAGGGTTAAGAAAAATATGGAAATCTACACCTATATATATATATAATCAGAAAAATATTAATGAGATTGACAGGATGTGACATAAGATATACTGTATGGATAATGTGTTATTGTTTCTATAGAATAGCATATTATCCTGGAAGAGGCTTCGAGTTGTTGTCGGCTTCTTTCGTTAATCTGGTGTGCCAAGATTCTAAAGTCTTACGCGTTCGATAATTGCCTCTGTCAATAAGATTGTTATTCCAAGCGTGGTTGGCGATATTTGATCCCTTTTGTCCTGATTTTATATTCCTTATGTGTTCGAAAACATCTTCCTGTCTCACCAATGTTGCTCCAATCACATTGTTTGCATGGTATTTTATAAACGACATCTAGTTGTTCCTCAAAGGGTGGTCTGTATTTGGGAGAAGGGAATTCTTGTTGTAGTGTCTTTAGTGGTTTGTTAGTAACCCTAATGTCATATATTTACGTAAATGTCGCGTCAAAGTCTCAGTTAGTCCGTTGATGTTAGGAAGAACTGCGTAGCCGTTGTGTTGTTTTTCCAATTCAACTAAATTAAAAAACGTGCCCACTAATTCTTCTGGAGTTGGTGTCATAAACTCATATCATGCGTTAGTTTGTGCGTTATGTCTGTAATAAATCTACGTGGATAACCGTTTGCTCGTAAGGCATTAGTAACATGATCTAATTCGTGTGCTTTTCCGTTAGTAGTGTTAGGGAGATGAATTAAAAGTTCGGTGTATAAGCCTTCGAGCAGTGCTAGCTTTGTGTTTTTTGTCATGGCGAGAATGGAAATCTAGATAACGATCTGTGTGTAGGTTTCTTGTAAACGTTGATAGTAAAATGTCGTGAAAGTTCTGTATCTAAAAAGGCAATTTTGTTGTTGTGTTCATGTTCAACAGTAAATGAAATGTTTTGGTCAATCGAGTTGAGAATTTGGTGGATGTGGTGAGTGCGTTTTTCTTTAAGATAGCGAGACTGTCGTCAACATAGCGTTTCCAAAATTTAGGTGGAATAGTAGCTTTCTCAATGGCTAATATTTCAACTTCTTCCATGTAGAGATTAGAGATAATAGCACTAACTGGACTGCCCGGTAGAATAGTTATAGTATAATATTTAAAATGATTTATCAGCATTAAAATAATAATCGGGACATTATCGCAAGAAACTTTGATTGGTTATAGGAAGTATCATATAACACCTAGCACAAAGAGATATTGTAAACCGAGCCTTGAAGTTTGATACTCAAGGTGTGCACTTGGTGATAGGGGATCGAACGTGATGTAAGAAGAGAGAAGAGAAGTCGGGAGGACAGAGTGACGCAAATATATATATGTATATTAAAGTTTATGATAAAACGCAACCGAATGATACAGTCCCCGATTGTGATTATTACAAAACGGAGCTTCTGATACTACACTTAAAACATCGTCCACAGCCATCATTGATATCCGTTGTTGTTGGAGACTTTCCAGTTTCTCCAACTAGTCAATCTGCATGGAACATAGCCGTACGCAGGATTATTTTGCCAGGGGCAGTATAAGACAAATCCTGTGAGCTTTGTATTCGCAGGTTTTTAGGGGGGCACCTAGAAAAAAATTGAATTTTGAAAGCTCCAGGAGTGCATTTCTGACGATTTCTGTGAGAAACATTCTGAAAAAAATTATATGTAAGGGCTGGTAATATTTAAACTTTTTAAAAGATAAACAAGACCATTGTTAACGGAATTAAGTTTCGTGTATTCTCCATGCGCTAGCAGTTGCACCAAATGCATGTGAGGTGATTGTTTATTTTTTTGCCCCTGATAAGACAGAACGCCATGTGTCTGGTACGTTCTCTACTCCTATTATTTATCTGGTACAGAGTACGTCTTGTAAGTTTATAAATGTCAAAACATCATGTCTCCCGTGTGCTATCACTGCTATGGACTTATATCTTGGTATGAATAGTGATGTTTAGAGTCGTGTATATTCTGGAGACATCTTATTTCAGCCACTGAATCACAAAACCATGCAAACGCGGTTATTTATACCGCATGTTCGCGCTTTGCGGAATCTGTTTACACTAGGCTCACAATGGAGTCTGCAATTTGGTGGCTGGTAGCCATACGCAACGTTCAATCGCAGCGTGGTCATAGCATATTAAGCATAAGTTTAAAACAAAGTTTAAACTCTAACTAAATAATTGTTTGAATACTCATAATAAATTGATAATCAACTTTATAAAAAAGCATATCTTGTTTTCCTGGGGGGGGGGGGGGGGGGGGGGGGCGGGGGGGGGGGGGGGGGGGGGGGCAGTTGGCAAAGAACAATAGTGGTTTTTGACAATACAATGAAGCTTGATAAGCCCATCAACGCGATCTGCAGGTTTGCCTTATATTCGCAGATATTTAGGCACCGAATCCACTAAAACACTTGTCCATGCGTTTTTCACGTCTCGAATTGATAATTGTAACGCTCCTAGCTATTTAATTCAGCGATTACAGTATGTACTTAATTCAGCAGCTAGGCTCGTATTTTTGTCGCGCAAGGCCAATCAATTACGCCCATTGATTTGCACTGGCTCCCAGTTGAACAGCGCATTAATTATAAGATTTTATTGTTTACATACAATATAGTTAATGGCTTAGCGCCTTCGTATCTAAATCTAATCTAATCTAATAAACTTTATTTAAAGAAGGTAAATACATCTATTACAATAGTATTCTGCCTGATGGCCTTCACTGAAAGAAAATAGTAATATTAATTAAAAATACATAAAATAGGATTATTGACTACAGTTACAGGTTAGTTGATATTTACATTTTGTACAAGAAAACTCTTCTAAATGGTTTGCATTTTTGTTTTGTTCAAGAAAAACGTTTTTTAGAGCTTTTTTGAAGTTAGAAATAGTCATATTATCAATGTCTTTTAAATAATTTGGTAGAGAATTAAACAACATTATACAAATTAGTTGGAGCTTTGTTCTTTAAAAGACTGAACACCAAAATGAGTTTTCTCATTTTAATTAAGTTTGGTATTGGAATCCATTCAAGTTTTATAAATAACTTAACTGAAGGGTCGTAAGTAGTTGCTTGCAGTATAATGCGAGCTGACCTTTTTTGTAATTTAAAGCATTGCCCCAGACAGTACAACAGTATAGAAGGTAAGGATAGATTAATGATTCATAGAACATAATACGGGAATGATAAGGTAGATTTTGGCGTATTCGTTTAAGTAAAAAAAGCCTATTGTTTATAGTTTCATATATATTTGTTATATGATCATTCCATTGAAGTAAACTATCAAAGTAGACCCCAAGGAGTTTAGATGATTCTACCTCTTCAATCATTTCATTGTTTATTTTAACATTGAGCTTTTCCATCTTATCAAATTTTCGTTTTGAGAATATCTTTATACTTTTGGTTTTTTTACCATTTAAAGACATTAGATTTGTATTTACCCAATTTGATACTTCTTTGATATCATTATTCAAGTAAATATTTAGATTCGTTACTGATAGACTGGAAGCTACCAGTGTAGAATCGTCTGCAAAAATAAATGGTGTTGTATCACTTTGTTGAAGAGGAAGATCATTAATAAAGATAAGAAATAGTAGTGGTCCTAAGATTGACCCTTGGGGGACACCGCAATTTACCGGCAATGAATATGACAAGGATGTCTTAAATTTAACTTTTTGGCTTCGATTTGATAGATATGACCTGAACCAGTTTATTGCATCTGGTTGAAAATGATATAATTCGAGTTTTTTTAGTAATATTTCATGGTCAATTATATCAAATGCTTTCGAAAAATCAAGTAAGATTAATCCGCTGATTTCGCCCTTTTCGATCGACTTTAAAAATGGTTTTATTGCGTTCTGCGCCTAAGACAGCTTAATAGGATTTCATATAGTGATAGCAGCAGGGTTTCACAGGAGTGATTCGCTCTGAAACCATGTTGATATTTAGTCAAAAGTCCATGACGTTGTAGAAAATTATATGAATTATTATAAACATGTCTTTCTAGTATCTTAGAGACAATTGAGAGTATGGATAGTGGTCTAAAGTTTGAACTATCGGGTGCTGAGTCACCTTTATGTTTTGGTGTAACTCTAGCTTCTTTCCACAACGAAGGAAAAATACTGCTGCTGATGCTGATATTACATAATTTAGTGAGTGATTTAGCAATGGAAGGAGCTGCGCTTCTTTCAAGAAAATGGCTTGCTTGTACCTTATGTTCCACAAAAAATGTGAAGGTCCTTTTGAGTCACCGATAGCGCGGTAGAGGATTGGGTATGAGAACACTATGCTCATTTGGTTACTTTACATGAAGTATAACCTCTCATAATTTTGTGAGTTTTTAAAACAAACCAAAACAAGCGAATTATTTCGCGAGTTTTACACATGAATAATGAAAAAGGAGTTACTGGCATCAGTTCTTCTAACTTTGCTGGCGGGGGTGGCTGGTGTGATTCAATTCACCCTTTCTCACACTCTGTCTTGTGGGGGAACTCATTGGCTGGCCCGTTTGGATATCTTTCGTGAAGTGTCTTCGCGAGGTCATCGAATTTGTTTTTTATACTACTCCAATCCAATCCTTTAGCTGCTTTTTCCGCCTTGTAATCAGTCACAATACTCAATAACAAGGTAACTTCTTCATCTGTCCAAAAAAATAATTTTTTCCGCCATTTTGAAAACTTCGCGGGCAACGTTACGCGCATGCGCCCAATAACAAAATTCAGTCTGAAGGAACTGGGTTCTAGGTTAGGACTTCACGATCTACCATTCGTCCGGTACCGTGTAAACACTCGAAAAAAAGGACCAGAATTTGCACCGTTCCGTGTAAACAGGCGAAAAAGGACGAATTTCAGCCCGGTCCCAAATTCGTCCGGTACCGTGTAAACGGGGTCTCAGTTTCATATTCCAGGTAGTGGCGCTTTTAACTTTATTTCATGTACATGTATTAATATTGTAATTCACAGATAATAAAATATCTTCTTTAAATTGATTCTATTAATACGCAACATTTTTACTGAACTACCAGTTTTCAAACGGTCAGCTCAAGGTCGAAGGTCAGGTTTCCAGATATTGGAAGTCTGACTCTGATTGGTCAACAATTGGAAAGGAATTTGCTGCTCGGGTAAGCAGCCGGAGTTGAGGGGAGTGAGAACGAACTCGACTGACCTAGCGAAACATGCAGTAAATTGTATTAATTTATTATAATTTACCCAAAATGTGAAACGGATATGACGTACGCGGGGCAAGCTTTCATGCGTAGTGCAGATCCTCACGAGAAACAGGTTTTTCATGGGGGTCTACAACGTAGGCTAGAGACAAGCTGCTTCTTCGTCAACCGTCATATCGCCTTAAGTCGTATTGTTTCAGAGCGTTTTCTGTTTGCACTCCCAGTCTATGGAACGAACTGCCAATGGATATTAAATTTAGCTCTACTGCTCTGTAAAGTGTAAACTAAAGACACGCCTTTTTAGGTTATTTTTAATTTTTATATACTTAGATGCCATAAAGAACCTGCTGAGTAATGTCACTAGTTTTTAATATCATATATAGTTTTAGATTGTAAAGCGCATTTGGGCACTTTTGGAGAATGCGCTAACTAAGGACATATGTTTCTCATATATAGAGGAAATAGTTGACAATAAACGTATCCGCCAGGGTGGCCGAATGGTAATGGCGCTGGTTAGCGGACTCCTGAAAAAGTGAGATTTACCGAATGCTAATTAAGCTAATGTAGCCTGCATGCAGACTCCACCTGATATTAAATTTCATTATCAGGTGGAGTCTGCACGCAGGCTAAGCTAATGCGGCGTTTACCACATTTACACCATCAGTAAATTAGAGTAAATATCCGATATTTGCTTCACATTTACCCGATATCAAATATAAATAAATCTCTTTTTTGTGCAGTGTGAGTTCTAGAAAAGCCCCACTGCCCCAGAGAAAGTGGGTTCGAGTCCCACACTTGGCAATACTTTTTTCCCTTAAGCACCGAAAAAACATTCGATAGATTTATGAAAACATCAAAAATACATATGATATAATTTATTTATTCAAAATGATCAAAATTTATTAATTAGCATGATATAGTAAAGTTTACTGATTCATTTTGCGCCAATATTTTAAATAATCTAAAATATAGCTGATAAATTGTTGCCAATAAATCGTCGTCCGACGTTTTCAAGATTTCCCGCGATGGCCTGATCCAAACACGTGTGTTGACCAATCAGAGCGCTTGTTGTGTATATGTTATTTTATAATGTATTTTGGAACATCACATTATGCAAGCTTGTGTTGTGAAACACGAAATTGCAACGGCATATTCAAAGAGCTCGCCGAAAATTTCCGCCAGCGGCAAATATTTGTCGTGTTTTCGGTAATAATTATTATAGTGAAATGAACTAGGAAGAGAGAAAATTAGGACAGAGTATTCTGATAGAATGTTGGTAATAATTCTGATACCGTTTTTTCTCGATAATGCACGCCGACGAATCTTCCTTAGCTTGGCAGGGGACCGAGTTACTTAATGTCTTCGTAGGCTATTGTGCAGAGAAATGACGTTGATAATACGAAAGTGAGTTTGTCGGTTTGACCAGTCTCCCAAATCTGTCCAGAAATTTAGAACTCGCGACGCAAAAACGATGAATTGCCGTACGGCGTCATTGTCAATTTTGCTCCTTTCTCGACCTGTGCTTGCGCTTGACTGAGGACTATCACTACGATTTTACTTCAAAATAACTTTTACTCTTTAATCATGGGTTTAACCCAAGTCAAACACCTGACCGTTCACGCACTCTTAGGTCTACTGTAGACGTTTACATTCTGTATATCGTGCAACTGTCAACTCATTATTATCAGTCATTCTGACAAAAACTATATCATGCGACAGAAACTTTTGTTATAGTGATAACTAACACAACAAAAATTGTGTTAGAGCGCGAAAGCTATCTTTTCTAATACACAATGCAGGTGTAGCCTGTTTCTCTTGACTACAAAACAATAAAATAAACATCATCAGCTCTTGCGTTAGACGCACATAAAAAGACCGCTTTTAGACTTCTTTTAATTTTAATTAGCCTGTTTTCACGTCTCCAGCAAAGAAAAATTCCAGCTGTTAAACATTTAATATTTGCTGTAAATGTTTTTGTCCAATGTTAACAGGGATGAAAAAGTTGCAAAAACTTAGAAAAGTCTTATTACCAATTTAAAAAAGGTGGAGTTGGCGACCCAGTTCAGACCCCGTTCACACGATGCCGGTACGAAATAAAACCGTAACGAAATCGTTACGGTTAAGCCTTGCGTTCACACGATACCGGCATGAAATGACATGAAACCGTATAATGCTAACCGGAACGATTTGAAACCACAATGCTAACCGGAACGATTTCAAACTGTAACGAAATTATTCCTTACCGCCATTGTGTGAACACCTAACCGTAATGATTTCATCACGGTTTTATGAAACTTTTTTCTCTGCTAAAAAATACGGGGTAAAGAAGCGCGGTGGCGGGAATTTTAATAAAAATGGAGTTAATGAAGTTGATAGTTGGGTTTTCCATATTGGCGATCCTAACCGGCTTGTGTAGCACGTTACAACTGAACTTCAGTTTATTACAACAAGGTTTGACGTATATACAGTGAAAAGAAAAGACGCATTTTATTAACCATTTTATCACAGCTGTTTTTACCAACTGAACAGACACAAACGAAAAAAGAAAAAACGACAACGACGATTCTGGACTAGACCTGGACGAACTTTTTCTTGGTGGAAGAACTTTAAAGAGGCATATATCGAATATAATAGTGACTCATTGAATAGTGACTGCGATCAATGCGAAAAACGGTCAGCAATAATCAAAAACTCGAAATCATACCGGCATCGCACCGTCTTGAACGGCATGAAATGATACCGGTACCATGTGAACAGTTTGATACCGTGATGATTTGATGCCGGTACGATTTCGTACCGGCATCGTGTGAACGGGGTCTCAGACGCCGAACTTTTCATGAGCCGAACCTAACGTATTAGGTTCGGCTCATGAAAAGTTCGGCGTCTGAACTGCATGAGTAAAAAACTGGCGTTCTTTGTTAAAATGTCTTCATTATACATTTTGCCGCTGGATTTTCGAAAGGACATGCACGGCAAAACCTGAAAAGAGCGACATATTACCTGAAATTTTAGCCATGAATACGTTAAGGACTTTTATAGTCTGTCACAAATAGTTCTCAAAACGAAGGTTGTGTTTTTAAAATATATTTTCGAGTACGCACAAAAGCTTGAACATTGGGCTGCAAATTTACAGCAAATATGTAACAGACGCAAAAACAAGCTGAATGAACGATGTTTTGACTTTTTCTGTAGTCCTGACGCCAAAGCTCGCCATTCTACGTTATTTTTTAATGGAATATTGCCAGACTGGATTCTTTGTGTTGACTACAAAACAACTTTGGCGTCAGGACTACACTGCAGGAAAAGTCAAAACATCTTTAATTCAGCTTGTTTTTCGATTGCGTCGGTCTCGAGCAAAGCAAGAAAACAGCTGCTACATATTTTCTGGGTTTTTTTCTGCCCAATGCTAACAGTGATGAAAAAGTTAGAAAAGTCTTAGTGTGCAAATTCGCTCTATATATATATAAGATCTGCAGTGCCAAGCCCTTGATGCCGCGAGGGTTGCAGAGGAATTATGTGTAGATCCGATCCCGTTTACACGATTCAGAACACGTTATACACATTAGTTGGAATACGTCATCTGAAAATATCCCAATATTGATTGCATACTGCTCTCGAATGTACTGTATTCAAAACGAGTTGCGTTTATCATGATTTTCCTTCCATTTTCCGTCACTCTGTGGTGTCAGCCATATCACATCAAATATTCGGAGACATGATAGACACAAGGAACGCAAAATCAGTAGTATAGAGAGTGGCGGTACGAGCTCAGTCAACGTCAACCGTAATATAAACACCAAAACATCGCCAAATTTGTGTCGAGCCACAACTTAGCGATGTTTTGGTGTTTATGTTTTACAATCGACGTTGACTAACTCGTACCACCACTCTCTATACTACTATGGCAATCATTAGTCATTCTAAACACCCCTCCCATGTTTTCTACTCAATTGATAAGAAATACTAAAATAACTGTTTTCACTAAATTTAAAGCTAGAATGTGTCGTTTCATCATTTTCACGTCTTTAAAAAGTGGAGAATGTCGTTTCAACATTTTCGCGTATTTAAAAAAAGGCATAGTGTGCCACTTCAACGTTTTCACACATTTAAAAAAGTAGAAGGTGTCATTTCAGCATTTTTACATTTTTGTTCAACAAACCACCGACGCGTTCTGCTGCTGTCTCACAAATTCACGCGCGAAAAAAAAACCACCAGATTTTGATTCTAGTGGTGATGTTTATCCAAATGGATGGTGAAATGGCGCTCTTTTGATTGGCTAACAACGTTAGCTAACAAATAGCCAACTACTCTACGAATTAGTCCGTTTGCTCACTACTCTTAGTGTTTACCACCTCGCTCCTAAAATGGTGATCGTACACATGTTTCGACGTTATAATTCCTCCAGACAACAAGCCTAAGAAAGGCACGTATGGTGTCACAACCGCGACAATGCTCTCGACGTCTTTCTTTAGTAACGGATCTTTTTGTAGTTCGTCATTTAGTTCGTCAGGATTCTCTATAGCGTTCAACCCATCTAGTAAGCTGGCGAATTTGCTGATTAGCAAGTCGGTGAGAAAAGCGTTTGCGATCTCCATTCTCTTCAACTCGTGTTGGCGCCATATCTTATCAATAACTTTTGCGGACGCTTTTTTAATGTATGCTTCGGACTGACTCACCACGCCGTCACCGGACAGTCTAATAAGTTCGGATCTCCTAACGTCAATGTCATCTTCCACAGTCGAAGTGTTGTCAGTCTCCTCAACTAATTCCTCAATCGTGGGATTTTCCTCACTTTTGCGTTTCACCATCACGTTATTACTTATACCCATATTTTATTGCGGAATAACAACTTCGTGACTGTACGGATAGCGCAGTGAGATTTCAAGTCTAGCGTACTTATTATTTTTTAATGCGGTCACAATCGCCGACGATTTTTCTCTGCTAGTGTTTCCAAGATAATCGTCAATAACGACCTTCATATCACTCCTACTCGGGCAGTAAAAACAAACGAGCTTACTAATATTTTCTCTGTACGGTTTTGCGATCGACGTCAGTTGTTGTGTGATGACAATAACGCTCAGCATAAAATGTCGCGCGCTAAAAGCCAAGTTGACCAATTGACTAGTCCTATTCTTAACGTCCTGCCCACTTGCACAGTCGTCCAACACAATCAGAGTGTTAGTGCCCTTAAAAACATTTGTTACACACTTGAGAACAGCGTCGACATTATCCTGCGCGCAGTCTATCGCTAACACATCAGGGTCACTTACATATTTCCAATCTTGGTACGCTTTGTTCCACTCAAAAGTAGGGCAAATCAACACAATGTAGTCAAATTTACTAAAGTACTCAGACTCCAATGTTTCCAGCAAATAATGCGTCTTACCACAAGCTGTCATACCGACAATTAGCATATTAAACGGAGTCTCCATTAACTCACGTTTGATTTAATACTGGATTGATTGCAACCCATTGTTCATAAAGTTGACCAACCCATCGCTTATCACAAACACCCTACACATGACGTTCGCAGTCGTCACTTTTTTAGTGATTTCAAGAAGCACGCCAGATTGTGTGTTCACAATTTTTTTACCAGTGGCGACGTTGCGATTGTCTTGAACGCTCCTCAAGTCAATGACCAACGCGAAGCCATCTTTATAGAACTTCTGTATGGTCATGAACTGAGCGTGTTCTTCACCCAACCCGAACAGTCGCTTCGCTTCTGCATAGAACTTCGACTTTGGGATGCCTTGCGAGTACACACTATTTGGCACACCTTCAATTGTGACTCTAACACTATCAATATTTGGGTAAAGAAACTCCTCACTGTCTGCTCGCACCTTATTCGTGAATAGCAGCACAATTGCCTTCATGCTTTTTCTAGGTAGATTAACGTTCTCGTTCACAATGGTCGTGCCTTTGTCCCATTCAGTGGTTTTCATCAACGTGACGTGCTCATACGACAAACTACGACCACTTGCATAGCCTGACGCTATTTCGTCAGCGAGCTCCTGGTTATCAATCGTTTCGTACTCAAGCTCGAGGTTCTCCAGAGTGTATCCACCCACAGCGCTACCGGATTGTGCCACCATGATGTCTGTGGCCTTCGGAAGTGTGATGACATACTGCAAGTTGTTGTTCATGCTAAAAGGAGCGTACAACCCGTGGTCATTCATGATTTTACCAAGCTTAATCCGCTGTTTCGTTCCAATCACACCAAACATTAACGCGTCACTAACTTTAGCAACGTTCCCACTTGTCGCGCCACTGTCGTCCTTAGAAATTAGCTTTCTCAAGTTCTCACCACCAACACCATAGTCAATCATTTGGTCTCGCGCAGTAACACTTTCCCAAAGGTCGCGATAAACACCAGTGTAATTTTCCCCATTGTTGTCGTACACAGTCTCCCCAGCTAGTCTCACAACAAGTTTCTCAACCAACAACTTGCTAACATTATTCAAGAACCAGCTTTTAGCGTTTGCATTCTTAAAGTCGAACACTAGACCCAACGATCCAGGCACCAAACAGCTACTAACCTTGAGCTTCGGTATATCAATGTAAAGTTCCTCGCCAGGACTGACTTTATTGGGGTTCAACGTGATCACATGCTGCGTTCTCACCCCTTTTATGCCACCCATAGTTGCTCGTCTAAAACCAGGGCTCAACTCTGCCGACGTGACGTTCATATACCTTTACATATGTTTTATCGCTACCGTTTTAGCTTGTAATAATCATAAGCAAACCACGCAAGTACCACCGCGAGTACCCACAGATTTTGAGCCAACCAAGCGAGACCCTTTGCACCCAACGTCAACATATTGTAAACTAAGTTAGCCAACCCAACAGCCCATGGACCCATCTTCGTTATCGCGTTCTTAACAGCCTGTGCGAACGACCTCGTAGCCATAGCGCCTTTCATAACAGCGGACCTCCCAGCGATAATAATAGTTGTTATAATCCCAGCCACTGAAATTGCCACAGCGCTCAACCCAACCATATTTTCTTTAGCCCATTCCTTAAATTTCTGAAACCTGTCAATGTCGACTTCTTGTTGCGCTCTAACCTCTTCTATTCGCCGCTTTTCTACGACTTCTTCTCTGGCTTGCGTGAGTCCCACCTCTCTCTCAAGCAAGTTGTCATACTCTAGCTGTTCGTCACTCGTAAGACTACTTTGCTTATTTTTTGTATCAAGCTCTGTCATTCTCCTACTCGTTTTATTTATCGCTTCCTGATAATGGTCTGCTTGAATTTGCAACGCACCAGTGTCACCTATTCTCGATTCACGCAACACGCTATCGCTTGGGTTAAGCACACCATTATGTTCGCGGTTTTCTTTATGTGATAGTCCACGTATGTCAACATAATCCACTTTTGTATCAATTACTGAGAAGTCGTCTGGGATTGCTTCTGTTGTGGCAACTGTTGTTTCTGTACTCTCAGGGATTTGACTAACTAACTTTTTGAACTGTTCAATCGCGTTTTTACTATTCGCGTCTCTACTGTAGATCAAGTTGTTTTTTTTCCCAGGTTTTAGAATTCGTTTGGGTTTTCCATATTTACCATCTTTGTTTATCGGTTTGAAAAGAATAACCTCTGAGTCCGTAACCCACGACCTGTTGACTATTTCCCTTGACGCGTCGTCTTGACCGAGTCCTTTTTTGTTTAATTTATGTATTTTCTCGTTTATTAGCTTGATTCTTTTTACGTTGTTTTCTGTTAGCTTTTTGTTGGATGCTTTTAGCTCGCCCAGCCTTCTCTCAATTTCCCTCTCCTCTCCAAAAGCTATACTAAAACTCTCATCATTGACGTCACCATACGGTTCCTGTTCAACAAACTCTACTGTTGGGACTTCTGTATTAGTTCCCCTTATTGTCACCGTCTTACCATCATCAGTGTCGATAAATGACGTCTCTTTTTCTCGAAACCTTCTATCATATTCGTACTGTAATTTATTCACTCTCTCACGCAATTTACCATACTTGACACGCACGATGTCTGGCATGTCGTCGTCGTCATCACCATACTCATTGTTAAATAAATTGTGATCAAGAGTGGCTTTTTCGAGTTCGTCAATTATTTGATCATCGGTGTACCTATCAAGTCTATCGAAGTCCTCCATCTTAATCTCGTCAAAAACTCCCCCACCTTCAGCCATATTACATTAGCTCACATTTTGAATATCACTCTCTGACTCCCACGAATCACATTTTCTTTCTAGTTTAAATAATTATACGCAAGCCACGCGAATGTCACCGCAAACACCCACAGATTTTGAGCTAACCAGGCAAGACCCCCTGCGCCTACCACCAGCGCGTCGTAAACTAAGTTAGCTAATCCAACAGCCCATGGACCCATCTTCGTTATCGCATTCTTAACAACCTGTGCGAACGACCTCGTGACCATAGAGCCTTTCATAACGTTAGACCTCCCAACGATAATAACAGTCGTCACAATTGCAGCTACTGAAATTGCCACAGCGCTCAACCCAACCATATTTTCTTTAGCCCATTCCTTGAACTTCTGCAATCTGTCAATATCAATCTCTTGTCGCGCTCTAACCTCCTCTATTTGTCGCTGTTCAATAACCATGTCTCTAGCCTGTATGAGTCCAATCACTCTTTCAGCTAGACTAATGTGCTCTTCACCCCCCACAGTCGCGAGATCTTTTTTACCAAGCTCTACCATTCTCTCGCCCGCTTTGTCTATCGCTTCTCGAAAATAGTCTACTCGTGTTTGCAATGTACCAGTATCACCTATTCTTGACTCAGACGTCACACTCTCGCTTGGGTTCAGTAGCGCATTTAGCTCGCGGTTCTCGATTGGTGTTAGCCTAAGTATGTCGACGTACTCTGCGTGTGTGGTGTCTAACAATGACGCACTCCTAGCAACACCTTCGTAGTCTTTTGCGTTGTCATTAATCCGCGTCTCAATATTGCTAAAGGCCTCCTCCACGCGTTGACGCTCCCTTCTACCATGCTCGCGAGCCAGCCCACTCCTCACTTTAGTTAGTCTAACTCTCTCACCGACTGCAACGTTTGGGTCGTCCCAAGCTAGCTCGCTATCTTTAGTGGCTTTTTCAAGACTATACTTTAGTTTGTCGTCGGTGACATCTTTGTATTCGTTAGAGCTACCCATCTCAAGGTTGTCGAAGCCACTTTCAGCCATATTACATTAACTCACATTTTGAATATCGCTTTCCGGTATCCACGAATTATGTTTGCTCTCATAACCCAACCATTTGACCAGCGCCATCTTCTTCCCTCTGACTTTCTTTCTTTTCAACACCTTTTCAACTCTGTACACATCGTCACCAGGTTTCCTATTGACCAGCGATAATTCCTGTTCATAAAATTTACCAATAATCTGTTCACCGCTCACGTCCTCAATTTCGTACACATTCGGATCACCACGAATAACCTTTACCACTTTAAACAGCTCCTCAGTGAAGTTGGCTTCATAGCCCTTTGTGAACACACTCTTGTATTTACTAATTCTCACCGATTGACCAACTCTAAACTTTGGCAATGGGTTGTCTGCAAATTGGTGACCAAACAAAGTGGTCCACACTTCACCTTCATTTGACTTATCGACATCCTTCGGCTTCATCATAATGCTGCGATTCACATTGCTATTGTAATTGCTTACAAACTGGTCAAGGACATCAATCCATTTGTAAGTTCCACGGGTGTAAAAGTACTTCCACATAATGCTCTTGAGACTTCTATTAAAACGCTCGACAACAGCGGCCTTTTTATCGCTCTTAGTGCTGAAATATTCGACACCATGTTTTTTCAGTAAACTTTTCACACCAACATTGTAGAACTCAAGTCCATCGTCAAATTGTGCTAACTTAGGTGTGACCCCAAACCGATCTTTAAAATCATTCAACAATTTTCCAACAGCCTTAGTCATGTTCTTAGTGTCTTTTCTGTAAACTGCAATGCCAAAAGCGTATCTACTTAATATTTCAATACCTGTCAATATCCAATAATACCCTCCATTCTGTTTTGAGTACTTGCTCATGTCCACTAAGTCCATTTGGAGCTCTTCACCAAGAAATCCAACAAAAGTCGCGCGGAATTTATGCCTTCTCACAATAGGTTTGTACCTAGTGTAGGTGTCCTGCGCTGTCAACCATTCTTTCACTGTTTTTCTAGTTACTTTCAATCCGTCTCCCAATGCGCTTTGATACAATTTCTCTACACCACTGAACCCTGTCTTAGGATTGTAATAAATGTCTCTCAACCCTTGTTCTGTTTCCACGCCAAGCTCCATATAATTCACACAATATACAGTTCCAATAACACCGCACCAATGTCAGCGTCACCATTGTTTGGTTTGACACGAAACGTCATACTTGAGTAAACACCTTTTTTAATTTTCACCTTGGAGTCAACGTATGCATAACGTTGTATCCCTCCATCAAGAGACTGCTCGGTGGGTATTGGCAACGTTGTGATCACATCGCTACGCTTCCCATCAGTGCCCACATTGCTCTCCGTCTCAACAGCGTCGCACGAGACCTCTACATACTTCAGACCTCTGTTCATGTCAATCTTGTTTGGACTGTCATTCCACTGACCACCAAGCGTGATTCCTGCATCCTTCGCGAAACCAAGCAAAAGCCCAATGCCACCTAGCCTAAGTTCTATTGTGTTGGCGGGTCTAAACCTAATAGAATGAGCTTTGGCCCTACTTCCACCTGTGGCCGCCAGTCTCTCCACCACGAAGTCCACATTAATCACCATGAGCGCGCGTCGTAGAGCTCTAACCAACATGTCGAAGTCGTAGCGACCCCCACTCAATCGAGTTGTCGCGAGTCCTGAATACGGTGCTCCTGATCTAGCAAGTGAGAATCGAATATCATCACTACCCATCACGTTATTGTAGCTCCAAAACACAGTGGCTGTCTTGACTACAATGTGTGGGTTATCGTGTGTGGCTACTACACTGTAGTCAAAAGTTACAACTTTCTCCACGCCTTCAATGAGCACAGTCAACTTTTGAGGACCGTCGTCTACACGTCGCTTTTCAGTGTAACCACCAGAGTCATACCCGTAGTTTAGACTCATTACTTTAGCGTGCGTTTAGCTACTCAAGCGTTGCGTACAAGTCTAACAATATGTCACCAACGTTGACACCACTACCATCTTGGTCAGTCACATTAAACACCAGCTGCGTAAAAGCGCCTTTGTTTATCGACACCTTCGACTCAATGTTGAAGAAGTGTTGAACGGAGCTCTTCAGTGGTTGGGTGGTGGTCAATGGTAGCTCAACGATAACCTCGCTTTTGCTACCATTAACAATATTCTCAGGTCTGTTCACAATACTACAACCCACTTGTACGTACTTCAACCCTTTGTTAACGTCCACAACATTAGGGCTGACCAAACCACTACTACTCACCGTTGTGTTATCGTTGAACCCTAAGAGTTCTCCAAATTTAAACAGCTCTAATTGTTGGTCAGTTTTTATCTCACACTTCGAATTATGTTTGTTGGCTACTAACCCAATAGCCCCTAATCCTTTCAACTCGTCGGCAATCATTTTAAAAGTGTGGTACCCAGACCCAAAAACGTGTTTGTTGCTGTTGTAACTTATTTCATCATTCACACCGGTCTCCACATTAACGTAGTCCCAAAAGATGGTCGCTTTTTTCACTAGTAAGTGAGGATCTGAGCCAAACGTCAAAAGTGCCTCTGGTAGATCCACAGTTTCCGTTGGACCTCTAATCAATACTACAACCCTGACCATATATAATGTAGCATGTGTTATGTGTAACATATGGTATATTATATATGCAGAAAGCCCTTCGTGATTACTACGGAAAGCACTACAAACTCGCGATGGCTAACACATCAAAGGCTACACACGACGCAAAGGCAGACCTCATCAAAAAGTACCCTCACGCCACTTTAAGCAAATTTGAGTTCTATCCAAATATTTTGCAAGATGGTAAGATCATGAGTGTCGATGTGTATTTCAGAAACAACGACATCCTCAGCACGGACATAACCAGCACAACCTTCAAAAATGATAAAAACATGTGGAAGTGGCTGCACAATAGCAAGTTCCCAATAATATGGCAAGGCGGCGGGACTATCCAACCACTACCAAAAGGTCATAAGAACCACTGGGGGCTTTGGGATGGCTATCCAACAGAAAACGTGTTGAATTATCCAGTGAACAACTTCAAAGTTTTTGTTAACAAGAGTAGCTACTTCATGTCAAAGCTACCAGTCTTGCGAGTCACCACGTCAAAGACAAAATCAGAGTGGGATGACAGCGAGTCTTACTATCGCGTTGTGTTTGCGACGTATTGTGCGAGTTTCTGTTGTGGGGTGTCATTGCAACATTTATCAGTGTCACAAGAGGTTCACCCTGTGGTCACAAGTGTGATGAGATTTCATTTGTACTTCACCATTAGAAGACTTCTCAGAAGAATGGAAGGTGGTGAGACCATGAAATCGATAAGTAGAGAGTTCAACGCCTCCGAATTGTATGGTAAGATTTCCAAGATTCCCAAAAAGCATTACTACCAGAGTAAAGTCCTGAGCGATGGCACAACAGGTGAAACCAGAGTCTTCACACTCAACGACACCCATAATGATTATAAACGATATGTCGCACGACTCTCAGACGGCTTTACCAACATTGGACTGCAATATCTAAATCAGAGCATAGAGTCCTTTGTGTACTCCACACTTGGTGCGCAGGCGAGAACACGTGTATCAGTCGTTGGTGGTTCTGCAGGAAGTCTAGAGACCCAACAAGAATTCCGAAAGTTGCTCTCTGACAGTGTTATTCAGTATGACGTGTCGACATGGATTCTCAACATGAATAAATCGATTAGAGACACCAACGTTGTCCAAAATCTTGCAGTGTCGCCAAGTACATGGTTAATGCCAAGCAATGTAGTAATTCTCAAGAACAAAATCGCTGGGTACAACAACTTATTAAAGATTGCCACAGAGTCCATGAGATTTGGAGTGAACACTCGCTTGAATGCAACAACACCGACGACTGCGGCTAAAAAAGTCCACCAAGAAAATGTGGTGACTAACTTAGTAGCGCCAACGACTGTGAAGAAAAAAGCTCACCAAGAAAGTGTGGTGGTGGTACCAACGACTGTGGCTAAAAAAGTTTACCAAGAAAACGTGACACCACTTCCTGTGAGAAAAACAGTGACCACCACCACAAGTAAGTCAGACACGACAACGTTGGCGATAGTGTTAGGGTTCTCAGCGGTATCTGGCTATCTGCTAACCAAATACACCTTGAAGTAGTAATGAGTCTAAACTATGGGTATGAGTCTGACGACCCTCACGATAAAATACTAAAGAGAACGAAAAGACATCTGGACGAAGATCCTAAACTAAGCGCGACTGGTGGAAGGATGTCTGGAATAATAGACATGCAAGGCTCAGCGATAAAAAACGTAGCAGACCCAGTCGATGACTCAGATGCTGCCAATAAAAGAACTCTAGAGCAACTACTATCAGGTTTCCTCAAGAGTCAGTCCTACAACATTGTGCTCGACTTCAACGTTAGCACACACGCCTTGAAAAATGTGGAATTTCACACCAATGGTTCAAACAAAGTGAAAGCCATTGGTGAAACAAGCAAATTAGTGCAGAACAACCTAGCCTATGGTCCTATTGTCGGCATCAGCGGTGTGAGTCAAAGTTTTCTATCACCCGTGTTAACACCAATCCCACTTGAGTCAGGTCTCCATTTTAATTGTCCAAGTATGCAATGGTGTGATCTCTCCATTTTTGTCGTAGTGAGGTTACCAATGAGAACCGCTGGATCAAATTGGGAGACAATTATATCAAACGACGATGGTAGTTGGGATAAGTTCATAGGGTACAAGACTGGTGTGACCAACAAGCTCGCGTATGGTGGTAGCATCCCAGCGATGGAGAAAGTATGCACTATTCCGAGTATTATTGACCTCACAAAAATGCATATGATATCGATACACTGGCAAATGAGCAATTCACATGTCAGAGTCAACAACGTTAAGTCAACCGATTCAGACTTCATAGCAAATATGAAAAAGATAGGCGCACCCTACGGAACAATTTTTGGAATACATCGACCAAGAATACCACTAGCGCCCTATGCACACCCATCGTTGATAGAGTTCTACGGTGTGAAAATCGTGAGTGGCTACATGACGAACCGAGACATCATAATCATGGGTGGAGAAATGATGAAGGAATATGGTATAAAGTAAATGGGAGCATGTGTTTCAAAAGAACGTGAAATATACAAAATAAATAAGACGACTGATCACATGTTCAAAGCTGGTGGATCGTTTGGTCGCGGTGACGTGAGTCTCGAGCTCCACGCTGAGATTGGTATGAGGTCTAAAAAGACTTATGGCGAACCTATTATGATACCCGCAGAATTAGACACTGTAGGACTTGTGGGAGACGTGACCTAAGTTATGTAATGGGTTGGCTTAGAAAACTGGCTCGTAACATTAGAAACTTTTTCAGACGACGTAGAAAACTGAAGACTAATAAAACGTATTTGCTGCATTGGTACACAACAAACCAGATCTATAAAAAACCTGACACCTATGTCGAGTAGTTTTTTTGTAGGAGACTATAATATAGTGATGACCTCCACAGCGCTTCGATTATTCGACTTCGATGGTCATCAAATCACAACGGTCATGGACAACGGTGAAGTATGGTTCAAAGCAAGAGAAGTCGCAAGTGCTCTAGGTTACGCTCGACCAAAAGATGCAGTCAACGACCACGTCGAACCTGATTGCAAAATGAAGATAGAGCAGGCCTCGTTTATCAACGAACTTGGGGTCTACTCATTGACGTTCTCGAGTAAATTGGAGCGTGCGAAACACTTTGGAAGGTGGGTGCACTCAGAGGTCTTGCCAAGCGTTAGAAAAAGTTTAGCTAGCGTTGGTCTCAAACACAATCAATTCGTAATGATCACTGAGTTCGACCTTCATACGAAAGTTGTTGGTTTTCTTAGGAAATATTATCCAGAAGCTATTTTGATAGCCGCTTGTGGTGAGAACCAAGACACTTCTGCGAAGAGAATAAATTCGTGGAAAAAAGGTTACCAACGTGGAACGCCTGACTTGATTATTGCCAATGCGAACCGACAGCACAGCGGGCTTGTGATTGAGTTCAAGAACCCAGGTGGCACAGGTAGGACGTCCAAAGAGCAGGAGTCTCTGTTGCTCAGATATAAATCCGCTGGGTATCTAACGTTGTTGTGCGACTCATACGATGACGCTATCACCACAGTGATAAAATATCTCTTTGACGTTGGGTTTCAATGCTCTCACTGCCTTCGTAAATTTAAAAATAAATCAGCGTTGAGTAACCACGAGAGACGCTATTGTAAAGAGACTTTTTAGACAGTGACTGACGAGTCGAATTAGCGCTCGTTCTCGTTGTTGAGACGACGCTTGAGGTGACAACTGCTCTAACATTTTTTAAAGACGTTTTTAACTCAGTAAAAAATATCTGCGAAACTTTCTCTACTTATTTCACAAACCTTCTGACCACTGTGTGAAAAAAATGTTTCTATTTACATTGGACGCTTCATGTGACCAATGTCTAAATTTAAAAAAGTGGGGTATCCGAGAACACCCTTAATTTTGTGTGGAAGGATGGTGACGTCTGCACACTGCGCGATATTGCTCAGCACCACCAACGAATGATGGTCCTGGATTATATCTCCAATTGAATGGCGCTTCAACAGTTGTTCCGTAAGTGTCGCGACAAACGGCGCAATACGCTTTTAGAAATGTGATGTCGTCTGCTACTGGGAACAGCGTGTCGAGTTCACC
This sequence comes from Chrysogorgia sp. JL179-B06, assembly GCA_035772405.1. Taxonomy (NCBI): domain Eukaryota; kingdom Metazoa; phylum Cnidaria; class Anthozoa; order Scleralcyonacea; family Chrysogorgiidae; genus Chrysogorgia; species Chrysogorgia sp. JL179-B06. The sequence continues at coordinate 2,338,376 of JAYKKM010000047.1, forward strand.
AAGTCTTTTTAAGTGCTCCGTTGTTATGAGACCACAAATAATGACATGAATGCCAGCTTTAATGTATTCGCGGGTAATTGGGAGTAACCCAGAGTACCAATGGCCCTCATCAATTCCGATGACGTCATAATCGACTATCTCGGGAGGACTCGGAAGGTTGGTGATTAACTTCGCAGGTAAACTGTCTGATCCAACAACAATGGTCTGACGATGTGTGGAGAACGCGTGGTCAGTTCGCCTAGTGTCGCGTTTGTTGTTCATGTAAAGGACTTTGAGCCCTGATTTACTCAACGTGACTAACCTGCGGAGAGTCTCTGTTGTTTTTCCTGCAAACATGGGACCAATCACGATTTCTAGTTTACCGATTTTCTTCATGGTTACTATACCTCCAGAGAAACGCTCTCCCCTCTTGCGGCAACTGTTGCTCGTTGTTAAATATCCGCTGAAGCTCTAAGTTTTTAAGATGGGACCTCGAGCTCTCATGTCTTGAGCGATGCGTTGGGTTGTTGGTAACCACACCACATGGGTAACAATTGTACGACGCGCCGCCGTGCACAAAATCCAGGTGAGCGTCTGAGAGTATGTGACTCATAATATCGCCCGCACTCAGTATTTCGTTACACCCCACCCTACAAACGTTAACGTCACAGTTTGCGGCGAGGTGTAGCCACGCTTTGAGTTTGGTTGAGCATGGTTTCCATAGAAGGGTCGCCAAGAACACTTCGAGGTAGTTACCGAGTAGCGTAGCGGTGGACTCGCAAGGGTTGCTCAAGTAGTGGTCACTCGCTAGCGTAAGACGTTTGAACGGTGAGTAACACCACACGGGGATCATCTTGGCTAGTTCGTTAACCATCCTGTTGGCTCTAACTTCATCAAGCTCGACCCAAGCCTCATGAGCGAACTTTGTATAGAGAATCTGGGTACCAAATTGTCTTGACACCTCTTCGTTTCTACGATCGGGGTCGCACAACTTGAAGACTTGCGAGTACCCTTTTAAGACGTTGGGTCCAGAGGCGCCTTGTGGGGTAGACGCATCGACAAAGGACATTCTCCGCATTGCGTCGATCTCCTCTTCTTGGCGGGCTTGGTCTTGAGTCATCTCTTCTGCGATGTCTTGGACTTGAGTCATTATGTTATACTCTCAGAAAAAATCCTAATTTTTTAGTGCGTTTGGTCTGGGACTGTGAGATACCTGTGAGGTCAACTGTGAGACACCTGTGAGGTCAACTGTGAGTAAGATAACACGTGATAGTGTATTAGATGGTTGAGGACTCACAGACGGCTGTTGAAGCGAAGATTACGGCTGATGTGAAAAGTGTTAAGGTGAAGGACCCAAAGCGTGTCGCTGCTGGTAAAAAGTTGGCTGAGATATCGAAAGCCGCGAAAGAAAAGAAAATGCGTGAAATGATAGTTAACGAAGAACAGGGTGGTGAGTGGGGTTATGGATATGTTGTCGGAACACTTGGTGTAATCATCGCTGGTGCTTCGTTATGGTACACAATTAGCAGTGAAAAAGAGACACGACTAGAGCCTGTGAGTACTACACCAGCTGTGTCAGAAAGTTGTAGAACTCGTCGTCCAACACTTGACACATTTGATTCTTGAACAAAACACACGACAATGTATATATGGCTGCGATCGATCGAAAAGAACTTATGAACGAATTGTACGATGCGCTACTTGTTACGACTGGTGCTGTGGTAGTGAGTATGATTTCTAAAAAGGCTTTGGGAGAACCATTGGGAACACCAGAGACAGTTAAAGGCACAGTGAAACTTGCTGCAGCTGTTGGTGCAGGAACGCTGTTAGTAAAATGGATGCAATCGAAAAAGTGGATACCGACAGATCCATTCAAATCAATGTAAGTTAATGGCGAGCGTTGTGGCTGGAGGGATATTTAATGCAGTGGCTTTTGCAGGCGCTGGCTTTATGTTCTCGAAGTTTAATCACTCAGGCTATGAAGCTGAGATGAAAAGGCATAACCATGCGTTGGAGCAGTTAGCCAGCGCGAAAGAAGCGTGGTATGAAAATGAAGTCGCTAAGAAAGATAAGATCCAGCGTTTACGACAACGGCTCTCTGACGCTAACGCTGACATCAATGACACAAACCACGCGTTGGAGGAACTTAGAAGCGTAATGACCATACAGTACAGCGGACGAGTGTTCACTGACTCCCCGAGGGTTGCGGATTACTACCAACCGAGTGCGGAAATGAGGGAATACCAATTGTTGTTTGTTAGCGCGCTAGGTTTGGGTAGTGGGATAGCGGTATGGGTACTCACTCGGTGAGAAAATGTTGGAGTAGTATAAGAGTGATGGACAAACTTATGAGGCAGATGAGTTATGGCTTAACAATTGACGAAATCGCGAATGAGACACAAATTGAGTGTGGAGGCACCTTCAGGCTTTACTACTGCTCGGATTGTGACGTTGTGAAAAATGTGACTGATTGTGGTGGGTACGCATGTCCAAAGTGTGGCGACATCGAATGGGGTTACACTCAGAGTTACAGCGACATGAGACTCACTCGGTTAAAAAGCGTTCACAAACGGTCTTGGTGGATGGGGAGGAGACTACGGAACGTTGTGAAGGGTGAGCACCTTGAGTTGATAAAAGAGGACTTCTTGAAAGTTGTCAATGTGCTGCACTCACGCAATTTGATAAAGGGTAGAAATGTCAGCAGATATGGGTACTACATTATTAGGTTGTGTCATAGAAGACGAGTCGAGACGCTCAAGAAGGTGTCAGACCTCAAAGACGGGAAGGTGAAAGACTTGTTTGACAACAATCTGTTTGGGGTGGTGTACCCAGAGCTGGGATGGTGTGAAAGTGGTGACAACTACTACGACGAGTGGTTTAGGAAAAAAACAAGTGTAGTATATAGAAGCCATGGGTGACGTCACAGAAAACTCACTTGTTAGAAATGGTGCAGCCGTTGTAAATCCACTAACAGGTAGAGCAGTCAACGTTCATGGGCGAGTCTACAATCGACTTGTTAGAGATGGTGTTTTTAGCGACACGACGAGTGTCAGTACTATTAATCCGCTGACAAACAGGCGAGTTAACGTTGGTAGTCGGACACACAACCGTCTTGTCAGAAACCAGGAGGCACAACCCACAGTTGAAGACCATAGCCCACGGCTGTTGGATCGAGCACTGAGAGGGTTCACAAGGTCCTATGGAGTCGAGGTGGTTAACGATAGAGACATCAATCAGGTGAACGGTAGTAGAAGCGCTGTCATCAACCTTTTGAGACGTGAACTAGGTGAGACCAATGGGATGAAAGTGGTAGAGACAGTCAAGGTCACTTTTGAGAAAGTTTTAGAACTCAATAAGACCACGTACAAAACTGCCTACTTTAACAGCGAAACGTTCGTCGTCATTAATGAACGTGACATCGAGGGTGTCGCCAATCGTGGGTCGGAACAGATCTTGACGCGGATAGCTGGGTGGTTATCTGAGGGGTCTGGATGGACTATCGACAAAATAGATGCGCACTACGTCAATATCGCTATTTACAGACCTCTGCGTGGGGAGTAGCTACATTGCGTTGCCAAAGGAGCTGCGTAACAGTAAGAAGGGTTTGATAAACGTAAATAACGGTGATGACAACGAGTGCTTTAGATGGTGCCACCTCGCACATAAATTCCCTGCTGGAAAAAACTCTGATAGAACGTCGAAGTACGCTAGGCATGTCAGTGAGCTGAACTATGACGGAATTGACTTCCCAGTATCAGTCAAAGACTACAACAAGATCGAAAAGGCAAACGATATTAGCATAAATGTTTTTGGGTACGAAAATAAGCAGCCGTTCCCTGTGTACGTTTCTAAGGAGGCGTATCCTGACCATATGGACCTATTGTTGATAACTAATGACGTAGGTAACAAGCACTACGTCTACATTCGCGATTTTAATAAATTCATGCACCGGCAAACAAAGCATGAGGCGAGAAAGCACTTTTGTAGGTATTGTTTGCAGTGCTTCACCCGAGAGGACGTGCTTAAAAGCCATATTGAAGTATGTTTGATCATCAATGGGAAGCAAGCTATTAAAATGCCACAAAAAGGTGCGAAAGTGAAATACGAGAATTTTAGCAGACAATTAAACGTACCATTTGTGGTGTACGCAGATTTCGAGGCTATCACACAGAAGGTGCACACAACGACAAAGCTGTCAAGCGAGTGTAGCTACACAAATGCCTACCAGAGGCACGTTGACTGCGGCTATGGGTATAAATTAGTTTGTTGCTACGACAATGAGTACAGTAAGCCAGTAAAAGTGTATCGCGGTGAAAACGCAGTCAATAAGTTCATTGGGGAGATGTTAGAAATTGTTGAATATTGTAAAGAAACATCTGAAAGTCACTTTAACAAAGAGATGATACTGACTGACGACGATAAGAAGAATTTCGACGAGGCTAAGAGTTGTCATATTTGCAGCGTTGAGTACACTAGCGCCGACGTTAGAGTGAGAGACCACTGTCACGTGTCAGGTAAGTACAGAGGGTCCGCGCATCGTGACTGTAATGTGAACTTTAAGTTGACTGACAAAATCCCTGTGATCTTTCATAACCTACGCGGCTACGATAGCCATTTCATTATGCAGGAGATTGGCAAGTTTGGTCAAGACATAAATGTGATACCGAACAACATGGAGAAGTACATGGCGTTCATGCTTGGAAAAAACTTGGTATTTTTGGACAGCTTTCAGTTCATGGGTAGCTCTTTGGACAACTTGGTGAAGAACCTACCAAGAGACGCTTTCAAATACACGTCAGAAGTGTTTCGCGACGAGGGGTTGGCACTTATGACAAGAAAGGGGGTCTATCCCTACGATTATATGGACTCCTTTGAAAAATTCGACGAGCGCGAGCTACCCTCCAAAAAAGATTTCTACAGCGTTCTGAACGATGAGCACATCACGGAAGAAATGCATGAGCGCGCCATCGATGTGTGGGACTACTTCGACGTTAAAAATATGGGTGGGTACCATGACCTGTATTTGAAAAGCGATGTGCTCTTGCTCGCTGACGTTTTTGAGAACTTTAGAGAGACATGCCATCGCGAGTATAAATTAGACCCTTGCCATTATTTCACGTCGCCTGGATTGGCTTGGGACGCCATGCTAAAGATGACTGGAGTAGAACTCGAATTATTGTCCGACATCGACATGTTCCAGTTCGTAGAATTAGGTATGCGTGGTGGTGTGAGCTACATATGCAACAGACATGGTGTGGCGAATAATAAATACATGAAGGGGTACGATAAAGCGCAAGAGTCGAAGTATTTGATGTACCTTGACGCCAACAATTTATATGGGTGGGCAATGAGTCGAAGTCTACCTACAGGTGGCTTCAAGTGGTTGACTGAGAAAGAAATAAAAAAGGTTAATCTGCGTGAGTATCACAACAATAGTAAAAAAGGTTTACTGCTTGAGGTCGACTTGGAGTATCCAACCCATTTGCATGACCTACACAACGATTACCCGCTGGCTCCTGAAAAGATGGAGATAACTGTCGACATGTTGTCAGAGTACTGCACGAAAATCAAAAATAAGTTTAACGTGAGTGTTGGTGGTGTGAAAAAGCTGGTGACTAATTTGATGGACAAAAAAAAGTACGTGTGTCACTATGGAAATCTGCAGTTGTACATGGATCTTGGATTGAAAATCAAAAAGATTCATAGGGTCCTACAGTTTGACCAGTCCAAGTGGCTAGGCAAGTACATCGACTTTAACACAGTCAAAAGAACTGCGGCTAAGAACGCTTTTGAGAAGGACTTCTTCAAGTTGATGAACAACAGTGTGTTCGGAAAAACGATGGAAAACTTGAGGAAGCGTGTGGACGTAAGATTAGTGACCACTGCGAAGAAATTAGAAAAGCTCGTCTCAAAGCCGACGTTTGTGTCTTGCAAAATATTTAGCGAGAACTTAGTTGCTGTCCATAAGGTTAAAGAAACGCTGACACTAAATAGGCCCGCATATGTGGGTATGTGCATACTAGACTTGAGCAAAACGCTGATGTACAATTTTCACTACAATTATATTATGAAAAAGTACTCTAGCGACACCTGTAGATTGCACTTCACTGACACTGACAGTCTGTTGTACTCGATCAAAACTGATGACGTTTATTCCGACTTTATGATGGAGTGCGAAAAGTTTGACAATAGCGACTATCCTGCAGACAGCCCATTCTTTTTTAGAGAGAATAAGAAAGTTATTGGGAAGATGAAGGACGAGTGCGCTGGGACGCCAATTGTCGAGTTCGTCGGGTTGCGCAGTAAAATGTTACAGCTATTTGAAAGAGGGTGGGGGTGGTGGGAAAACCGCTAAAGGTATTAGAAAAAATATAATTAAAAAGGTAATCAGACACGAAGATTACAAAAGTGTGTTACTTGAGCAGAAACAATTGCGACACACAATGAAGACCATTAGAAGTGTCAAACATCAGCTCGGTAGTTACGAAATTAATAAAGTATCGCTATCCTGCTTCGACGATAAACGATACCTTTTAGAAAATGGTATTGACTCCTACGCATATGGTCACAAAAACATTGTAGTGAGAGACACCACTGAAAACAGTGAGCAAACGGACTAATTCGCAAAACGACTGGCTATTTGTTAGTCAACGTTGTTAGCCGATCAAAAGAGCGCCATTTCACCATCCATTTGGATAAACATCACCACTAGAATCAAAATCTGGTGGTTTTTTTTTCGCGCGTGAATTTGTGAGACAGCAGCAGAACGCGTCGGTGGTTTGTTGAACAAAAATGTAAAAATGCTGAAATGACACCTTCTACTTTTTTAAATGTGTGAAAACGTTGAAGTGGCACACTATGCCTTTTTTTAAATACGCGAAAATGTTGAAACGACATTCTCCACTTTTTAAAGACGTGAAAATGATGAAACGACACATTCTAGCTTTAAATTTAGTGAAAACAGTTATTTTAGTATTTCTTATCAATTGAGTAGAAAACATGGGAGGGGTGTTTAGAATGACTAATGATTGCCATAGTAGTATAGAGAGTGGCGGTACGAGTTAGTCAACGTCGATTGTAAAACATAAACACCAAAACATCGCTAAGTTGTGGCTCGACACAAATTTGGCGATGTTTTGGTGTTTATATTACGGTTGACGTTGACTGAGCTCGTACCGCCACTCTCTATACTACTAAAATCGAGCCTAATTTTACCGAATGAGAGGTAGAAAAGTTGGAAAGCAAACTATGAACTTATGCAATTAACGCAAGAACCATATGCCATGAAAGATGTATTGATGTTGAAGGAACAAAGGCCTTTAAAACATTTAAAATAAACTAAGCAAATAAAAATTAAATTAGCCGTTGCCATCTTTGATCATGGACAATTATCTTAATCTAATTAATTTCAACAATATTGGCGAAGACGTGTTGACAATGGGTGATGTCTCCTTTTAAACCGGTAACCGGTTTACTATATAGTTAGAGAATTACTATGATAAGGAAATTCGAGAGGAAATTCTTATCACACTGAGATGATGTAGTTGAGTTTTCGTAGACCTGCTTCGAGTTCGCGTCGAGTGCTCTCATAATTAATAAATACTACCTGCAAAACAATTTTTTGGACTCGTCTCGTATTCCGCGTTTAATGTTAAAATTAACGATGAATTTAGATTATCATAATGCATTTAAAAGTGTATTATATTTAGCTCTGTATGTTATTGTCTAATTACTTTTATATTTTTAAGGAACTAGTCTAACCCTATTCCCAAACCGAATCCTAACTATACTTGCTGCTAACCTTAAAGGTGCCGTCCAGTCAGGGGCGCCGGAGCCACGGGGGCAGCGGGGGCAGCTACCCCCGCTGCCCTTTGCTTACGGGGGCACGCGGGGGAAGCTCATGTGTGCCCTTTGCTATATTGTAATGCGATATCTTATACTTTCTTTTGACGAAGTATAGGTTGTGTAATTTGGTTTCGAAGGAGTCAACGAGATGAGTCCGATGCATTATGCATGTGAAGATGTACTTTAAAATGGACCATTCCCATTGCTTGCTATAGACAGGTCTAAAAATACACGATGTTGCTCTAGACTGGAATTTCTGTACGGAAATTTTTTTTAAATTATTTATACAAAAATATTGACAATCGTTTACTGTGAGTCTGTCAGTCTGTGTGCATCTTTCATAATATATATTAAATTAATAAAGATCGCTAGACGGCTTGTCTCACTAAATTAAATTTCCTTTTGTGAAAGTACCCTTTTGGAGATTCTGCCCCCGCTGCCCAGCATCCAGTCCGTTCTGCGCATGTCCACGTTTCTGTTTACATCGTTTGTTTACATTACATTATATAAACATTGAACATGGAGTATTGCGGATTTTTTTCACGCGCTTGAGCTTTTCCGCCTAAAAAGCGCCGTGTTACATGTATAACAAGCTGTTCTGTTCTTAACTCTTAACTCTAATTTAACAAAAAATAAAGACCAGACAAAAACAGAAAGGTCCTTTTGAATCATCCCTTTTAGCCAATAAAAAATAGCCTCTATTTTTTGTACGGCCCGAAGACGATCCAGTAATATCGCCTTTAATTATTGATGTCCTAAAATCCAATTAGCCAATCAGCTTGTAAATAGTTTTTCTTCGTTTATATAACGAACATCAGGGCAGGTTTTCGCAGATCAAGTTGCGGAATTGGAGAGTAAAAACAGGAGGATCTGTGTGAACCTAGTTATCTTGGTTTTCAATCTGCCATTGGCCCAACTTATTTTGTTTCTCTTTGATTTCTTTCTTGGTGTATATCTTGCGTTCTCGTGCCGTTGAAATTGGGAAGATAACTCGCTCTATTAAGGAGGATATTTAATATCTAATTGCTAAGGTAAGAGAAGTAAGAATGATATCTCTATAGTTTTCTACATTATATTTTAATAGTTATGTCGAACTACATGTATCAGTATATTGCAATGTAAATTGTCAAATTTATAAAACAACTTTTACGACTCTTGAAAACCGCTTTGTCTAAAATGCATTTTCTTCTTTGTGAAGCTTTAAAAATGACAGCTCGTCCAACAAAGCGACCGGATTATGCTTCGAAACGAAACAGCCCAAAACGCTTTTTCCCATATTGTCTTCTATTTCGCCTGGTTGTTTTGTTCAGTGCTTTATATAATGCAAACAAATTTGCGTCTTCACAGAAACGTAAGTTCAGATCAAAATATCATAAGTATTTTTACATTTATAGTTTTTAATACGTGAGTTAACTTTTACTCTATTCTTGTGTAACTTATTGTTGCTTGATTGAATTAGCATTTAAAACTGATTTAAAAAGGGTTTAAAAAGATTCATTTGCAGTCTATCACAAGATATATAACGTCGTTTTTTGTCATTTTACTGAAGGTGCTGGTTCAAACGTTTCCCAATCTACTGAATCAGCATACTCTGGGGTAGTGAATGATATTCAAATACGTTCAAATAAAGGTGACCAGCTGGCCAACATCGTTGGCGAGAAGACGTTTTCAAAAGTCAAAGGGAAACGGCAAATGAATAACACGAATATTAATGCTAGCCTAAATCTCGTCGAGGAACGCAAGGTTAACTACTTTGATAATGACGGGATCGAAGTTAGTTGATGATTAAATCTTTAACACGCGAACTAAATGTTTTTTTATCGTGTGGGCATATATAGGGTTTTTTCTCGTTCTTGTTGTTATTCATGTTTTTGTTTAAATTGTTCTTGTTCTTGTTCTTGTTCTTGTTCTTGTTTTTTCTCTTGCTCTCGTTTTTTCTCTTGCTCTTGTTCTTATTCTTGTTCTTGTTCTCGTTTTCATTCTTGTTCTTGTCCTCGTTCTTGTCCTCGTTCTTGTTCTCGTTCTTGCTGATCTCGTTCTTGTTCTTTCTCTCGTTCTCGTTCTTGTTGATCTCGTTCTTGTTCTTGTTGACCTTGTTCTTGTTCTTGTTCTTGTTCTTGTTCTTGTTCTTGTTCTTGTTCTTGTTCTTGTTCTTGTTCTTGTTCTTGTTCTTGTTCTTGTTCTTGTTCTGGTTCTTGATCTCGTTCTTGTTCTTTCTCTCGTTCTCGTTCTTGTTGATCTCGTTCTCGTTCTTGTTGATCTCGTTCTCGTTCTTGTTGATCTCGTTCTTGTTCTTATTGATCTCGTTCTTGTTCTTGTTGACCTTGTTCTTGTTCTTGTTGATCTCATTGTTCTTATTCTTGTTCTTTCTCTTGTTCTTTCTCATGTCGTCGTCGTTTTTTCTTGTTGAAGTCGGTATTTCTAAGTATCTGTGCCCGTCGATCTATACCAGTTGAGCTATATGTAGTCAACTATAGCGAGATCGATATTCTCACGCATCTATATTTAACTTAGCACTTATGTGATTCGTGGGGATGTGCAGTGTTTTCATGAAAATATATCAAAGGATGCTAACATATTTATACTTTTATAAATGATATTTTTAGAAACCAAAGACAATACTTTGTGAGGCAGACAAGAAAAAAAGAACTAAAGATATTCTAGGTACCTTCGTTATTTAATTCAGTACATTAGAGTATTTTTAGAGTTTTTTATTATACTGAGAGTACGATCGGCCTCTCACTCATGTTTTTCCCGTGCATGGTCAACTTGAAGTTTACCTTTTAAGTGATATCATTTCAGGAAGACAACGCGATGGTGGCGGCAAAAAGCCATAAAAATGGTGTACTCTGCTTAAGAAATAAATATAAAATATTTTCCGTGTTTCCATACAGTTTTAGAAACACGAGTGGGAAGGGCGAGTATCTCCACTACGATTTCATTTTTTTTCCCATTTCATTTCATTTTCCATTTCAAGTTCTCTCAGACATTCACGAATGTTTCTATAATTATATGGAAACACGAATAAAATGTTTTGTATTTTTTAGTATAAAACAACATTTTGAAAATAGCTGGTGATACGTATATAAATAAGATTAATTAATTGAAATCATGAATATTCTCCTCACTCAGAAATCACTCTCAGCCGTCAGTGGAGGATTGGGCTTGAAATGTATGCCGGGCTTGAAATGGGTTTGAAATGTCTACCACTTCGTAATCACAAAGATTATAAGAGGCTAAGAGCAAGCACTCTAGTTTAATTTTTTTAACTCTGGACCGGCCCGTGAGTGGCCTTCAGATCGTCCGGTACACAGGGAGTTTTATCGGTGCTCCATTTTGCTCAATGCGAGAGCGAAAGCAATTCTTTCTTTTTAAACTTTTAAGAATATGTTCGGCGGGAAAATTTTACGTGTTTCTATACAGTTTTAGTAGAAATTGACAGGTGACTATAGAGTTTCTCGTGCCGTGATTGGTCGAGATGGACGGCCTATTTTGTGAATTTTCAGCGATTTAAAAATGGCGGCTTCTCGATTTATCGATATTACGTTACGAAAAAGTGAATAAAATGAAAGAAAATGCTATACAAAAACAAACAAAAGAAGCAACCAAATATACTGAGCTAAACGATTTCGAAGTACTGTAAGATACTGTATAAGAATTTCCCAAATTTCATAGCTAAACTCTTTGTGGTGATGTCAACGGCAGTCGGCGACACCGATAAAAACAACAAGTAATTTTGTGAAAAAAATCTTTATTTAACAGAATACTTATAGTTTGAACAACAAACATTTCAGACAACATTTGAAAGCTTATTAGCATGATTGTTGAAGAGATGAATAAATGCTTTTCGATATTTTACGACTCTGCCCGAAAAAAGATGTCAATCAAAATTGTCAATCCGAGCTGCATGCAGTCTTGACCGTCATCCTGTAATAATAGCTCAGTGAAGGAAAAATAGCGGTGAAACGGTTCAGAAAAAAATCATTGACAGCCCGTGAAACAATCCAAAAATTGTACGAGACAGAATGCTGATATAATAATATAATAATAATAATCTTTAATTATCCATCCTAAGAATAAAAATACAATGGATTTACAAATCATTTGATATAAAAGTTATACAATTAGTAAAAACTATTTAAAATATTGTTAATACTCTACGTTTAAAATATTCAGTTAGACAGCCAGGAGCCTGGCTGCTCTGGGAATAAATGAATTTGAATGTCTATTTGTTCCCGAGATTGATATAGGAAGAGGGCTGGGCTTTGCTCTTATAGGTTATATTTATGAATTGTTGGATTTGTCACAAAGATACGATTTGGGTGTTCATTATCATTTAGTATCCTTGTAGCTTCACGTTTGGTAGCATCCTCCCTCCTCTCCTCCAAAGTGGACAAAGTAGCTCTTGGGATCCCAATTATGTCCAGGCTTCTATCTTGCACGTGTTGTAATTATCCCCGAGTTTAATACTCGAAACAGCATGGTTCTGTATCTCCATCCATATCTACTTTGGAAATCGGGGACAGAGAATTAAACTAAAGTCTGCTGAAGAACTGATTCATTGCTTCACCTGGTAAAAACTGCAGATTGTCAAGGGTACTTTGAGCTGGACAAAAGTGAAGCCGGCTTTTTGTACTATTAAAACATTAACAAGCAAAAAACAGTTTTGTTTGGATCTTTCAACAGTTGCTCTTTATGTTGACCCAGTCTTTAACTCAGTCTTCCACTCTATAGTTCTGCTTGATCCGACAGCAAAATCGCTTTTTGTTAAGCACATTTTGGCCTCCACTAGCAAGAGCATGTTCGTATGTTGTTCGTTTTAATATTCTGTTGAATTGAATGCAGCCTCCTTCGCAGAACGTAAAATCATGTGATCTCACGTGCGCGACTTCCGGAAATAACAAATAAAATAATTAAAACATCTTCCCTTACTTTCTTTCAGTTGTTTCTCTCTGATAGTCACCTGTGAATTTCTACTAAAACAATTAGTCACCTCAGTCTCGGTGATTATCGTTATATTTACCTCGCCGCTTCGCGGCTCGGTAAATATTTACTACTTATTGACCGAGCGTGAGGTCTGTACTAGTGAAATATCGGACCGACGTTTTTATAGTACGGACCGAGCGAGCGCAGCGAGTCGAGGTCCGTGCAGAAAACGGAGGTCCGATATTTCACTAGTACACACCGAACAAGCGAGGTCAATAAGTAGTTTATTATATGACCACAAATGTTGTGAACGTTCTGTGAAAACTCTACAGTGTTATGCTTGTATTCGCACAGATGTTTTCCAATTTTTAAAGTACTTAACGTTTAGCTAGATTCCTAAAATTTCTACCTCGAATAGCATTTTTCATTTGCTTTTGTTTGACATATTTTTCATGGTTGTTCGTTAAGTATAGTTGAAAAAAACCCACCTGAAATTCTACATTACCTGCGAGAAGTAAATGTTATATTATCACGAACAATGTTACGAACGTTTTGGACATTTTAAAAAGTTTCACATAACGCGAAAACTTGAGCTATATATCAAATGAAAGCTTATAAAATTTCTAACAACATACCTGCACGGTATATTTCAACAATGAGTAGTTCTGAAATTATTATCCATCTTGTTGCGTATAATGATATGACTTTTCATTTTGTTTACAAAATTTTCACTGTCAGCAACTGTCAGCGGTCCGGAACGGCAGATTCCGCGGACCGCTCACGAAAATTGTCATATAATAATCACCGATAATCACCTCGACTTCAGTGACTAATTGTTAAATATAAAAATACGCAGAACACATCTTTTCAAAATGTTATTTTTAATGACATGATTTATGTCGGCAAAAAGCTGATGGCAGTACGATGGCAGTGACGTACGCAGATCACGCCATTATCCACAAGAGGGCTCTTTCTCAATAACTGCACCTTTGTAATCGTTAAGAAATAACCGAGTACCTGTAAATGAGAGACCAAGTACATGGAGTCATTGTTTCGTATAAAATTGAATGAAAACGGGTATCTGTTATCTTGAATTATTTTCTCATGTGTTAGTATAAAAAATAAACTTACATGCAGTAATCTCATGCAGAGCTCTCTAAATTTCTTCAAAAAACCTAATACTGAACTTGATAGGTCAGCTTGCTTCAGTTTAACTCTTTCCTGTCCGGCTGAAAAACATCCAAAATTGAACTACCTCTTTGTTCTATTGATATCTCGGGAAATATCCATAACTGTTGCGAAACCTATACCTTTTCTGAAAGCCCAATAAACCGGCTGTTACCAATGCCTTTGAATTTTGCGAACAAGACACATTATGTTAATATAAATTAGCATTAATTATCATAAATCAGGTTGAAAAACTTCCATTTTTCTAGAAAAGACCATCTTCACGCCCGCGTAGCATCATGAAAATTCAAAATCGCAGAGTTGTTTATGAAATCAAATCAAATTTGGCGTGTGAGTGGATCTCCTGTCCCTAGCGCTTGTCGAATTTCAATTTTTAATCTTGCGTCACCGTGTGCCGTGTTTTTAGATTGACGACTTCGGGGGTCTTCTATGACCCTTTTTGATTGAGTAATTCTTTCCGAAATGAAAATTTGCTGAAACTTCCCAGTCTTAAAGTTATTGACAAACTTATATTAAAGCCAAAAAAAAAGTTAGGGTCACCGACCTTGTTTAGAAGATATGGCATCTTACTCAATATGGTGACGTCATTGTGACCAATTTAGGAGTTGAGTAAAAACCGCATTACACAACTTTTGCTTGAACCTTTTGACAAAGATATTTTTTTATTTTTCGCGACTAGTAATTTTATACAAGAAAACATGGTATTTTAGGGAAAAGAAACAGCTAACAGGGTTTATTATGATATATAAAGAAAGGTCGTTTACCATATTCTTTGACATGTCATTTGAAGTTGTAGAAATGATTTTTCTCTAAATTTCTGTTATAGCACGTAAAAGTGGTAGAAGAAAAGAATTATTAAGGAAAAAATTGTGGTCACCGACCTTATTTAAGAACTATGGCCTTAAACCAGCATTATCAAGTAGTTTACAAACCTAATTGCACAGGGAGCCCTAGCTTGACTTGTGTAACCGTTCTCGGATAAAAATTTATTTAGTCGCTTAATAACTATTCCCTACCAGTACATAAGCGGCCATTGTAGATTTGGCACTAAATTGTCCTAAAATGGTCAGAATGTTTTGAAAGTGTTGCATAATAACCATAAAAATACTTATTATTGGGAAATTGCCAAAGCGATTGTAAGACGAATTTGTGATTCAAATTTTGTAAAAAGAAGCTTTAAGCGGAAGTTAGTGGATTCTCAGTTTTTAAAGGCCAAAGCGAAAAGTAGGGAAAGTCTTTTTTGTCAGGAAACTAAAAGCAGAATAAAAGAATGCCTTTGATGCAGATTAATACATGCCTCGGAGGACATGAGGAAGATTTTTGTTTAAAGGCCTAGGTACGTTCCGTTGCTTATAGGATAATCATTAAGCGGGGGTTAGGGTTATAGGATTTAAGTAGTTTTGGCCTTAGCAGTTCCATGATGTATTTCATCATACAGACATGTCGGATCGAATGAGAGTAGTACAATCTCTCATTTCGTCCAACCTCTCGCAGATTATACTAAAAAAAGATCGTCCAGAAGACGACTCAGATCTAGTACCTCACGGTCATCTCAACTGCGAGTATTCGATCTAGCCACGACCGTCTATAAAAGCCATGAACTCTTGTAAACTCGTGTTTCTTGATAAGGGGCTGGACCCCGAAACGTTGAAAATAAAGTTTTTTAACTATAAAATAAGTTCCTTGACAGACAGACAGACAGACAGACACATACATACATACATACATACATACATACATACATATATATATATATATATATATATATATCTTACTTATTTTACGTGTTTTCTTCGGATAGATGATCGAAAATGTTTTCACGATTTAATGATAAGCGCTATTTTCAAAGCAAAGTCAAGGTAAGAGTTTTATTTCACCCTTGGGTTGTACTATATTTTGGTTCTGGTTTTTGGGACCGTTTATGAAGCTAAAAGTCAAACGAAAGGGAGCGAGCATGGCAAGTAGTAGCAGTAGCAATAGCAGCAATAGCAGCAATAGCAGCAGCAGCAGCAACAGCAGCACTAGCACTAGTACTAGTACTAGCACTAGTAATATAGTAGTAGTAGTAGTAGTAGTAGTAGTAGTAGTAGTAGTAGTAGTAGTAGTAGTAGTAGTAGTAGTAGTAATCGCAGTAGTAGCAGCAACAGCAGCAGTATATTTACCGAGGGTTAATACATATTGTGAAGTCAACATGACTTAGTACTGGTATTAGAAAAGTTTTTCTGGGCCCTCACTAAAAGAAGTGGGAGGGAGACATTTTTTGCTAAAATTAAAATTAGGGCCAAATTTCTTACTTCTAGTAGCAGTAGCAGCAGCAGTAGTAGTAGCAGCAGCAGTAGCAGCAGCAGGAGCAGCAGTAGCAGCAGTAGCAGCGGAAGTAGCAGCGGAAGTAGCAGTAGCAGCAGCAGCAGCAGCAGTAGCAGCAGTTGCAGCAGTTTTTACCGAGGGTTAATACATATTGTGAAGTCAACATGACTTAGTAACTGCATGGTATTAAAAAGGTTTTTCTGGGCCCTCACTAAAGGAAGCGGGAGGGAGACATTTTTTGCTAAAATTAAAATTAGGGCCAAATTTCTATATCTTCCAGAAATAATTTACGAAAAATAAATCGTTCAATATCCTCTAAGAGAAATGATGACAAGAAAAGCATCGATCCTTGGCTTTTTGAAGAGAATCCGATTTTTGCGTATTTTTTCCAAGAAGTAAGCATGTCATATCCATGTATATTACCAACACTACCAGCATTACCACCACTATATATACAGAACTCGTGACTAGGCTCTCAGCAACGGCCTCCGTAGCTCAGTGGTCAGAGCACTGCACTAGCATCGCAGGGTCGCGCGGGTTCAATTCCAGCCGGAAGGCCTTGAAGTTGAATTTATCGCACTCGAAATTTACCTTCACCATAAATCCTTAGAACATATATATATATATATATATATATTCAAATACAGCTTTGTAAAACGTACTAACCATGGTGAATGGTAATTTTAAGTTCAGAACGTTCTGAAATCTAAATTGCATATTTGTAAACACATTTACCAAAAACTAACAATGGCGTAATGTTGGAGCAAAGGGTGAGAAAAAGAAATGAGTTCTTAAAAGAACTGTTTAAAGATTAGAGAAATAAATAGGCTTAAAATAAAATAACACGATGCATTAATTTCGGCTGACCACTTATCAAGTGCTACGTCTGCTAACTGAAAATTAGAAACACGAGCCTTTATATAATCGAAAAACTGAATAATAATCAGATGATGTCACCCCACGCGTATAGGATGACATCTCACAATAACGCCAATGTCATAACGCAAATCTTTAAACAGTTCTTTTAAGAACTCATTTATTTTTCTCACCGTTTGCTCCAACATTACGCCATTGTTAGTTTTTGGTAAATGTGTTTACAAATAAGCAGTTTAGATTTCAGAACGTTCTGAACTTAATATTACCATTCACCATGGTTAGTACGTTTTACAAAGCTGTATTTAAATTTGTCACCACGACAAAATCATTGTTATACATATATACTGTATATATTAAAATTACAGCCAGGAAGATTCATAATAAAAGTTTTAATGTGTCTACACTGACTATTAAAAACGTATCAGAACGTTTATTAAAAGATTAAAATTACGGATGCCTCGGTTGCAGTATTTTACGGTTTACCAAAAATCCATAAACCTGAAATACCACTACGACCTATAACAAGCTGTATTAACTTCCCTATACCTAGAAGTTATCAAAACATCTAATCTCTATCCTTTCGCCTCTGCTCAACCACAAATATTCCATTTGGAATAGCGTTGAATTTGCTCAGAAAATTAAAAACAAAGAAATATCCCAAGACGAAATTATGGTTTCCTTTGGTGTCATTTCATTATTTACTTCCATATACAAGTTGAATTTGCACTATACAAGTTATAAAACGCCGTTTACAAGAAGATAAGAATTTAACTCATGACCGGACTGATATTTCTATCGCGATATTTCTATCTGTTTGTATTGACAAACAGTTTCTTTACATATAAAGGTGAATATTATAAACAGATATTTCGATGTGCTATGGGTTCTCCCATAAGCGCAACCATAGCTATATACATCGTTATGGAACATATAGAAGATTTAGCGATTTTATCTGCCCGAAATCCTCCGAAGTGGTGGTTTAGATTTATGGATGACAGCCATGCATGCATCAAAACAGAACACATACAGGAATCCATTATCATATCAACTCCGTTAATCCACATAATATACAGTTTACCATTGAAACAGAAAAGGACAATCAACTCCCATTCTTAGACACATGCACGACCACCAGAAAACAGGGACGGATACAAATAGACATGCATATATCGGAACCCACTCATACCGACAAGTATTTGGATTATAATTCCAACCATCCCACAACACATAAACAATCGGTTGTCAATACACTTTTGGACAGCATATTTAATTGAAGACAAAATTATGTGCAACATTTATAAACTTTTAGAAAAAGTGGTACCAAAAATACCGACAAGTCATGTGTTCCCAAATCAAACAAAGGAAATGGACAGAAAATGCACTTGGAAACCTTGGTATGGAAAAAGCTGCAAGACATTGTAAGGATTCCAAACTGAATTTAATCTTTCCGTGGAAAGATGACAAGGTGATAACGTTTTTTCAAATCTTTGGATAGAGATTGTTACCTTTACAGTGTGGTGCATGTTTCCAAAATAGCTGACCAGAAAATTTCGATTAATTAGCAATTCACTCTATTATGCTCCTATTTGGCTTTCCGATTTTGGAATTGTCCTCCTCTCTATATGAGCTTTATCATTATTGAACCCTCTCTATTGAACCCCCTCTCTATTGAACTCCATCTCTAATGAACCCCTCTCTATTGAACCCCCTCTCTATTGAACCCCCTCTCTATTGAACCCCTCTCTATTGAATCTCCCTCTACTGAACCCTCTTTGAATCGAGTCTCCTTTCCATTGAACCCCTCTATTGAACTCCCTCACAAAAGGTCTGAAATTCAATACATTTCTGGTTCTTAATAAGCCTTTCACGTGACACAATTTCCCAAATTTCTAATGGCAATTAAACCCCACAATACATAAATGGTGGATTGGATGCGTTGTGCTACCTTGACTCCTGTGGAAGAAAGATAAAATCCAGAACCAGCACATTACAGAAAATTTCGCATCATACAATCTCAGTTCGCGTAGCTTTACCATATTAGTACATGCAGCTCAATGGTTAGAGCATCTCATTGACCGTAAGGTTACAGGCTGTACACATATGTAATCTTCGCTCTACTATGTCCATGTACCTCATTAGTGATTAGAATTTATAATTACTTGTTTCAGAAAGTTACAAGTTCAACACATTTATATCCTTAATTCGCTTTACTATAATTTCATTTTTACTAAATATTGATGTTTTCCATTTAAAAATCCTTTTCAGGCCGACAAAGACGAAAACTCAGCTATCGATACCATTCTTTACGTTGGTTGTGTGTTAATCCTGTTTGGTATACTGACTCTAAATCTTTTATACCTGTAAGTTTATGCTGTATACATGCATGCATTTGTGAATGGATGGGTAGGTAATTAGCAAGCTATGTGGGTATTATAGCGAACAGTCTGCTTTGCATGGTTGGTGACTGGTTAGTTGTTTTACTGGTATCCGATATCAACTATTTAAGAAATAGTTTGTGGTTTGGCGTGTTCTATCTATACCTCCACGGAGCTCGCTAAACCATAAACCATTTCTTTTATAACAGAATAAAACACAAAATAATGAAAACATTATTTCGCTGATTAAAATTAACTTTCTCCTTATGGAAGACGAAAATTTGGAATGTTTCTGATTGGTCGCTTGACATTCCTGTGCTCCATCGACAAATTCCCGTGCTCCATCTACAAATTCCCGTGCTCCATCTACAAATTCCCGTGCTCCATCGACAAATTCCCGTGCTCCATCTACAAATTCCCGTGCTCCATCGACAAATAATCATAAGGGGCGTTATAATAAATCTATGTTATAATATACCACATTTTATTAAAACTCGTATTTTTCTGTTAGGTCCCTGCAAGTCATCAAACCGAGCAATTCAACATTAATGCTCCGAAACACATTCTACCGCTCGAGATCATCGAAGATCTTGCTTATGGCTCTTGGTTTGCTCTTGTCTCGTGCACCAGTTGGCAGTGATGTCACAGTATCAACACAAGGAACCTACTTTCAGAATCATGCCCCAGGACGTAAGTAAAAAACTTTTCCAATTGGTTTGCGTGTATATGTCAGAGGCCGCGGAAGAACTTGAAAAGTGGGGGGGGGGGGCACCGCCAAAAGGGGGCACCTTGGTTATTTTAAAAATATTTGTATAATTTAAAATGTACCTTCCATTTGCTTTATTTTGTTTATAAATTAGAAACAGTTGAACTTTAAAACAGTATACAGTAGCGCAAATGTTCTGGAAAATTACATTACATCATATATATTTTATTAATAATTCTTTTACGTCACCCCTTGGGTAGAAAAGAGTGACTGCCGTTGCCCAAGGCAGCAAATAGCAATGTCATACTCATGCTTCTGCGAAAAGGGCACATTAATTCTTCCCAGTATGTAAACCTTAACCAGTACATTTATAAAATTACATCCGGAAGGGCATTTTTCTTTCAGAAAAAGGGCACATTCATCAATTTTTTTAAAAGTGGGGGGCATCTGCCCCCAGTGCCCCCCCGGTTCCGCGGCCCTTGGTATATGTTGATATCCACGAGTGCCTCTGGTTTGCAATAATTGAATATAGAGATTAATGCGTGGCAGGTGCGATGTATAAAGGTTTTGAGATATATCTGCTTACGAGGCGAGAAATAATAATCGTATCAAAAAGTTTTTCTTGAATATGATTGGTCGTACGATTCACTTCACTAGTGAAAAATATCGTATCAGCTTTTTCCCGCGCATGGCTTGTTGAATTACTCAGTTGGTTTGCTTACTGCTTCGTTGGAAAATGGCTTTACGGTTTGCAGAGATGCCCAGCTCTGTACAGGAATTTATCGAAGGTCAGGAGAACTAAAGCAGTTTTTTACGGATATTTTAACACCACACGACGTTTTTGAGGGATACTTTTTGACATTGTTGATTTAAATAGCCTTTTATATTTACAACTAGAAGTTACTATCGCAAGGGAAGTGCTGCCTCTAAATCCATTGCTAAAATAAGTGGTAGTACAGCCTCGTACCCATGCGGTTATGGTTTACTTAGGTAATACCAGAGCAGTGAGTTCTACATATATATGGAGCTCACAATGAGCTTGCTGGACCATAGGTACTCTGTGGTATGTTAGACATCTATTTGGGTTAATTAGTCAATAATTACACAGCCAGGGGACCCACACATGCTTCATCCCCCACTGGCACATTTCCTGATATGTGTTGTAACCATTCTCAACATCTATTGACAATATATATAGTAGTTCATGAACATGTGTAATACTATAAAGCAGATGTAAGTTGAACAGTTGCATAAAGATGCAGTTGAATTTGTATAACATAGTTCTCTGTACACGGCTTGCATAAAAATGGTGTTAAATATGAACACAAAAAGTTGACATTATAACAGTTGATAAACTAGTTAATCAGAATTTGTTTCTTGCATAAAAATGCAGTTCAATATGAACACAAAAGTTGACATTATAACAGTTGATAAACTAGTTAATCAGAATCTGCATAAAAATGCAGTTCAATATGAGGGACACGGATGTGCATGTGCATTCTTCTGCATCTCAATATCGTGAGGAACAATTAATTCACACCAATATATACCTAAAATAGAAGGTAAATCTTATTCACAAACAAAGTATTTGATAATTGTACGGTGGCCCACAAGGGTCACCTCTTCTCCGTACAAACACGTGGGAATACGCACATGTTCCGCGGAAACAGACGCTTTCTCCACAAAAACAGACGTCTTACCCGTAGAAATAGACCCCTTCTCCGCCGAAACAGATGCCTTCTCCGGGGAAATAGACCCCTTCTCCGTAGAAACAGACGCCTTCTCCCGTGAAATAGACACCTTCTCCCTAGAAACAGACGCCTTCTCCGTAGAAACAGACGCCTTCTCCGTAGAAATAGACACCTTCTCCATAAAAATTAAAAAAACTCCCCCCGGAATCACCCCCTGATTTTTTTCATTCTTGTGATCCGGGGGGCAAAAAATGAAGGTTATAACATTGGCTGATTGGCACCATGATTTAATTTCCCACGTTATGTATTTCACCGTATTAAAGCTTCAGAAGGAATAAATTTGAAACAATGCCACTGAAGTATTCTTTAGAAAATATTTTTACAGACAAATTAACCATATCCACATGATGACAAAGATGCTTACCGGCAATGTCATTCCCGCAATTATTACAAAAGTTACAGTTTAAAGGTAAATAATGACTTTGAGACAACTGACAAGACATAATAAAAGAGATTTAATTGCTAAAGTTTCGTCGCTATATATACACATAGATGCTAGTGTTAGAATCATTAGAATTTTAGTGTTAGTTACAAACGGTCAAAGTAGGATAACAAATTATAAACTATACAAGTAGTCAAAGGTAAATAAGATATCATGTTTCAGCTAGTCAAACGAAAGATTATTTGAAGGTGTTTAGTGAAGATTACAAGGATTAGTCAATAGTTAGAATAAGGAAAGTGGTATAGTGAGCTAATATTAGCATTAAGAATGGGATTAAGCTTAGAAAGACTTCCTTTTAGTAAGAGTACAAATTTTGAAGTTGATGAGGCGAGTATTTTAAAATCAGAAGAAGAGACAGGATGTTTGGTCAGGATGTGTTGTTATGAGCGAGAACAGCTGACATGGCTGACACAGACTAGGGCGCTTCTTTCCAGTCAAAGGCGAAACCCCCATATGCTCTGAGATACGTGTTATATAATATGTATAATGATGTTATAATATATATGATGATGTTGCGCTACAAGCAACGAAACGTTAGCAATTAAATCTCTTTTATTATGTCTTGTCTCAAAGTCATTTGCTGGGCTCTAATATTTATCTTTAAATTACGTTTTCCGCCTACAGTTCTCCAGAATTGCCACAATATTGGTTCTCCGTAGCCATATTTAAACTAGAAATACGTTCCGCAATTTCTGATGCCTATACAGCTTTGACATTCCACTCGAATTCTTCAAATATTTGCAAGCAGAGCTGCAGATAGTAGACGGTTGTTTGGGTTATTTACCCCCCGGATCACGAGAATAAAAAAATTCAGGGGGTGATTCCGGGGGGAGTTTTTTAAATTTTTATGGAGAAGGCGTCCGTTTCTACGGAGAAGACGTCTGTTTCTACGGAGAAGGCGTCTGTTTCTACGGAGAAGGTGTCTATTTCACCGGAGAAGGCATCTGCTTCTCGGAGAAGGTGTCTATTTACCCGGAGAAGGCATCTGTTTCCGCGGAGAAGGGGTCTATTTCTACGGGTAAGACGTCTGTTTTTGTGGAGAAAGCGTCTGTTTCCGTGGAACATGTGCGTATTCCCACGGAGAAGCTCGATTTCTACGGAGAAGATACGTGTTTGTACGGAGAAGAGGTGACCCTTGTGGGCCACCGTATAATTGTGATATTAACCATGACAGTGTCAGCATCATACTCATACTGTCAGAGATGGCATGAAATCGCAGATGACTTACCTTGACAAGAGAAACTTTCCTCACTGAAATCGAAGTTAAAATTCGCAAGCACAAGCAGGCTAAAGCACAGTTGCCAGAAGTTCAGCACTAAAGCAGAACATGTTATAATGACGATTGATGAAAAATATCATGAGTTCCGAACATTTGATTCGGCATCCGGCGATTATACGAACATCTACGAGTTACGTCATAAAACGTCATAAATCTGTGGACATCCATGAAAAAATACTTGATCGACTATACGACTGTCAAGATTAGTGTGCGGCGAGCGGAGAAAAGGCCCTGGGAACGAGGTTGATTAGTGTGCTGCCACCCAATCTCGTTCCCAGAGCCTCCGCCGCGCCACGCAAACGGAGGCTCTGGGATAATCCACACCAGAAGTGTTTTGATTGGTTAACTAAAGATTGCTTTTAATTAGATTAACTCTTAATATTTACGCGAGTGTTTCACTGTTTCGTTCAAATGGTATTGCACCAAAAATGTTATCTTCGGACAAACTTTTAGTCGTGTTTCCAGAAAAGCTCAAAAAAACTAGTCCACGTTTAAATGGATTGATATTCTACGCGAAATGCAAGAGAGGCGCCTGGTCTAAACGTTAAAGAAGACTCTCAAGTCGCATAATCCAGAGAGTTATCCATCCATGGTGCAAAAAATTGCCTCAGTTATTCTTGGCTCAGGAAATGCGACCAAAAAGAATCTTGATTTCCTCCAACTAAATCATCGGACGTAGTGTTTATATTGCAGAACAGAAACGAGAATACAAGCCATCGAGAATCAAAACAAAGATTGATCAAATATTTTCCCACGCCCGTAACGTCTATCAGTGAAGCGAGTTTAACGGTAAATCGGGTTTATTTGGTATTTTTTACACAATAATTGTATTAAATTGCTATTAAAATGTTCTTACTTGTTGATTTTGTCGACAATCAGGACAAATTACAGGCAACCAGAGGGCAACCACAGTCAACGGCCTTCCGTATTGATGTAAACACTGATTCGATGCCTTTCTGGTCTGGTTGCCTGTAAATAATTTGTCCTGATTGTCGACAAAATTAACAAGTAAGAACATTTTAATAGCGATTTAATACAATTATTGTGTAAAAATACCGAATAAACCCGATTTACTGTTAAACTCGCTTCACTAATCGACGTTACGGCTCCCTGTGGCCTCACGAACGCCGCGTAAACTTGTATATAGCGTCAGGTGTGTCATGGTCGTTTATAAAAATATGTTACCGTTAATTTTTGTGCTGTCAAGTCTTTTATTGTTTGAAGTTTCAACAATCAGCCAACACCTACCGGTATTAATAAATACACAATGCAGTGTTTATCGACCTTTTTGATTTCATTGCCGCGAGTTACATAAATTCTAAAATCATATTCTTTTCTGTCCCAACTCCCAATTGGTTGCTAATTTAAACACCAGACAACAACTTTTTTTCACCTCTGAAGAGATCCTCGAGAGTTATTAACGTGTTTAGGGAAGATTCTTGCCGAAGAACTCGATATTTTAATATAGCACAGATAGTTCTCACGTCCCAGAAACTACGCTCGGCTATTACTGGCGCATGCTCTGTTCAATCGACGCCCTGTTTTCCGGCCCTCTGGCGATGGATTATCCCAGAGCCTCCGTTTGCGTGGCGCGGCGGAGGCTCTGGGAACGAGATTGGCTGCCACCGTATTGTTTATTTATATCTCAGTACTTATAAAATATTAAACAAATTACTTCATGATTGGCTCGCTTGTGCGATTTTTATTATTCACTCGTTGTGAAGGTCGCTACTTTCTCGTTCGCTTCGCTCACTCGTTCGTTTGTGATCTTTAACAACTCGTGAATAAAAATCGTACGCGCTCACCAATCATGAAGTAATCTCTATATATTCACGAGTTATTTGTGACGTTAAGGGTGTTTGGACGTATTTAGATTTGCAGATCTTATAGCCGTTGCCAGGCAAATGTTTTATAAATACTAAGCGTCCTTTAAGCCTGCATGTTTCCATATGGTCGCTGCGCTGTCTTTACGGTCGCAGAAGTGAAGCAGTGAAGCGTGTTTCTTTTGTTATGACAAAAGAACACGCTTCACTGCTTCACTTCCGCGACCGTAAAGACAGCATAGCGACCATATGGAATTTCAGATTTAAGAATCGATCAAGACAGTGTGGACAAACCTCTTTCGTTTCGTAATGTCATATGATGACGTCATCAAGAGCGTGTCATGAGTTCTAATATATACAAATGTTAAATGCCAATATTATTTTTTGTATATCAATATAAATATATCAATTGTGAATTTGTATATATCAATATAAATATATCAATTGTGAATATGGCGCAATATTCACAATTGATATATTTATATATATATTTTCTTTAGATGAAGAGAGGATTTATTAATGGTCAAATATATGTTTATGAAAATTTGACTGCCCCAACCAAGAATCGAACCTGAGGTCTCCGAATCAACGCATCGGCGCTCTAACCACTGAGCTATTGAGACACGGTCAGAACAGTCAAACATCATATATGCAAATTCACAATTGATATATTTATATTGATATATGCAAAATATAGTAATAAAAGCCTCTGCGGAGGGAGAGTTCTCAATATATATATATATATATATATTGTGTAAACACCGGTTATTTTGTTGCGGGCTTGTTATCAAGAAAGGTAAACTTTGTTCAGATTTCCTCAGAAAATCGCAGCGAATTGCATCACAATTCGAGCAATGCATGTTCACATTAGCGGCGACGCAAATTTCGAAACCGTAGCTAGACTTTGATGGTCGGTGGAATCTTGGGACATTTTTACGCGCGCCTATTTTTTTGATAATATTCAAACCAAACCCTAAAACTAACCCTAACCTAACCTTAATCCTAACCCTATTAAAAAGAAAAAAGTAAAGTAAAAATTAAAAAAAATGGAAAATTATATACTCACCCAACATTCGAACCCCGCTCTCACAACTAAAAATCAATAACACACCCCACTCGGCTAATCAATATTTATGCAACCCATTGTAAGTAAACTATATATATATACATAATAAAAAGATTCCACCGACCATCAAAGAGGTGTCCGACCGTCCACGGTTTCGAAATTTGCGACGGCGACTTGAAAATCTATATCGCAGTGAAGTCGCGGCGGTAGTAGTTACACCAGCGATATACCTATCGCAGTCACGTCAATTCGCAGCCCAAATCGCAACAAAAATCGCTAGTATATAGTATAATCGCTAGTATACTCATATATTATTATTATTATTATTGTTGAAATTTGCCACAAAGATTAACAGAATTATAACAAATTGAAAAGAAAATACATGAAAATTATATTAAGGTTAGTTGCTGCCGTAGGCAGCACACTAATCTTGACATGGGTTATCTATGTCTCGTGCCCAGACCTCTTTCCGCACCTATGTATAGTCAACGAGATCTCGATATATGTGAAAATTTCCTGGATGTTCAGTTTTATGACGTTTTGTGACGTAGTTTAGTTTGCTCTGGAACGAGATTGTTCACATACTCCAGAGGGTTATTCGTTTTCACGGAAGTTGTACGGAATTAATGTTCGGAACTGGTCAACGCCACCACGAACATTGTATTTTCTGATCACGCAACGCCATGAGGTTAGTGAACGATCTGTCCTGCCTTTGGTGCTGTTGGGAATTTCAATTCATTTCAGTGAGGGGATATTCTGTTTTCAAGGTAAGACGACTAAGATAGTTCTGTGTGCTTAGTTTTTCTTGTTTGTCTCGTGTGTACACGCAACTCAAATCAAACCTAGCGAAGCCGGTGACATTTGACAGTTCTCGCCAAAGACAATACTCAATATTTACAAACGAAGGTTTGTGCCTGTTACTCAACAAACTTACATCTGTGCAGAGAAAAACCTTGTCATTACTTTACCTGAAATGGGAGTGACAATCGATCAATATCGTGCCCGAATTGGTGGACACAACAACGTAAGAATCAAACAGGATTCAAGACCACTCGAAGAATAGATATAATCTTTTCTGGAACAACATTGATGTTAATTCAGTTGGTTGTAACAACCAGTATGCAAATTTTTAAACGATTTACATATCAGTCATAACATGACCAGTTGCTACGGCCAGTTTCGCTACTGGTAACAACTATGGTATAACTAATATTGATGCAAATATTTTACTTCAGTGTATATTTATATTTTCCAACAGCATGTTGATGTAAATGATGTCGAAGAAAATCCTGGTCTCACATGTTGTTCAACCTCGTAACGAGGTTGGATGTTGTTGACCCAAAAGTAAAACGATTTGTGCTGATTTTAGACAAGGCAATACAAAACAATTTAAACAAAATGTGCAATAATACATTATCAAATAACAAACATTAATGCATGGGATTCATCAATATTCCTAAATGTCACATTGTACATGTTGGAAATAACCTTTATACTTGTATAAGAAATTATGTTAATAAAACCTTTTTGCTCTGATAAAATGTATTCTTTGCAATATAGTGACCCATTTGCCGGTGATTGGTTTATGGCAACTAACAATCCACCTTATTTTTTTGAAAATGCACTCAATATTCTATTTTTGGAGTCTCGGTTAAACTATCAACATTGCTTGCTAACTGTTGATTGCAACACTGTTGCAATTTTTAAGACATCTGAAGGGAACATCTGAAGGGATGTGTGCTAATAACCGTCGAAGGTAATAAATAACCTGGTATTTCTCGATTTTGTTTTTTGGTTTATCAAGCTTTGGTAATTAATTATTGATGATTGAAAAAAATTTGTGACCATAAATGCGATAACAAAGCAGTTTCCCCTACGGTTCTACCCGCACCTCTTTACGTCGCCAATCTGTCTTGTAAAATATTGGAATTTCTTTGAAATGAGGCAGCACTTCACTTGCGATAGTAATTTCTAGTAGTAAATATAGTCAATTATGAGGCGCGTTGTATCCATATTCTTCTTTGAATGCATAAATAGTAATATCCCTATTAACCCAAGAATTAATTGGCCAAAGAATATGTGGTCATCCTTTGCGAAAATTATTGTTAAAACCATTAGGAAAAAGCTTTGTCCCCGCCGCTTTCATTGACGCTTGCCTTCAAGCTCGATACGGTTTATGATCAAGCATAGCTTAACAGAGTATGGCGGTCAAAATTTGACGGTTTCTGATTGGTTGAACTGCATGCGACCGGCTGATATATGCCGTTGCTAAATTAAGCGCAGCGTTATCCTCACCTGATTGTTTAAAATTAAAGTGTGGTAAATACTTGTTAAACACGGGTCGGTTACCAAATATTGCGAGTTATCAGGAATTTTAACATAATATACTTCAGGCTACTAAGCCATGCCAAAATAGCACAATATCTTGTTGTTGAATCGCTGATATGTTATCCTACATTCTTCGGCATATTTCTATTTTGACAAATTCATGCAAGGATCGTTTGTTTGAACGGACTCGCTCTCGACTTGAATTTGGAAATGTTAGGCTAACATTTGTTAGCCACTATTTCGAGTAACTGAGCAAGGAACGACGGCTCTTACGGTCGTTGACAGCCGGTTACAACATTGCCATTAAAGACTATCCATAATTATTTGAATCGACGGACGAGTTTTGACGTTGAAGCGACGTCGAGTTGTCGACGTTGAATGACCGTCTATCGACGAGCATCTTTTATTTTCCTCGATCTATATGTAGCTTATGCAAAAGCCTCGACTTTGATAGAAGCCCTTCGAGTACAGATAATTAATCATTAATGGTCGAGATCTGCAGTCTTGTCGAGAAATTTTGACAAAATAATACAACGCGACGGGGATAAATAGTCGTGATTTAAATTTGCCAACAGGTTGTCATTCACGTATTAAAAAGCTGTCGGTATAACTGCAAATAAATCAATGCTGTTGCATATAAAAAAAACGAACATGCATGGTGCTTGCAGCAAAGATGTCTTTTGAATAAAAGATGTATGAAATTAAAAGGTGTGCAAAATTAAAAGATGCGTAAAATTAAGATGTGTAAATTCAAGCATATAGTCAATCGAGTAGTCTACGTTTTGATGTTGAACCGTACCTTACACCGCGCACATCCTTTGTTTTAGGTTTATTAATATTTAAAGTGCCCATGTCCATGACCCCAAATACGATATTACTGATATAGATGCTACATGAAGTGAAAAGTTGAATGCCAAAATATTTTATGATTTAATTGAGCTTTGTGTTCATGTGCTATAAAGATTTGT
Source organism: Chrysogorgia sp. JL179-B06 (assembly GCA_035772405.1). Classification (NCBI taxonomy): domain Eukaryota; kingdom Metazoa; phylum Cnidaria; class Anthozoa; order Scleralcyonacea; family Chrysogorgiidae; genus Chrysogorgia; species Chrysogorgia sp. JL179-B06. Next base: position 2,368,235 of record JAYKKM010000047.1, read on the forward strand.
TTGTCAGAAATGCTAATGAGTTTGACGTCATTTACGGCATCATTTCGGACACAATATTCTACTGTTAAAGCAAATTAATCTAACTCAAACGTTGATGATGTACTTGACCGCTATAGTAAAGATTTTATCAACTTTTTCACTCAAATCCTCAACCAGTCTATCACACGGAAAGCAGAAAAGAAAGCCAAATGCCGTAAATGACGTCACACTCATTACCATTTCTGACAAACAAATCTTTATAGCACATCAACGCAAAGCTCAAATCATAAAATATTTTGGCATTCAACTTTTCACTTCATGTAGCATCTATATCCGTAATATCGTATTTGGGGTCATGGGCACTTTAAGCGATTAAACCCAAACGATTCTATTGGATGATTGCTTCATTATACTAAAATACAATAGGTTCAGTAACCGTTCACCGTGCACAAAATTGCATAAAGACGAACAAAAAGATAGAACAAAGACTTTAGCTGAGTTTCCAGACCATAATATCTCGATTGACTATACAGTGTGTATAAAAAAAAACTGAACCCTTAGAAAACGGTCTTATATACTCCCGCCTTGGAAATTAAAAACACGGTCTTAATACACCTTGGAAATTAAGATAACTTGTAAACGTATGAAGGAGCATAACTGCAAAGAAACGTTAATATATTTAACAGGTTTCTTTGCAGTTATGCTCCTTCATACGATTACAAGTTATCTTAATTTCCCAGGTGTATTAAGACCGTGTTTTTAATTTTCTAAGGGTTCAGTTTTTTTTTATACACACTGTATGACTCAAGCAAGGTATGTAAAATTGAAAGGTGTGTACAATTAAAAGGTGTGTAAAATCAAGCAAGTTGTGTAATTGAAAAGGTATGTTTTGGGCAAAGGTGTATTTTTGGCTAAAATGTGTGTAAAATAACACACCTTTGCGAAAAGGTGTGTAAAAAAGTTTTACACGCTACCGTTTACCGAGGTGTGTAAAACTACACAACAAGGTGTGTAATTCGGAAAAGGTGTGCAATTTTACACGCCTTAAGTGACCAAGTTGTGTAATTTTACACACCTTAGGTGTGTAAAATTACACACTATTTGTTAGAGTGAATGAAGTGGAAATTCTTTTGAACCACTTGAACTCAATAGAGCCTTCAATTCAACTCACAGTAGAACGTGAAAAGAATGATTGTTTATCATTTTTGGATTTTCAGTCGTCAAACGAACAGACCACGGGAAATTAGAAACTGCTGTATACCGAAAACCAACACACACTGACAAATATCTTTCATTTGATTCTCATCACCCCATATGCATAACCATCTACTTCCAATTCAAAGGAAAGTGAGCGAAAACATGTATTCGACGTTTTAAAGGCAAATAACTATCCTTATGATTTTCTAAAAAAACTGTTTAAAACCTGCAGTTACCCCACCACGTACAAACTCTGAGAACGAAAGTTCGGTGATGGGTTTTGCGGTTGTTCCGTACATTCAAGGGATTACGGAACCAATTAAAAGAATCTTAGGTAGTTTCAACGTAAAACTAAGTTGCTCAAAAACCTTTCTTGACGTTGGGTCATATTTTTGCAAAACCTAAGGATCGTATTGCGAAGGAACAGAGGAAAGACGCTATTTATTCCATTATATTCCGTGCAATGACTGCGATCAGGAGTACATCGGTCAGACTAAACGTCAGTTTCGTACGCGTTTAAAAGAACACCAAAAGGCTGTTTTCTTTTCAAAAAAGGAAAATTCTGCTTTGTCGGAACACGCGTGCATAATCTACCATGAGATTGCGTGGGAAAATTCCAAAATTATTACCACTAATCCGCGGTACCATCAGAGACGTTGTCTGGAGGCGTGGCATATCAATAGCGCCCACGCCCCATTGAATCGCGATGACGGTGGTTTATTACCTGAAGCTTATTTGTATCTTGGTAATAGATAACGTCATCATCGGTTCTATGAGGATATAAATAGGGATCCCATAATGAAGACACTAGACTGGAGTGTCGAAACGTTGGGTCATGGGCAGTAACTTTTAAGTTACGTACAAAAAACGTTTTAAAGCCAGATTTATCACCTGGTTGCGTTGGGAAATTATTTGTTCAGGTTATATTTGGTAACCAAGGGAAATAGGGGATAAATTAAGATGGGCAAATCGCAGTCGAAGGGCAAAACCTTCTGATTATCGCCAGTGAAATGATCTAACTATTGAGCTACATGGACACAAATGGTAGATCAAAGGTTACATATGTCATTATGTGAGCTGTGATGGACAGTGTAGATGGTGAGACGAGGTTACGTATGTAATTATGATGTAATGTAGTACCGTGTGGGACATTTGTACTTGATGCGCATCTATTAAAGGACATCTTGGATACGTGCATGTGGTCCTTTCACAGGACAAAAGAAACTTTTTCTAAGTAATTTGGCGAAACAAATTTCCGTAATCTTTTTTGTATTAAATAGATCTTTTAAAGGACATTGGCAACAAAAATAAGTACTTTTTATATCGAAGTATATGGGGAAGTATATGACTTAGCTAGTCGGAATATAGTTAGTTAGGAGCTATGACATAGCTATGACTTAGCTAGTCGGAATATAGTTAGTTAGGAGCTAGCTATGAAAATACTCGTAACACATTTTAAACGTCGAATATGTAAAAATGCCGCCATTTTGAACATGACCGTGACGTGCTGGGAAGTGTTGTATTTAGTACTTTTGTGCTATCTATCGTGCGGCCATGTATTGCCTAGTTTATGTTGTAATAGCGATTACTAAAATAACGTACGTTGAGAAGAAGCTTAATTTATTTGCATTTTCACCAACACTGACCGCGCGCTTTACCCTAGCGCATGATGTCACAGGTCATGTGACAGACAACCATAATTCACCTTTAATACGCATTACGAGCATTTTTACCACAACAAACTACGATATTCTGGTTATTTAGGTCACATTCTTTGATCTAAAAGGTACTTATATTTTGTTACCAATGTCCTTTAACGACAGTAATATTCTTGTTGTGTTATAGGTTATCTTGAAGGTCATGTCAACGAATCTTTCGTTGTCTCAACACTGTTTGAATGCCAAATGAAATGTGATACTCTCCACTCAATATGTATGTCCCTTAACTACATTGAAAATGATGGAACAAATATTTGCGAGATAAACAACGAAACCCAATATTGTGCTCTCTATGGAGAATTTATTGTCAAAGAAAACTCATTTTATGTCGAAACGATGCCAGAAACTATCGATGCAGTGAGTATATATTTTTTATTCTAAGGTTTTTCGGTTACTGGTTTGTAAAATTCCTAACTATTTACATATCATTGCTAGATTACGACCCAAGATCAGTGTGAGAGGCAGAGTCGACATGAATCCCAATCTTTGAAAAATTTGGATTTCTGTTCGCAAATCCGCGGGGGTTATGGGGAGGGGGGGATGGCACTAACGAAGCGGACGCGAAACAGGTACATGTAGCAAGCTCAACTGCGCAAAAAGCCAATAGCAGATGACAAAACAAAAGACAAAACAAAGAAAAATTCTCGTACTGTTGGTAAAAGATTGGTAGTCGATAAAATGCACTACATGTGGAAACCTCAGAAATGGCGCAAGAAAATTACCAAATTTAGCACGCTCAAATTCGCAAAGTGCCAAAGCCTATCTCGGGATGATGTAATTGCAATGCAATATCTCGATCACGTGTCTCGACATTGAAAAAAATCCGAACCCGCGAGTAATTACAAATTGAAACATGTTACAAAAAATTCCTAAGATTATGCTCCCTAGGAATAAACGAATTCAGTTTATATGCCCAAAACCCTCTCTCATAGGTTGATTCATTCACACCGTTTTATCAATACCTTAACTTGCATATCGCCAATTCCCGGCCGGTAATATATTTGATTTTATCAAATAAATGTGAATCACAAATGTTCTCATGCTAGTGTTCCGACTCTTCTTTGTCCATTCGCGTATCTTTAGCTGTATACCCTTATGATTGTTAGATCTTTTTCTAAATGATGTAAATACAGTGTGCATAAAAAAACTTAGAAAATAAATTAGCATTATTTTTAAACAACCTACATTGTAGTAGTTTGAAAGCCCTAGAGCCACGGATACGTAAAAAAACTGTCTTATATGCACGTAGAAAGTATTCAAAAGCTTTTTCTCTTCATGTGGCTCAGAGGTGTCTTTCAAACTAACACAATAACTTGTTTTAATTAATTTTCTAAGGGCTCTGTTTTTTTGAAGCACACTGTAGTATCCCCACATAAATATTCGATCATATTCTATAAAATTATAAGATAATAGCTCCTGCCGAATCACAATCAAAGGAATCTTATATATATATATATATATATATATATATATATATATATATATATATATATATATATATATATATATATATATGTTATTGTTAGGTTTATGGATTTTAGGTATATATATATATAATAAAGTCTGTCTGAAGATCACATCAGCGTGAAACTCAGAGTTACAGAAAAGCATGTCTTGTCTTTGATTTCTTACAATATAGTATATATATATATATATATATATATACTATATTGTAAGAAATCAAAGACAAGACATGCTTTTCTGTAACTCTGAGTTTCATGCTCATGTGATCTTCAGACAGACTTTATTATATATATATATACCTAAAATCCATAAACCTAACAATCCTGGCAGGCCGATTGTTTCCGCTTGTAGTTGCCCCACCGAGCTCGTTTCCAGTTTTCTAGACAACGTTATGTATCCTTTGGTTAAGAAGTTGCCTTCTTATATCAAAGATACTAAACATGCCTTGCAAATTTTCGACCAGTTACGTTTCAGTAGTTCCGATAAATTTATTTTCACGATGGACGTCAAGTCCTTATACACCGTCATTCCCCATTGTGATGGCCTTGAAGCTCTGAAGTTTTTCTTTGATCAGCGCACTAATTTAGAACCCTCCACAACCACGTTACTCCGCTTAGCAGAACTAGTGCTTACCCTTAACAATTTTTCGTTTGATGGTGAACATTATCAACAAATAAGTGGTATTGCGATGGGCACCAAAATGGGTCCAAGCTATGCTAACTTATTTGTTGGTTATGTTGAAAAACAGATCTTTGAACAATACACGGGTCCCTTGCCTGATTTTTCCGGCAGATTTATCGATTACTGTTTAGGAACAGCGTCGTGTTCACGTGTCCTTTTAGAGCAGTTCGTCAACTTTGTTGATGATTTTCATCCTGCTCTGAAGTTCACGTGGGAAATCAGCGAGACCTCTGTGTCGTTCCTTGATATTTTAATTTCGATTAATGGTGATTCGCTGAAAACGTCGGTCTCGTACAAGCCTACTGACTCCCATAGTTATCTTCTATTTTCATCCTCTCATCCCAACCACACTAAGCAATCCATCCCTTACTCACAATTCTTGCGTCTTCGCCGCTTATGTAGCGACGACCAAGATTTTCAAGCCAAATCAATGGAAATGAGATCTTTTTTTGTCCAACGGGTTACCCTGCCAACCTTTTAGACCTCGCCGTTCAGAAAGCTTTTATCGTCCCCCGTTTAGAAGCCCTTGAACCATCTTTGGAACGAGTTTCAAACAATAAAATTCCTTTAGTTCTAACATTTCATCCTTTCAATTTTAAAGTTAAAAATATTATTAATCGGAATTTTCACATTTTACAAAATGATCCTGAGACGTCAGCCATTTTCACCGACAACCCTTTGGTATCTTTTCGCCGTAATAAAAACATTCGTGACTCCTTAGTACATAGTGCCCTTAAACACAATACCTCGGCACCAGCGGGAACATTTTCTTGCGGCCGTTCCCGCTGTAACACATGCCCTTTTCTCAATCCCACTACAGTTATTACTGCCCCCAAATTCTACCACACAATCCGTCATGCTTTTTCATGCACGTCCATGACCAACATAATTTATTGCATTTCTTGCGATAAATGCCCTAAAATCTACATCGGTGAAACTGGGCGACGCCTTTCAGACAGGTTTGCTGAACATCTTCGTTCCGTGAGGATCAATGATGGTGACAAACCTGTAGCCCGCCATTTCAACAGCTCCAACCATTTGGTTTCAGACATGAAAGTCTGTGCCATCCTTCCCATCTCCCGTGGCAACGATAACCGCAAGCGGCAAGAGGAGCGTCTCATTTTTAAACTTGACACCACACATCCTCTTGGTCTTAACGAACGTTTTTCTTTTATTTAATTTCCTGAAAGTTTTTTGAACTTTTTATTATTAGCCTATGCACTTTCATTCCTTTTCAAGTCTTTGTTTCTATTATTATCGCCTAATCTCCTTGAATATTGGACCTGTCATTTCTCCCACCCTCTCAGTCTGCTTATTGATCGACTGTAAAAATAGTAAATGATTTAACTTTTCCCATCTCATTAATTATTAGTTGGTTTATTTCCCGTGCATTTGATTGACTACGTTCTACCTGTGACACCCTTTTGGCATATATATATAAGCCCTATTTATTTTATTTCATCTCGTCTTACTCTGATGAAGGGCTCCGCTCGAAACGCCAGTATCTCGTCACTAAATTCTTGACAGTTTACCACCTTTTCACTTTGCTGACCGAGCGGCGGAGGGTCTATAAAGTACATATTATACCGAAACAATCTTATATATATATATATATTATATATATATATATATATATATATATATATATATATATATATATATATATATATTTATTTATATATATATATATATATATATATATATTCCTGCTTTGCAACCAATAACTAGCCTATACGCTGCATAGATAACACTGTAATCCTAAACCGTATATTATGACGTCAAACATTTATATATTATAGCTCAATTAAGTACGTTTCCTAGGCATTAGCATCAGACGCGATAGATATTCACCTGAGGAGTGTGGCAATTTTTTACTTCCCATACGAAACAAATTTGTAGTGAATAAAAGTTTAATGAAGTAACTCAAGTTTGTCTTGTGTATATATATATATATATATATATATATATATATATATATATATATATATATATATATATATATATATATATATATATATATATATATATATATATATATATATATATATATATATATATATATATATATATATATATATATATATATATACATATATATATACATATATACATATATAACAATTAGATTATGAGCTTGCAATTTCTACGAGGTGATATATATATCAACTATATTGTCCTTCTGTTACAGGGATACTGTTCGATTTGTGGATACCGAGGAGTTATTAAGAAAACGAAGGAAACACCAGGTTTTGCGTGTTTATGCAAATACCCATTTTATGGAGACAGATGTCAGTATTTAGGTAATTTATTATTCCATTTCCCTCACCTATTGTTACTGCTGTTTTTACTCCCATTACTGCTTATTCTTTTACTCTTATTTCCACTCCTACTGCCACTTCAACTCGCGCTCCTCCCTACAGAGGTGTTGAAATCAGTTAGAAAACAGTAAATTGACCATAAATGGATATCGCAACATTTATATCGTATGGATAACCTGCATATCATATTTTCGGTAGTGATTCGGCGAACAAAATGGTGATGTTGAGGAAATGAATTTATGAATATATTTGTTCTTACCAAATGTTTTGTTTCCTACTCTCTTGCACATTTTAAGTATGGTAGAAAGGGAGCTTTTACGTATTTAATTCATGTTTATAAGGTAAACAATGTTTAGCTGTTATTACAGGTGATTTAAGGTCGCAAAACATTCTGGTAAAATGTACAACCGCCATCTTTTTCGGTACCGTCAAGAAACAAAGCAAATGTCAAAGTACGCTTTTGAGACCCGTGTGGGAACCTCGCAATATTAGCCCACGTTTGTGTGGCGGGTACTGGGAACGAGAATGGCGAATTTAGACAACGTTATTAATATCCGGCAAGTATTAAATTCAACTAACATGTTTTCTGTTACCAGTACATTTAATGTACATTTAAACACTATATTTTGACATAATCTCTTAAAATAGTATTATAAAGAAAAGACCGAATAGACCTGTGAATTTTTCGAGCATTGCAATTTGGTAAAAGTTGGGGGGTGGGGGTGCCCATACCCGCCCTCGCTATGGCCGTTCTCCGTGCATATCAATACTCATTCAGTTCATTTGAAAACTGAGAGCAGCAGCATTGCTAAGAGATTGCTTTTAGTTTTATGCAAGTTTATCCGATTTGACATGTTGAGGAGTCTTTGTTTTCAGCTGAAGATTACGAACGGAATTTCTTTCAGCAATGTAGATGTGTCTCTTTGCGCTTTGGATTTTCTTTGCCAGAAGGGTTGAGTTAATAAATGGTCGATGATTTTTTACGTCATTTTCTACAACTATCCTTTGTGTATTTTAATCCTTGCTTTGAATTAAATATAATAAATAATAATATATGCAATTTACCTACCAAGGAATATTCCAGAAATATTTAAAAATGCAAAGCATGCACTTGGAGAACCAACAACAGATTTATAAAAAATTGATATATTATGAATAGGACGTACATCGAGTCGCTTCTATCGAGAGAGGTTTGGTACTAAGCTGTAGTAAACGGACCTGTCTACTTAATGTTGAGAATTTTCTCTTATATAGCATGACATAGTAATTCTCGTGAGCGGGTGAAATGGAATGAAATATTAATTAAAACAACCAGAATTTTCATTAGATACTGTATGAATAAAAAGGGCCTTCGCTCGAAACGTAAAATAAACCTCTTACTAGCTATCCATTATACGATCGTACAGTTTCTTTTACAGCTTCTGATACGTATTTTAACACTGAACCTCATCTAGTTATAATTAATTATGTTATTGGATCTGAATTCGCAACGTTTGTTCAGGCCGTGCATGCAAGGTACATAGTTGTGCACTCCAGTAGGCCTCTCTTGTCAGTAAACGTTTGTCGCAGCTGTTTGCGGCTAAAATGTTACGCGGCTTTGTTTGACAATACTTGACATGTATCAACAACTCATGTCACCCACTGAGAAACAGGATATTTTATGTATACTGTACAAATTATTGTAACGTTTTTAGCCAACAAAACCTTTATTATCAATCATAACTATAAGTAGCCTTCGACATAAGAAACATCGTACCTTAGTATTACTCAGAAAATGTCGATTTTGGTGAAGCTGTTCCTAGAAGGAAAATTTGAAGGCAATTGTATTCGATCATAAATGTGGCTGGTTTGAAATGTGCTTGTCCAGGTAAGGGGTTTCATAGCATGGGCAAAGTAAGCTTGTTACAAAAGTCGCGATTTATTATAACCTCCCCATATTGTGAATGGATTTTACGAAGAGAAATTAGAAGCGCACATATAACATTTTTGCATTACTAATTCTGTAGCCACATACTGGACAGACTGGCTTGACCAAGACGACCCATCGGGGACCGGAGATTTCGAGCGATACAATTATTTCATCACTGTGAGTTGCTGATAGAATATGTTTCAATTGAATATGTATAGAATATATCGTATTCATATGTTATAGTCTTGGTACGTTATTTTCGCTACAAAACTATCACTGCTTGACTAACTCATGCGTTTCCTCTTTTCCCTATACTCTCAAATACCTTTGGAGTATATTTTTACTAATAATTATAAATGATAAATCGTTGTATTATTCAATTTTTTTATTGTGTGGATTGGAAATCTTGGTATAGAGGTGTTTATTACAGGATTGTACTGATTTGCGTTCGACGGAAGGAGAACGCATTGTTGCATCTTCCATCTTGCATGTGATGAGTGGCCTGTGCTTTACAGGCAAAAGAAGATATTTTGGGAACTTTACCTTTTTGAATAAATTATACCCTTTTTGAATAAATTATATTCTTTTTGAATAAATTATGGAATATTACTATGAAAGCGTATTGGTATCTTCATCTGAAATCCTCCTTTTCATGTGCTCACGCAGCATTCGTATAAGCGTATTAAGTAAGCTATTCAACAATGTTCTTAAGAAAGTTCGTTCAATGATTTATTACTCAGAGCATCATAGAGTTCATAAATAAAATTAGAGGGGCACATTGGGGTCTGATTTCAGGCATCCGTGGGGATCCAATTGAAGGCTGCCATCTTGGATAAATTGGGGGGATAGTCTATTTGGTGCGGGTCGCAGGTAAGTGGCGCGGGTGCGGGTATTAAAATGGCGCGGGTAAATCTGCCGGTCGAATACTTTTTGCCGGTATGCTAACTTTGCTTGTTGTTGACACTGCCAGCGAGTTCGGACATGGAAGAGGTTTTTATATCCAATCAATCGTTTTATCAATCGTTCACCAATCTTCACATTTCATCTCGAGATATGCTCTCTGTTTCTATTTGCTGTTTTGGTATGAATTATTTATATAAAATTTAAGCCAAATTACCGGTTTTTACATTTGATGTTAATATAAATTAGTATTAATTATCATAAATTAGGTTGAAAAACTTTCATTTTTCTAGAAAAGCCCATCTTGTACGCCCACGTAGCATCATGAAAATTCAAAATGCCACCAATTGCAGAGTTTTTTTATGAAAGAAAATCAATCTTGGCGTGTGAGTCAGATCTCATGTGGCTGGCGCTTGTCGATTTTCAATTTTTAATCTTGCGTTACCATCAGTCTTCTAGGACTGATTTTGACTGGGCAGGCAAGAGATAATTTTGGACGAACATTTGTCCGAACATTTAACGGTCCGAAGTTTTAATTTCAATTTGCGACAAATTAGGATTAGTAAAAACTGCCTTGAACATGCTTTATAATATCGACAATTAGCCTTCTTTATTCTAGGCCTGCACGAACCATTCAATTTAAACACGGTCTAGTGTGATAAGGTTATAAACAAAGCCAAAAGGACGTTTGCATTACAAGCTAAAGTGCAACTGCCATTTTTCAATGTTTTTTCCAACAGCGAGTTACCGGCGGAAACTCACATAGGTGTATCTTCGATTGATCCGATCACGCTGGCAGTGTCAACAGCATACCGGCGAAAAGTACTCGATCGGCCATTTTAATACCCGCGACCCGCGCCAAATAGACTATTCCAAATTGGGGGGAAATTTTATATTTAAATGTCATATTAAAGCAATCATTTTGATCTTTTACTTAGCAGAAAATGTTCCCTGTAATAATAGAACAACTGGCTTAACAGTTTTAAGAAACGCAAAAATTGTAGAATAATTACGATTCCTTGTTTTGGACCGCGAGGTTCTCGAATTGCAGACAATTAAAGCCTAGAAACAAGAAGTTTGCCATCCAATTTGCTCCACAATTTTCCCAATCTTCTTTCACCATTATTATTTTAAAATACAATTTAAAAATACACCGTCTTTATTAAGGAGTTACTGGAGTGAACTCTTGTCTATACCATGCTAATTATAATTATGTTAGAAGATGGTGAACCTTGTTATATTGCAACACCAGATGATAAATCGTTATTATAAGTTTGATAAACACAATTACAATTGATGAAAATAAAAAATTGATACAAATAGCATTTGCATCTGAAAAACATTAACGAGTTATTAAGAGGCAGGTGTCCAAAATGGAAAGAACTATCACTCAAATAATACATATACCTGACATGTGAATAAAGTAATGAGGGAGATGATCTTCGAGTTATACGGCTTATAGTTGTTCTAAATTTGTGTATCTAGCAGCGGCTAATAACTCCTTCAATAGGAATTTTCAAACTGCAGTGAAAAATTCTATTAATGTATTGAACGCATTTGTATAGAATGCGAATTACTATTAATTCGCATTCCAATAAAATGCAAGAATGGTCCATTCGATATAGCCTTCTTTGCAGGACAAACCGCTGAGAATCATAATTACAACTCTTATTGCCATAACAGCAGGCAGTTGCTTATGTAGTGAACAATGGATAAAGTCCATTCACCAAAAAGGGACACTATAGTTATCACCAGATAACAAGTTATTCAGATTTTCAACAATTTACTAGTCATGATTTTTGTTTGTTTTTTAGCCACCTTGTGCTTCTGGAGACAAGCCAGTCGGTGCAGATTGCAGAGTTAGAGGAAGTAAAATAGCTTGGCACTTAGCCAACAAAGTGATCTCCCCTAAGTACGACTGTAATTCAAATGGAATTGTATGTGTAAGCAAAGATCAGCCGGGATGCCACAATAACAATAACATATGTTGTCCAGATTACGAAATCAGGTTCTTATGTTATAAACGTAAGTATATATTGGAGATATTAATTCATGTAATTTTAATATTAGTTGTGTGAATGTGTGCAGTTAGTGCGAGAAATGAGATAATGGCTATGCGATTGATATTTACTAATACTAAAAAGTAAATACTCAATAATATACACAATATTTTAAAAAATGATTTGTGTATAGTAAATTGGACAATGTAATGTGTAGTGCTAACTGGTACATTTACCCACGATTCTTTCAAATATCGATCTCGAAATATGTCGAAACAAGATCTCCCTGCATGGAACGCAGCGATTTATATATATTACAAGTAATATCACTCGATTAATTAAACTGCATAAGGATTAATTTATCGTGACCAAACCGGGACTGTAATAGTTGCGAAAAAACAACATCAAGCCCTATATGCTAGTGCATTGCTCTGACCAGTGAGTTACGGAGGCCGTTCCGAGAGCCTATAATTGTCACGAGATATAATGGTGGTAATGCCAATATATAGAATTGGGTATATTACCAGTAACATTTAGCATTTCACTCGATTAAACTGTATGTTCTAAAGATATGTTGTTTGAAGCTTAGCATGGAGTCGCTATATCTAATTGATAATAATATGTGAAAACATCAATGTTTTTATTTTTTATTTACTGAACTTTTGTCCCATGCGCCTGGGACATTATCCGAGCTTACTGAACGGACGTTGCATACATGCACGATAAAAGCTCAGACGCAACAAAATCTTAGAAACATGGATGTTTATTAAGACACAGCTATTTATATTAATGAATCCGTCATATATTTTTAAACTGTTTTTATATTTTTTTGTTTTAATACAGCCTGAAGAGATGTGAAGAACGAATGCCAGACAACACATTTTTAGACGTAAAATTACGATTAGACGTAAATTTTTTTGATAAGTATGGCATGTTATTTTGAAAGTTGAATAAAACACGTTGTCTTTTCTCTTGTTTCTTTGATGTCTCAATTATATAATAAGAAGAACGTATAGCTTGAGTCGTAAAATTAAATGCTTGCGAAATCGACTGCTCCGCACCCAGGCCACCACCAATCCTCGAGGCATTCTACCCTAACACTCAGCTCAGATCCTGATAAGAAACCCTTCGAGACAGTGGCCGGAGTTCACCAAGGCGTCCCCGAGTTACCCATATATGTATATTTCTGCCTCTTCATGGATTAGGTTATGAGAGAATTGGAGTGCGCCCGTGCAACCGGCCTATCGGGCTTCAAGTTCAAATATCGTGTTCCAATCCATGCAACCGACCGCAGAGAACGCGCTGAGCACCCCGTTGAAGGCGATCTTGAGCTCCGTGGGTTGCCTTCGCCGACGACGTGCTACTCTGTTTTGAATCGGCTGCCGACCTTCGCCGCGGGCTCCTATTTCTGGTTGAACTCTTGGACGACTTCGATTTACACATTAGCGAAAAAAAGTCGGAAACACTCATCATGAACGCAAAATTCGATTCGGACGTACGTTGAGAGCCCACTCTCAATCTACGGCGAAAACACCAAGAGCGTCAAAAGTTTTATACTTTCCAAAAATCACCAAATTAAATTTTAGAACGACAAGATATATATTATATTTGTTCTTGGTATAACCATGGTATATAACCCAAAGCGGATTAAGAATATGTAAAATCCCCAATCATGATGTAATCACGCGAACTAGGCGAATCAGGGGATAAGTTTGATGGTTTGCTCGCGGCAGTCACGACAGCAGGCCATTGGGCTCAGGGCAATCTCGTACAATTACTCGGACTACCTGTGTTAGCGCGAGTCTAGGTTTCGACTCTGTTTTTTTGGCAATGCCGAAACTGGGCGAGTCGTTATAGTTAAACGTATTCATAGTATATGCTGTTATCTCCGCTTCCCTGCATGATCGTTCGATAAAGTTGTCCCCAAGTCAAGTGTTCTTAACTACGTGCCGAGATACAGTTATTGGTCAGTAAATGTCGCTGGCAAGTATCATGGTTTTATATACGCTCACAATGCTTACAACTGCACACGCCGATAGCGGTAGACCTACACTAAAAGATGACGAGCGATTTCGAAACGGGTTGGTCCGCGATCTTAATGAACTTACATAGAATGCAAAGTTACAAATGTATGCCAAGTTACAAATGTATGCCAAGTTAGTAGTAGTAAAAGGCCGATTCTAACTCACCAACAGGGAAATCCCCTAAGTGGGCGTGGTCAAAAGTTTTAACCACGCCCACTTAGAAGATTTACCTGTTGTGAGTTAGAATAGGCCTTTTACTACTACTGTCAAGGTCAAGGTCAAGTTCCAAGAATTATCTCAAAAATAATTCCAAGAATTCCTTAAAAAAAGGCGTGGTCGAAATGCCTTAAAAAGGGGCGTGGTCGAAATGCCTTAAAAAGGGGCGTGGTCGAAATGTCTTAAAAAGGGGCGTGGTCTATTTTTAGAATCTGACGGTTTTACAAGAATTAGATCCATTTTCTTAGAATCTATATGATTTTGAAAAGTCAGATCCATTTGGAATCTACGCGATTTGGAAAAGTGTGTTGGTACCCCCATGTTCTATCGTTTTTGTGTCGATCGTTTGAGCTATTTGAGACTACTGAGAAGCCACAACTCTCTGTTGTGTCTGGTCATCCTTTTTCCCAATACAGTACGTTTGAACCTCTCGTCTAGTTCCTCACGTTCTAAGCTAGTCTTAGCGAAGAGTTGTCGTTTGATCTATCTAATCTGGTAGAGAAACAACAACTCTTCATTGAGTCTCGTTATCTTTTCCTCCACTGATTCACTACGTTCTACACTACTCTCCAAGGCTCTAGCGATCATTACTGTGTGTGATCGCTAGAGCCTTGGAGAGTAGTGTAGAACACAGCGATACAAGGACGGTTTTCCAAAAGTCGGATCCATTAGGAATCTACACGATTTGGAAAGTGTGGTGGGACCTGTTAGTAGACAGTGTCGTACCCGTCTTCTTCGCTAGACTCAGAGGGTTTATAAGAGTGATTGTACACGTGCTTACCAACAGTGACTCCACCAGATAAAATGCCGATTAGTGGTAAGTAGGGTCTTACTTTCTCGACTATGCGATATACGTCACGTTTTAAGAGCTCGTCTTTCTTTAGTTCGTTAGCTAGCTCTTCAGGGTCTTCGATAGCGTCGAATCCTCCAAGAGTACTACTAAACTTGCTAATAAGTATGTCAGTCAGGAACTCGTTAGCTTTCTGCGTCCTTTTACGTTCGTACTCGACGTACAGTTTGTCTATTACTTTGCTTGATGCTTTTTTAATGTAAGCGACTGATTTGTTCAGTTCTCCGTCCTCAGCGAGTCTAGTCAGCTCGTCTCGTTTTTTGTCCACATCAGTTTGTGGGGTGTCGTCGACTTCCGACGTGTCGTCAACTTGTGGTGTGTCGTTTACTTCTTCCGAAACAGTGGATTCTGCGTCTTGTATCTCTTCAATGAGATCGTCAATTGGTTCAAGATTTTTTGTTTTGCGCTTTGGCATGTCCTATACTATACGATATGTTTTGTTTTCGCGGAACAACTACTTCGTACGAGTACGGATGCCTTAGAAGTATCTCCAATCTTGCGTACTCGTTGTCTTTCAACTGTTTTATTATTTTCTCAATCTCCGTTTTATCAACTCCATTAAGATAATCGTCTGCAATGGTTTTCATATCGTTTCTGTTAGGGTTGTAGAATGTTACTAACTTTGAGATGTTCTCACGATATGGTTTACTAATTGAGGTTAGTTGTTGCGTTATGACGATTGTGGACAGGTTGTAGTGTCTAGCACTAAAGGCTAGTTTGACTAGTTCGCTTGTTCTGTTTTTAACGTCCTGCCCACCAGCACAATCGTCTAATATTATCAACGAGTTGGTACCTCTATAGGTCTCGGCTATGTATTTAAGAATTACGTTGACTTTATCCTGCTCACACTAAGTTTGGGTCTCTCAAGTATTTCCACTCTGTGTACGTTTTATTCCATTCAAACGTTGGACATATAAGAATGATGAAATCGAAGTGATTCATGTAGTCTTTCTCTATCATGTCCAAGAGGTAGTACGTTTTACCGCAGGCTGTCATACCAACAATCAGCATGTTAAAAGGTGTTTTCATATAGAATACTGTATGTTTAGTAATGGATTGATTGTAGATCATTGTTGATGAAGTTTACGAGACCATCGGAGAGCACGAATATTCTACACATAACGTTCGCTGTTGTGACTTCTTTATTGATTTCCATCAATATTCCTGACTGGGTGTTCACAATCTTCTTTCCAGTCGCAACTTTCACGTTATCTTCGATAGATCTAAGGTCAACAACCAAAGCGAAACCGTCTTTGTAAAACTTTTGGATAGTCATATGCTGGTCGGAGTCTAGTCCTTGCCCGAATAGTCTTTTCGCTTCTCCCCAGAGTCTTGATTTCGGTATTCCTTGACTGTAGACCATGTTCGGCACACCTTCTATGGTGAGTTTGACTGACTCTATGTTTGGATAGACGAACTCTTCACTATCAGTTCTTGTTTTGTTTGTGAAGAGTAAAACGACAGATTTCATCGATTTTCTTGGTAGGTTAATATTCTCGTTTACGAGTGTGATTCCTTTATCCCACTCCACAGTCTTCATTAGTGTGATGTGTTCATATGATAGAGACCTACCGGACGCGTATAGAGATGATACTTCATCAGCAATCTCTTGATTCTCGATAGTTTCGTACTCCAACTCAAGGTTCTCTAACGTATAGCCAGCCACAGCTGATCCAGATTGAGCCACCATAATATCAGACGCTTTTGGGAGTGTGATTATATACCTGAAATTGTTGTTCATGTTGTATGGTGCGTATAGACCATGATCTTCTAGAATCTTGTCGATTTGAATCTTTTGTTTAGTGTTATGGATGGAGAACATCAGACCATCGCTAACTTTTTGTGTGTCTCCACTGGCTGCGCCACTGTCGTCCTTTGAGATTAACTTTCGAAGGTTCTCGTTTGCTATACCATACTCGACCATCTGGTCTCGATCACTGTTAGATTTCCAGAGGTCTTTGTACGTACCGATGACGCTTTCACCACTATTGTCGTACACGGACTCACCAGCTAGTTTTACCACCAGTCTCTCAAATAGTAGTCTCGAAAGGTTGTTAAGAAACCATGATTTCGCGTTCGAACTCTTAAAGTCGAATAGAATATGGAGACTAGAGGGTACCAAACAAGTGTTACCCTTGGTTTTAGGGATGTCGATGTATAACTCCTCCCCTGGATTGGCTTTGTTGGGGTTTAGCGTTACAACGTGACGGGTTCTTGTACCTTTGATAGCAGATATTTCACGACGTCTATATCCAGGAAGCAACTCTTTTTCATTAGTATTCATACTATATTATAACACATGTTTTATTTCCTCTGTTTGTACTGATCGTAGACGAACCAAGCTAGTGCTATCGCTAGGATCCACAAGTTAGACGCTAACCAAGATACACCTACAGCTCCCCACTTTAGAACAGTCGCCACCATATTTAGCAGTCCAGACAGTAGAGGACCAGCCTTTGTGGCTAGGTTAGCTATAGCTTTTCCTAATTTTCCAAGTGCTTGGCCACCTTTGAAAACAACGCTTCTAGCGGATATTATAATCGTGGTGATAAAAGAGGCTATGGTTATTCCTAAAGCTGAGGCGCCTAACCAATTTTCTTTAAACCACTCCTTTATTTTTTGTAACCGAGTGATGTCCTCTTCTTGTCGCTCCCTAACCTCCTCCAATTCTCTCTGTCTAAGTGTTCCGTCCCTAGCTTCTCTTAAACCAATTATTCTTTCTTCAAGTTCAATTACCTCTATAGAGTCATCACTATTGTCTCTCTCTTCAAGTGTTGTGTCTATAGCGTCCTGAAAGTAGTTGGCTTGAATTTGTAGAGCGCCGTTGTCGCCAATTCTTGATTGTGGATCTATAGTGTTTGATGGGTTTATCACACCTTGATACGCTCGATTTTCTTCATCAGTCATCCCTTTTATGTAGGGGATGACAGAGGCTGCGCGCGTCATTGGCGTTCCTTTAATGGTCGTGTCTCTATCGTCTTGCTCACTCACGATATCACTCATCAATTTTTTAAATTGTGTGACTGCCTCTTTCGATACATTAGCGTCATTATATTGTAGAACACCGGCAGTGTCACGTTTTAGTACTATTTGTGGTGCGCCTCGTTTATTTCTACTTGTTGTTGGCTTGAAAGTTATGTTGTTGTTATTAGTCCTACTAACGAGTAATCGTAACTCAATCACCTTACGAATACGTGGATTAAATCTAAAACCATCCTTATTTAACTCTCTACTAATAAAGTCTTCAATAGCTGGCGTTACGTCATTTATAGGTTGGTTAGTTGTGTCTATAAACCGAGCTTCAGGGGCTGATTTCCTCCTTTGACCCTTTCTAGTTATTGTTACTGTCTTACCATCATCACTATCTATAAAAGATGTCTCTGCTTTTCTTTCATTACGTAAACGATCAATATACTTCATCCTAACCCTCACAACTCTCAGCTTATCGAGGTCGTCGTTGCGTAGAAGATCCGAACTCTCTTTGGTGAGTGTGTCATACTCATTGTCCAAGGCGGTGTCATCCATACCATTATATTTTGAGTACTCGTCACGTTCTTGCATTTCTATATCATCAAATCCTCCTTCAGCCATTATACACTACTCGATGTTTTGAATATCACTCTCTGGTATCCATGAATTGTGTTTACTGTCATAGCCAAGCCACTTAACCAAAGCCATCTTTTTACCCTTAACCTTCTTTCTCTTTAGTATCTTCTCGACTTTATACACATCGTCTTTTTTATCAACGGCTGACAACTCTTCCTCGTAGAACTTACCAATGATAGGTTCCCCTTCGTGGTCCTCTATCTCGTACACGGTATATAGGGTCACCACGTATGACCTTTGTCACTTTGAATAGCTCCTCAGTGAAGTTAGCCTCATACCCTTTTGCGAATATGCTCTTGTACTTTGATATCCTGACAGTCTCACCTACTTTAAACTTTGGTAGTGCATTAGTCACCGAAATGGTGTCCAAACAATGTCGTCCATACTTCGTTTTCGTTTTTCTTACTAACGTCTTTAGGTTTCATTAGAATAGTACTGTGTTTGGTATTATTATAATTTTCAACGAGTTGGTCTAAAATGTCAATCCACTTGTACGTTCCTTTACTGTAGAAGTACTTCCACATAGACGTCTTGAGTGTTCTGTTAAACCGTTCCACGACTGCTGCCTTTTTATCAGAGTTCGTGCTGAAGTACTTCACATTGTGTTTCTCCAATAGATCCTTCACACCAACGTTGTAGAATTCCTTACCATCGTCAAACTGAACCAGCTTTGGATACTCACCAAATCTAGCCTTGGCCTTCTCTAGCAACTCTGTGACAGCCTTAGTCATGTTTTTCGTGTCTTTCCTATAGACAGGTATGGTAAACGCATACCTACTAAGAATCTCAGTGGCTGTTAGTATCCAGTAGTACCCGTTGTTCTTGTGCTTGTACTTACCCATATCGACCAAGTCCATCTGTATCTGCTCACCCAGATAGTCAACAAATGTTTGTCTAAACTTATGTTTCTTAACAACTGGTTTGTACCTGGTGTACGTGTCTTGGGATTTTAGCCAATCCTTTATCTTTGCCCTACTAACACTTAGTCCATCTTCTTGTGTCTTTTGGTACAGCCTCTCAGCAGATTGGTAACCAGTTGATGGATTATAGTAAATATCTCTTAGTTCTTGCTCTATGTTCATATACACTACATAATATGTAAATCTAACAGCACCTCGCCAACGTTAACAGTGTTGTCATCCTGATCTGTTATCTTAAATTCTAGTTGGTTGACGACTCCTTTGTTTATTGGGATTTTCGACCCAACGCCAAAATGTTGTACAGAGCCCTTTAATGTCTGTGTGCTAGTTATTGGCAGTACTGCGATACAATCACTTTTGCTACCGTTAACTATGTTCTTAGATCTGTCCACAATATTAGATGTTACTTGTATGTATTTCAGTCCTCTGTTAACGTTCACAACGTTAGGACTGGTTTTTGTGGTGGTTATTGTAGTGTTTTCGTCAAACCCCAAAAGTTGTCCAAATTTAAACAGTTCTATTTGTTGATCAGTTGTTATCGTACACGTCGAGTCATGTCTGTTAGCCACTAGCTTGACGTCTCCTAACTCTCCCAAGTCGTCGGCGATCATTTTAAAGGTGTGGTACCCAGGACTAAAAACGTGATTATTACTGTTATAAGTTATCTTACTGTTGGCTGTGGTTACGTTAATATAGTCCCAAAAGATGGTTGCCTCCTTCACTAGTAAGTGAGGGTCTAAGTTAGTTGCTAGAATTGACTCTGGTAGGTCTACAGTTTTCGTTGAACCACTAATCAATACTACCACTCTCATATAACGTACGGTATGTTATGATGGATGCGTTCAAAAGAAAGTATCCTTATGCTGACAAGAATAGGTTTTTTCTTGATGTTGACGACAACATGCATATACATATATTCTTCGTGACGAAAACTAATATTGGTGACGTTTCAATAGACTCAAGTAGGTTTAAGAGTAACCCGGAGTACACTAAGTATCTAACGATAAACAAACCAATGATAGTTAACCAAAAAGAGATAGCTAATGCCATACGCGTGGCTAAGTTGAATCTAGTGAAAAAGTACCCTCACATCACTTTGAGTAAGTTTGAGTTCGATCCAACTGTCTCACAAGATGGTGAGGTTAATGGCGTTGACATATATTTTAGAAACAACGACATCATAAGCACTAACATAACTAGTGATACCTTCAAAAACGACAAGAGTATGTGGATTTGGTTACACAACAACAAGTCTCCAAAAGGTCACGACGACAAGTTTCCAAAAATATGGCTATCTGGTGGAACTATCCAACCACTATCAAAAGGTCGCGAGAACCACTGGGGACTTTGGGATGGCTATCCAACGGAAAACGTGTTGAACTACTCAGTGAATAACTTTAGAGTCTTCGTTAATCAAAAGAACTACTTTCTCTCAAAGCTACCAATACTACAAATCACCACGTCAAAGACAAAGTCGAAGTGGGACGACAACGAGAGCTACTATAGGGTCGTGTTTGCAACGTATTGTGCAAGTTTCTGTTGTGGAGTGTCGTTACAACACTTGTCACCCTCGCAAGAAGTCCACCCTGTTATCACGAGTGTAATGAGGTTTCATCTGTACTTTACTGTTAGAAGACTTCTCAGAAGGATGGAAGGTGGTGAGAGTATGAGATCGATAAGTAGAGAGTTCGATGCTGGAGAATTGTATGGTAAGACAGACAAGATTCCTAAAAAGCATTACTACCAGGGTAAAGTCCTTGCTGATGGTACAACAGGTGAGGAGAGAGTCTTCACGATTAACGACGTTAAGAACGACTACAAACGATACGTTCCTCTGGTGTCGAATGGTTTCACCAACATTGGGAGACAATACCTAAATCAGTCTATATAGAAGCCTTTGTTTACTCCACACTTGGTGCACAAGCGAGAACACGTGTGTCAGTCGTTGGTGGTTCTGCAGGCAGTCTAGAGACTCAACAAGAGTTCCGAAAGTTGGTGGAGGATAGTGTTATAAACTACGACGTGTCAACGTGGATTCTCAACATGAACAAGTCGATTAGAGACACTAACGTTGTCCAAAATCTTGCGCTATCACCGTCTACGTGGTTAATGCCAAGTAACGTGGTAATCCTCAAGAACAAAATCGCTGGGTACAACAACCTATTGAAGACTGCTACACAGAGTATGAAGTTTGGGGTAAATAGTGGGTTAAACTACACAGAAACGACGGAGGTTAAGAAAGTACACCAAGAAGGTGGAGAGCATCTGGAGACACTTGATAAGCCAAAGGTGACGAATCGTCTGACGACACCAAACGTGGCACACCAGGAAGGTGGAGAGCGTCTGGAGACACTTGACAAACCACCAAAGGTGACACCAGGTGACAACACAACAGAGTTAGGGCTAATTCTAGTGGTTTCGGCTGTGTCTGGCTATTTAGTGAGCAAATATGTGTTATAGCATAATGAGTCTAAGTTATGGATTTGAGGACAGAGACTACGAGAGTGATAAAATACTAAGAAGAGCGAAGAGACATCTAGACAGTGACCCTAAGTTAAGCGTTAGCGGTGGGAGGATGTCTGGAGACATAGATATGGCGTTCAGGGCACTCAAAAACATAGCAGATCCAGAAGACGATTTGGATGCTATCAGTAAAAAAGTGTTGGAGTCCGTATACTTATCGCAATACTTTAGAACGCAGTCCTATAACGTTATATTCGACTTTAATGTCACAAAGCATGCTGTGAGCATGGTGGAGTACCACAGTGGAACAAATAAAGTGAAAACCATTAGAGATAAAGCAAACATGTTAGTACAATATGATCCAACGTATGGTCCTATTATTGGTGTTAACAATGGTCATAGCTTCCTATCCCCTGAACTAACTCCAATTCCGTTTGAAGCTGGAGTACACTTTAACTGTCCACGTATGCAATACTGTGACATATCCATTTTTGTGGTAGTGAGGTTAGTCACGAGGGTTTCTACGAGAGATTGGGAGGCGATTATCTCAAACGATGATGGAGCGTGGGACAAATACATATAGGATACAAAGGAGGTAATAAATTATCATATGGTGGTGGCTCTCCAGCAAAGGAGTACACGTGTACAATCCCAAATAACATCGACACCACCAAGAGACATATGATATCAATACATTGGCGGATGGGTAACTCCTACGTTAAGGTGAACAACGTAAGATCAACAGACTCAGACTTCACAGCTAATTACGAAGAGATAGGGTCTCCTTACGTAACGATCTTTGGAGTGCATCGACCAAAAATACTACTCGCACCCTACAAGTACCCGTCTTTGATAGAGTTCTACGGTGTGAGGATTGTCTCTGGTTACATGACGAGCCGAGACATAATATTAGTTGGTAGAGATATGATGGAGGAACATAACGTGAATTAAGATATATGAGGAAGAAGTCAATTGTTGTTTTCAATCACATATCAAAGGATATGTCAGAGGAAGAGGTGCTAGAGCTCAAACGCTTGTACGCGTACTACCACAAACTAGAAGCCTGTTACAAATGGAAATACAAGAGGTTGAAGAAAATTAAACTATCGTTAAACATGACTAGCATAGGGTTAACGACAGTAGGGATTATAGCTGGATCGATAACCGTTAACCCTCTAATCATTGCTTGTATTAGTGGTCCTGGTGTGATCATCCAAGGCTACTTGGCTAAATCCAACCTGACGAGTAGAGTGGAGCATTGTAAGTTCGCGCACACTAGCTACAAAAAGATACTGACACAACTAAGATCGTATCTTAGAGGTCTTCCTTACAACGAGTCAATGTTTCTCTCAGACGTTAAAGTGTTGGACGATAACGTGACTGACTTATGCCCACCAATCAATGGAATGGTGAAAAGGTATAATAAAATATATGACGAGACCAAAGTTCCAAAATAGGGTAAGATGCAAGGGGTGACTCACCCCACACGGCCATACACGGTCGGTCTACATATCAGAACCAGGAGTGTGTTCCACATGAAAGACGACAAAAACTCAGGTCCCAAAACAGGACCTGAGTTTTCGAGTGTCAAAACATACTAGTATGACCAACACCCCAAAATGGGACCTTGGTCAGATCACGCGTTCGTGCTATTAAGTGGTTACTCTCTTAAGACGACTGCTATTTAAACATAAAATAAAACATGTGGTATACTATAGGTGATGAGTATAACTAAAATATTTAGAAATAACGACATGTCTGTCACGACTATTAAAGATGGAGACAATATTTGGTTCTATGGAAAAGAAGTCGCTAAGGCATTAGGGTATAAAAACGCGAAGTGGGCTATCAGTGTACACGTTGACGATACATACATATAAGGTCAAACGAGAGGTGTTTGAAGGGGGGCGTGGTTCGCGCCCCCCTTTAAACTCGCAACCAAACACGATATTAATATCGGAGCCAGGAGTTTACGCTCTAGTCTTCTCATCGAAACTAGAGTCAGCCAAGAAGTTTCAAAAATGGGTATTCACAGAAGTCCTACCATCTATTAGAAAGACAGGTGTGTACACACAACACAACCAGTTATCAATAATGAACGAGACAGATCTACACTACGACATTGTGAAGTACATTAGAGAGTACCACCCAACAATAGTCATCCCAGGGTTGGGTGAGTACCAAGACACATCTACTAAAATAATAGATGGATGGAAGAAAGGTTACAGTGGTGGGCAACCAGACTTGATAGTTCCACAACTACACAAGAGATACAATGGTTTTGCTATAGAGTTCAAAACACCGAAAGGTAATGGGGTTATTAGGAATAACCAGATAACGGTGTTAAGGAGACTAAGATCACAAGGGTACAGCACATTACTATCCTCAGACCAACACGAGATAATACATTTCATAGAGACATATATGATAGACTCTAGAGTTCTGTGTGAGTACTGTAATAGGAGATTCAAGAGTGAAACCACACTATCTAATCACCAAAGATACTTTCATAGAATACTATATCTGTGAGACAATCTATGAGATGACTGTAAGATGACTGTGAGATGATATGTGAGGTCATCTGTAACAAGACACCACGTATAATATAGATGACTGACAGCGAGTCTGTACCTATTATAACGTCGACAACAAGGACCAAAGACCCTAAGAGAGTAGAGGCAGGCAAACGCTTGGCTGCTATATCTAAAGCAGCCAAAGAGAGGAAGATGAGAGAGAGAGTGATAAAAGAGGACGATAGTTTTAACTACGGATACATCATAGGTACTATTGGAGTGGTTATAGCCGCTGGTTCACTGTATTACACGATGAGACAAGACAAACAAGTAGTAACCGAAGAGCCTAAGAACGTCGTTATAGAACCATCACGTAAACTCGACAGTCTAGATTAAAACATGTCGTATAATATATGGCATCAATAGACAGAAAAGAACTGATGAACGAGCTATACGACGCAGCCCTCGTGACTGCTGGAGCCGTAGCTGTATCCATGGCATCAAAGAAAGTACTAAAAGAACCGTTGGGTACCCCTGAATCAGTGAAGGGCACCCTCAAGCTAGCGACTGCTGTAGGCGTTTCAACGCTACTCGTTAAGTGGGCGCAGAGCAAGAAATACTTACCTATTGACCCGTTCTCAAAATAATCTAACGTAATACATAATGGCTAGCGTGGTAGCAGGTGGTTTGTTCAACGCTATAGCATTCGCAGGAGCTGGATTCATATTCAGCAAGCTAAACCACACCGGCTACGAGACAGAGATAAAGAGACACAACAAAGCATTGGAGAGTCTTGCAAGAGCGAAAGAAAAGTTCTACGAGAACGAGATTCGTCAGAGAGATAAAGTTCAGGAATTAAGACAACAGTTGTCAGACGCTAATGCAGACATAAACGACACGAACCACGCTCTGGACCAACTAAGACAAGTACTGACGATACAGTATGATGGGAAGACATTTAGTAAAGAGCCTGAGTTATCAGACTATTACAAACCCTCAGATGAGATGAAAGAATATCAAATGGTATTCGTTGGAGTTGTTGGACTACCTTTAGGTTACTTAATATATAGAGTATTATAGAAATGAGCACTAAAACCTTGAAGGAGATGGCTATGGAATTTAACAAAAAGCGTAACTTGACAGAGGTACTCTTTTACCAAACTCGTCAGATAGAAGAGTTGGAACAGTTACTGTCAGACGCTCTAAAACAGGTCACGGCAATAAAGTGTGAGTGGGAAACACTAACCGACAACCACAAAGTTACCACACTATAGTCTAAAGATATATATAGTATAGTAACTTAGATGGTTGACGAACGTACAATGAGAATGTTCTATGCTGGGTACACATTAGACGAGATCAAGAACGGAAGTAGGAACGCGACACCAAAAAAGTGGTACGACACCACATATTGTTACGAGTGTAGTAACCACAGAGCCCAAATTGAAGACGATGTATTTAGTTGTAACAAGTGTGGAGAGACTACCTATGGACGCGTGAGAAACTTCGTACCTAATATTTGGATGTACAAGAAATCGGCTCATAGTTATAGTAAGTGGTTAGAGAGAATGTTGACTAGTAAAAGACTAGTTAACGATAGTGACATACCAATAATAGTCAGTGATTTTGTAGAGATAATATGGTCTCTCAAAAGAAACAAGTTGATTGTCAAGAATATATCGAAATATATTTTCTATGTCATAAGAATATGCTCTAGAAGAGGTATAGAGTTGAGAGGTAGTCTTAACGACCTCAAACCTGGTAAGGTCAAGGTGCGATTCGAGTATAACCTGTATATAGCGTAGTATACAAGGATCTAGGTTGGGATGGGAGAGGAGATCCACACTACAACAAGTGGATCAGAAAAGGTCTAGAGAAATAAAACATATAGTATTATATAATGGGAAGACCTAGAATTTACCAAACCAAAGAAGAAGCTTTAAGAGCAGCCAGAGCGCAAACTAAAGAGTGGATCACAAATGGGTGTGTGAGACATGCGATAGGCCATACCATGTGACCTCTAAATATAAACACCTAAAGACCAAAAAGCATTTGATAAATTTGGAAGCGTGATTACATTGTACTAGTATAGTAAATTATAAAACGACTCTTTTTTAGGTAAGGGTCTAAAGAAACAAAACATATCCTATAGTATATAGACATAACATGTCAAGTAGGATGGAAGAAACGACACGTCCTAAAAACGTAATGGACAAACCAATTCCACACGGACTTAAAGAACCTATAATGACACCTACACCCGCACCAAGAAGAAGTGTGAGAAGAAGTGTAAGAGAGCGTATGACTTTGTTCAAGGACTCGCTCGAAAAGAAGATGGGTCAATGGAACAAGTGGATCGTAGACCACATACCAGAACCCATTAAGAAACACACAACAAGTGCTTTTAACTTGTTCAAAGAAAAGATAGACTCTATATTTAGAGAAACTATACCACAAAAGAGTGAGACCTCACTTAGGGGTTTCTCAAATAACTTTGAGATTAACGCTGGGACAAACACAGAACCAAAGGTGTTCCTAGAACAGTCAAAAATTGTTGTGTTAGACCTTTGGAAGAGACAGATGAAAAAAGGAATTAAGACCAAGTTAATTCTGGATTGTGTGATGGTTCGCACAGCGAACGACGAAGAGGTTGAAGCTGAGGCACACTTTCACTCTCTCGTAGAGATTATACTACCTGGCACAAACTTTGAAGAGATGTACAACAAGATGACCGAGAAAATATTAGAGAGCTTCTCTACATACTTGTCTAGAGGAAGTAACTGGAGACTTCTTCATGTTGTGAGACTAAGTATTCATATCGACAAGTACACACCAATGTCTGGGAGCTCCCACATTCCTACACCACAAGCACTAGTTTACAAAAAAGCCATCGTAAACGTTAGAAACAAAATGGACAACATGTGCTTCAAGTGGTCTGTAACTGTTGCTAAAATGTCACTTGAAGAGAAAAACCAAGAAAGACTAAGTAAGAAACTCAAAGAAGCTTCGACGAATTACAACTGGGCCAGGGTTAGGTTTCCTACACCACTAGAGGACATTAAGAAATTTTCAAAAAATAACAAGATAGAAATAAACGTATTTGGTTGCGATGAGGGTGAGGTGTACCCTCTTACTATCCAAGGAAACTCTAGAGACACCATTAACTTGCTTTACATTAAGAATGAGACTACATCTCACTACGTATGGATTAAGAATATGAGTAGACTCATGTCAAGTAAGAATAACAACCACCAACATGAGATTCACTATTGTTATAGATGTCTAAATAGCTTCAAGAATACTAAGTCACTAGAAAAGCACGACGAATACTGTTCAGACGTTAATAGTATTAAAACTGTAATGCCAAAAAAAGGTAAAGACGACAAACTAAATTTCACAAACAACCACAAAACACAAGACGTGCCATTTGTGATCTACGCTGATTTTGAGTCGTTCATCGAGAAGATTGAAGGATGTGAGAACAAACCAAATAGTAGTTTTACCAACAAATACCAACATCATACACCATCAGGATGGACTCTCCACCTAAAATGTAGTGATGACAAACTATACTGGGAGAAGCCAGTAAGTAGAACTAAGAAGAACCCGGAAGACGACCTGGCCAAGTCGTTCGTAGAAGAGACAGAGAAAGCCGTGTGTAGAGCGTATGAGAGATTTAAGGTGATGATACCAATGAACCTAAGCTCTGAGGAGACGGAAAACTTTAAAAATAGTACAAAGTGCTGGCTGTGTGAAAAAGCTTTTACCAACCCTAAAGACTTCAAAGTCAGAGACCATTGTCACATGACAGGAAAATTCAGAGGAGCTGCACACACGTCATGTAATCTCAAATACAAATTACCAAAATTTGTTCCTGTTATTTTCCACAACTTGTCTGGATACGACGCTCACTTGTTTGTCAAAAGCCTAGGTGGAGACGTGAACTGTATTCCATGTAATGAGGAGAAATACATCTCCTTCAGTAAAAATATTGTGGTGGACCACTACACCAATAAGGCTGGTAAAGAAAAACCTATCACCAGAGAAATTAGATTCTTAGACAGTTTTAAGTTCATGGCTTCTAGTCTAGATAGATTAGCAAAGAACTTGTCTCACGATCAGTTAGTAGCCACAAGAAAACAGTTCGAAAAAGACGAAGATTTTGAGCTAGTCTCCAAGAAAGGTGTCTACCCATACGAGTACATGGACCAGATAGAGAAACTAAAAGAGGAAAAATTACCTCCTAAAGAAGAGTTCTACTCGAAACTGACTGACACAGACATCAGCGACGAGGACTATGAGCACGCCCAAAAAGTTTGGAAAAACTTCGGAATGAAGACCATGAAGGATTACCACGACCTTTACCTGTTGACAGATGTGATGTTGTTGGAGGATGTGTTCGAGAACTTCAGGTCTGTTTGCACGAAAAATTATGGACTAGACCCTGCATGGTACTACACATCTCCAGGACTATCATGGGACGCACTACTAAAAACAACAAAAGTAGAACTAGAATTGTTGACCGACATTGACATGTTGTTGATGATAGAGAGAGGCATCAGAGGAGGAGTGTCCACCATTACAAAAAGACACGCCCAAGCCAATAACAAACATATGGGGTGCATGAAAAAACCAGAGTCAGTACCACAAGCAAAATATGATCCTACCAAACCTAGTGTATACTTACCATACCTTGATGCAAACAACCTCTACGGACGTGCTATGAGTATGAAATTACCTATGGGAGGTTTCAAGTGGATGAACAGTGCACAACTAGAGAACTGGGAGAACACACCCTGCATTCTAGAAGTTGACTTAGAGTACCCCAAAGAACTTCATGATGCTCATAACGACTACCCTCTAGCTCCAGAGAGGTTGCTAGTTAACAAAGTGGAAAAGCTAATCCCTAACTTGATGAGCAAGAACAAGTACGTTATTCATCGTGAGAATCTTGAGCTGTATCTTAAATATGGAATGAAGTTAACGAAAATTCATAGAGGGATTACTTTCAGAGAGGGAGCTTGGATGGAGAAGTACATAGATCTTAACACACAACTGAGAACAAAGGCTACGAACAGTTTCGAGAAAGATTTCTTCAAGTTAATGAACAACTCAGTGTTTGGAAAAACTATGGAAAATATTAGGAATAGGGTAGACATCAAGTTAGTGACGAACGAAAAGAAAATGAACAAGTTAGTTTCTAAGCCAAACTACAACCATCGTACAATCTTTAGCGAGAACCTTATAGCAGTACACATGAAGAGAACAAAAGTGAAATTCTACAAACCTGTCTATCTTGGAATGAGTATCCTAGATCTGAGTAAGACTGTAATGTACGAGTTTCACTACGACTACATTAAGCCTAAATATGGGGACGCTGCTAAGTTATTGTTCACCGACACGGACAATCTAATGTACGAGATACACACCGACGACTTTTACAAAGACATCTCAAACGACGTTAGCAAGAGGTTCGACACCTCTGAGTACTCTAAGGACCACCCATCCTGTATTCCAACAGGTTTGAACAAAAAGGTTGTAGGTCTATTCAAGGATGAGAATAATGGAGAACAAATCCTAGAGTTTGTTGGTCTAAGAGCCAAGCTGTACGCATGTAAGACTAACAACTCAGAGCAGAAGAGATGTAAGGGGATGAAGAAAGGAGTTGTAGCTAAATCAATAACATTTGAAAACTATAAAGAGTGCTTGTTCTCCGGAGAGACACAGATGAGAAGTATGAATACTTTTAGAAGTAGGAAACACGAAATTTACACAGAGACGGTCAACAAGATAGCACTAAGTAGTAACGACGACAAGCGACATATCCTACCCGACAAGGTAAACACTCTGGCATTGGGGCATTACCTCATCGCGGAATAGGGGATACGCGCCACCAGGACCCGTCTGACTCGAACCTCCACCCGAACCCACCAAGCCAAGTCTGACTGCATGTCGTTGCTACAGAATGTAAACCACGTCGCGCAATAATATTTGGAATAATTTTTGGAGTCTAACTCGACCAGGCCCTGATTTAGAAAAATTTGACCACGCCCTTATTTAAAAAATGTGGCCACGCCCTCTTTTTAAGGCATTTCGACCACGCCCCTTTTTAAGGCATTTCGACCACGCCCCTTTTTAAGGCATTTCGACCACGCCCCTTTTTAAGGCATTTCGACCACGCCTTTTTTTAAGGAATTCTTGGAATTATTTTTGAGATAATTCTTGGAACTTGACCTTGACCATGACAGTAGTAGTAAAAGGCCTATTCTAACTCACAACAGGTAAATCTTCTAAGTGGGCGTGGTTAAAACTTTTGACCACGCCCACTTAGGGGATTTCCCTGTTGGTGAGTTAGAATCGGCCTTTTACTACTACTCAAGTTACCTATGAATGCCAAAAGTATCCATATGAATGCCAATATATCTATATGAATGCCAAACGTACAAACGAATGCCAAACGTAGAGTTTAGTTTTGCTGAGGCAGTATACAAACAAATTGATGGTGTAGCTATGGGATCACCATCAGGACCGGTATTGGCAAACATTTTTGTTGGTCACGAAAGCAAAATGTTCGAACCAACACGAATATTATTCCAATCTGGTACAAGCGATATATAGATGACACATTCACTTTATTCAATAACAAACAAACAGCTCTTTCTTTCCTGTATATATTAAATTCGATTCACCCATCTTTAAAATTTACTCATAAATTTGAAAATAACAAGAAATTAGCTTTTTCGGATGTTTTAGTTTACAAAGATGAGAATTGTTTTCTGACAAGCATTTATCGAAAATCTACATTTACAGGCCTTTACACACGTTTTGATTCTTTTAGCCCAACAAAACAAAAGATTTTATTGGTGAAATGTTTAATTGACAGAACACGCAAGTTATCTTCGGATAAGTTGTTGGAACAAAATCTCAGCGAATTAAAAACCATTTTCTTAGCTAATGGATACGCAGGCCAATTACTTGATAAAATATTCATGTCTCGTCCTAATCTAAAACGTTTTTATGGACCTAACAAATGCCCAGTTTACTTAAAATTACCGTGGATTAGTAAAATTTCCGAACAATTTGAGAAACAACTGAAGGTTACAATAGAAAATACTTTCTTATGTAGCCAATTAAGATGCATTTTCTCAACTAGGACAATTTTTCCACGTACCCCTAAAGAAGTTTTACTTGCTTTTTCTTCAAGCTGGTTATCGCTACGTAGGAAGAACATCTCAAAGGTTAGGCGACAGAATGAAACAACATGTTCCTACTAACATACGCCGAAAAATTGTTCCGTACGCCAACAGCCAAGAAGACAATGCTGTCAAGACACGACCATTAACTGTGATTCTGCTATTTCTCGACACCTCCTGTCAAATTCTAAATGCGCCAACCCTTACAATGACACAAATTTCGGGATATTGGCTAAGTGTCGCTCGCCTTTCAACTGAAGGTGTTGGAATCTATTTACATCAAGCTTGTGCAGACAAAATAAATTTATTTTTAAAACCTCGTTATTTTAGGAACACTGTCATGATGCCTTTGCGTCTGTCGTGATACAAGCTAACTTATGTTTTTTCTTTAGCAGAAGTAGTCTGTCGAAATGCATCGTGCTCTTTATTTTAAAGCCTATTTATTTCTCTATCTTTAAATAGTTCTTCTAAGAACTCATTTCTCTTTCCCATCTTTTGCTACAACATCACGCCATTAATAGATTTTGGTAAATGTGATTACATATTATACATATTGTCGTGTATAATAATTATATTTATTAGTAGTGTTTTCAAACAGTTCTTGTAAGAACTATATTTACCATTTCACCATGGTTTCGACGTACTTTAAAGCTTTTAATTTTATGTACGTTTATTCGATTAGACACCATTTGTAATTGCAGCTGATCAAGATTATGAACGGAATTTCTTTGAACAAAATACATGTGTCTCTTTTGCGCTTTTGATATTCTTTGCCAGAATAATTGTAGGGTTGAGTTAATAAATGGTATTTCCGATCGCAGCAGCGACTCCGCCTACGACGATGCTATATTTTATGTTACGTCATTTAAAAATGCAAAGCATGCACTTGGTGAACCAACAACAGATTCATAAAAAATGATATTTTATGAGTAGGACGTACCATAGTCAATCAGGATATGGTCTGAATACTCGGCAATCTTCGAAGAGGTTAACATTTTTAAACAAATGAGCTGCGATTTATGTTGGACGGTAACTCACCGTGCACAAAAACGCTTTGTTTTAGGTTATTGCTTCATTATACCAAAAATACAATGTATTCACTAACCGTTGCCGTGCACAAATTTGCATGTACACCGAGTCGCTTCTATCGTGAGAGGCTTGCAGGTATACTAACTTGTAGCAAACGAAATTGTCTACTTAATGCATGGTTGAGCATTTTCTCTTATAGCATGACATATCCTGTTTCTCATGAGCGGGTGATATGGAATAAAATATTAATTAAAACAATCAGTATTTTCATTATAGATATGAATAAAAAACTATAAAGTCTTGACGAAGGGCCTTCGCTCGAAACGTTATTAAATAGACCTGCCTCCAAACTCAAACTATAATGCATATACATATATAAATGCGTTTGACCATCGTCAATGGAGGTATGGTTTGGATCGAAACTCAACAAAAGTCTTTGTACTATCTTTTTGTTCTCATTAATGCAAATTTGTGCACGTTGACGTTTAGTGATGTATTTTTGGAGTAATGAAGCAATCATCCAATAGCAACGTTTGGGTAAGAAATCGCAGCTCATTTGATTAACAATGTTAGCCGCTTTGAAGATTGCCGAGTTTCCAGACTATATCTTGATTGACTATTAACAAAGTAACCATGGAGGATCAGCAAAATTATCTGACGATAACTAGATTAAAGTGTTCTTTTGTTATTTTTTCTCTCCTGCATATGATGCTTGTAATGTTTGCTAAAAATATTACGCCGCTTTGTTTTAGAATACTACTTGACAAGTATGTTTAAATAATTCATGTCACCCACTGAGAAACAGGATATTTCATATATAAGATAATTAGTCGAAAATAGTTTATTACCAACAAAACCTTTATTATCAATCATAACTAAGTAGCCTTCGACTTAAGAAACATTGTACCTTAGGCTTCTCAGAAAATGTCGATTTTGGTGAAGCTGTTCCTAGCCCTTCAATTGTATTTGATTATCATTATTTGATTATTTGTATTTGATTATCATTATTTGAAATGTGTTTGTCCAGGTAAGGGGTTTCATAGCGTGGGCAAAGTAAGCTTGTTGAAAATTCTCTAGTTGCGATTTCTTATAACCTCCCTGTTTTGTGTATTGATTTA
The DNA here is from genome assembly GCA_035772405.1 of Chrysogorgia sp. JL179-B06. NCBI lineage: Eukaryota > Metazoa > Cnidaria > Anthozoa > Scleralcyonacea > Chrysogorgiidae > Chrysogorgia > Chrysogorgia sp. JL179-B06. Next base: position 2,402,333 of record JAYKKM010000047.1, read on the forward strand.
CGAAGAGAAATTAGAAGCGTATATATAACATTTTTGCATTGCTAATTCTGTAGCCACATATTGGACAGATTGGCTTGACCGAGACGACCCATCGGGAACACAAGATTCTGAGAGATACGATGCTTTCACAACTGTGAGTTGCTGATAGAATATGTTTGAATTAAATCTGTATAGAATATATCGTATGTATATATGTTATAGACTTGGTACGTTATTTTAGCGACAAAACTATCACTGGTTGACTAAAAGATCATGCGTTTAATTCCTCCTTCCCCTATACTCTCAAATACCTTTGGCGTATATTTTTAGTAAGAATAAATGATAAATCGTTGTATTATTAATTTTATCGTAAATGTTAGTGTGGATTGGAAAACTTTAACACAATTTTCGCTCAAATATCAAGACAATATATGCCCCCCCCCCCCCCCCCCCCCCCCCCCCCCCCCACCCCCCCCCCCCCCCCCCCCTCCCCCCCCCCCCCCCCCCCCCCCCCCCCCCCGCTCCCAAACGACTTCGCAAGGACGTTTGTCTGAAAATCTTTGTCGTTGGAAAATTTGAGTGGTTGGGACTTGGGAAAGTTGTTGATTGTAACAGGATTAACGTTAACCTGTTATAAATTGTAATTAATAGTTTTGCAGTGTTGATATATAGAGCATGTAAATAGAAATTAAAATGTCGGATCTTGTGAATTGAATCTTGTGAATCAAGTATAGAGCAACAGAGCATTTTACGCCAATTTTATCTGACGACATTTCTTCGTGAAATGGTGGTGCTTTGATGTGGCAGTACAAGAACGTGCATGCTCTTCTCAATGCGTGGGAGTTTGGAGAAGGCGAATCTGAAGATCGTTTTATTATTTTTAATGAAGTACAACTTGACGGCTCAATTTCAAAACCTTGTAACGCTTTTGAAACTCTGCCTCTCCTTACTCGTTTCATCAGCACACGATGAGCTTAAAGCGTTTAAGAGATACTTGAGAAGAACGATGTCCGAAAAGCGACTCTCAAACCTCGGCATGCATCTCAATAAATCGAGAACTTAATCGCAGATTAAAATAACGTTTCATATGTTCTAAAACTTGACTTGTTTCCATGTTATGATGGCAATACATTTACGCCCGGAAAATCTATAGTTAAAATGGAGAATTTGTTTCATTAGTTTCTATTAGAGAACTTCAAAAAACATTTTTTTAATTCGAAAACCAGAAGAATATTTCAATGACTTACGTAGACAAATTGTATCTAGGTATATTATAGGTACTGTACTACAAATAGGCAGAAAAGTACGACTAATTTCTTAATGAATGTATGAATGAAACATGTTTATGGCAACGCCTCTATTTGACAACTGTGATATGACAACATACATATGACCACGCGTATTTTTTACCACACCCATTTTCACCACGCCCATTTCCCGGGAAAATTTGGATGCCTACCCCCCGCACACAAAAAGTCCTAGGAACGCCACTGACAGGCTTGTATTTGCGTTCGACGGAGGAGAACGCATTATAGCCTTGCATGTCATTGGCGACTGTGCTTTACAGGCAAAAGAAATTGATCAACATTTTTTGGGAAATTTACCCTTTTTGAATAAATTATACCCTTTTTGAAAAAATGATGGCATTAGTATTAAAGCGTATCCCGTATCTTCACCTGAAATCCTCCTTTCCTTGTAGCGCATTCTTAATAGCGTATTAGGTCAGTTATTCAACAATGTTCTGAAGAAAGTTCGTTCAATAATAACAATGAATAATCACTACAATGTTGTTGAGAACATAGAGATCATAAATAAAATATTTGGACCTGATTTCAGTCATCTGTGTGGAACCAATTGAAGGATGCCATCTTGGATAAATTGGGAGGAAATTTTATATTTAAATTTCATATTGAAGCAATCACTTTGATCTTTTACTCATCAGAAAGTGGTCCAAGTTAGCTTTATCGCCAAATAGTGAAAAAGAAACGTTAAAATAGTAGAATTTACGATTCCTTGTTTTGGACCTCGAGGTTATGGCGGCTGGAACCAAGAATGTTTTGCCCTCCAATTTGCTTCAGTTGCCACCAATTCGCCCAGTTGCCGCTATCGATATTTAGCATTTCTGATTTGGTTCTCATTTTGCAACTTTGATTTTTATTGCTCATACACTTATAGCATAATATATGAATAGATTTATTAGCTTTATGAAATTCATAATTCGTTATAACATAATTTTATGTTTATTAACCAATCTTCATTTGCTGGCCCACATGTGTCGAACGCACTTACATAATATTTGATTGCTCCTGGTAATATTGTAGTAGATTGTCTTATTTAGTGAGCTTATTAAAACAATCTAAAAATGCACCGTCTTTATTAAGGAGTTATTGGAGTGAATTCTTGTCTATACAAGACGAGTTATATTAGAAGATGGTGCAACAGCTAGTTATATTGCAACACCAGGTGATAAATCGTTATTAAAAGTTTGATAAGCACCGAATTAAAATTGATGAAATTAAACAATTGATACAAACAGCATTCATTTGTATCGGGAAAAATTAACGAGTTATTAAGAGGCAGGTGTCCAAAATGGAAATAACTATCACTCAAATAATACAAATACCACATGTGAATAAAGTAATGAGGGAGATGATCTTCGAGTTATAGCCTTATAGCTGTTCTAAATTTGTGTATCTAGCAGCGGTTAATAACTTCTTCAATAGAAATTTTCAAACTGCGATAAAAACATTTATTGTTTTCAAAGAACTCGTATAGAATACGAATGGGCCAATAAAATGCAAGAATGGCCCATTCGATAGCCTTATTTGCAAGACAAACCACTGCGAATCATAATTAAAGTTGGGGAAATTCGGCTATCATCTTCCTCTTCTAAATACTGATTAAATATTAATTATTTTGAATTTTCTTCATGAATTATTATTAATGTTGTGAGAATAATATTTAAAGTCCATCCACCGAATAGGGACATAATTATCATAATTATAATAAATATAAATATAATATAAATAATAATATAATAATATAATAATAATAATAATAATAATAATAATAATAATAATATAATATAATATAAATATAAAAATAATAATATTCATAATTATCCTCTTAATTACTAATATGTAATCATATCTATATCTTATTATCTTTTATTCACTTATTTCATTTATATCACACAGGGCCCATTGAAAAACACTTCGGTTACATGGGCTCCCTGTTTAAATATTATTATTATTATTATTATTATTATTATTATTACTATTATTATAGTTAACGGTAACAAATTATTCAGATTTTCAACAATTTACTGGTCATGATTTTTGTTTGTTTTTTAGCCACCTTGTGATTCTGGATACAATCCAGTCGGTGCAGATTGCAGAGTTAGAGGAAGTAAAATAGCTTGGTACTTAGCCAACAAAGTGATCTCCCCTAACTACGACTGTAATTCAAATGGAATTGTATGTGTAAACAGTGATCAGCCGGAATGCCACAACAACAACGTATGTTGTCCAGATTACGAAATCAGGTTCTTATGTTATAAACGTAAGTATATATTGGAGATATTAATTCATGTAATTTTAATATTAGTTGTGTGAATGTGTGCAGTCAGTGTGAGAAATGATATAATGGATATGTGATTGATATTTACTAATACTAAAAAGTAAATACTCAATAATATACACAATATTTGTTTTTCAAAAACAAATGATTCGGTGTATAGTAAATTGGACAATGTAATGTGTAGTGCTAACTGGTACATTTACCCACGATTCTTTCGAATATCGATCTCAAAATATGTCGAAACAAGATCTCCCTGGAACGCAGCGATTTATATATATTACAAGTAATATCACTCGATTAATTAAACTGCATCAGGATTTATCGTGACCAACCCGGGACTGTAATAGTTGCGAAAAAACAACATCAAGCCCTATATGCTAGTGCATTGCTCTGACCAGTGAGTTACGGAGGCCGTTGCCGAGAGCCTATAATTGTCACGAGATATAATGGTGGTAATGCCAATATATAGAATTGGGTATATTACCAGTAACATTTAGCATTTCACTCGATTAAACTGTATGTTCTAAAGATATGTTGTTTGAAGCTTAGCATGGAGTCGCTATATCTAATTGATAATAATATGTGAAAACATCAATGTTTTTATTTTTTATTTACTGAACTTTTGTCCCATGCGCCTGGGACATTATCTCAGCTTTACTGAACGGACGTTGCATACATGCATGATAAAAGCTCAGACGCAATAAAATCTTAGAAACATTGATGTTTATTAAGATACAGCTATTTATATTAATGAATCCGTCATATATTTTTAAACTGTTTTTATATTTTTTTGTTTTAATACAGCCTGAAGAGATGTGAAGAACGAATGCCAGACAACACATTTTTAGACGTAAAATTACGATTAGACGTATAAATATGGCATGTTATTTTGAAAGTTGAATAAAACACGTTGTCTTTTCTCTTGTTTCTTTGATGTCTCAATTATATAATAAGAAGAACGTATAGCTTGAGTCGTAAAATTAAATGCTTGCGCAATCGACTGCTCCGCACCCAGGCCACCACCAACCTTGAGGTCCTCGAGGCATTCTACCCTAACACTCAGCTCAGATCCTGATAAGTAACCCTTCGAGACTGTGGCCGGAGTCCGAGTTACCCATGTATTTCTGCCTTTTCATGGATTAGGTTATGAGAGAATTGGAGTGCGCCCGTGCAACCGGCCTATCGGACTTCAAGTTCAAATATCGTGTTCCGATCCATGCAACCGACCGCAGAGAACGCGCTGAGCACCCCGTTGAAGGCGATCTTGAGCTCCTTGGGTTGCCTTCGCCGACGACGTACTACTCTGCTTTGAATCGGCTGATGACCTTCGCCGCGGGCTCCTATTTCTGGTTGAACTCTTGGACGACTTCGATTTACACATTAACCAGTCCTCTGGTTCCCAGTTCCGTATAATTACTCGGACTACCTGTGGTAGCGCGAGTCTAGCTTTCGACACTGTTTTTTTGGCAATGTCGCGAAATGGCAATTATTGCGTCGTCCCGTCAGGCTTTGCGAAACTGGGCGAGTCGTTATAGTTAAACATATTCATAGTATATTATGCTGATCTTCACGTGTGCTTTCTCTCCGCTTCCCTGATCGTTCGATCAAGTTGTCCACAGTTATTACTCGGGCTACCTGTGGTAGCCGAGTCTAGGTTTCGGCTCTGTTTATTATTTTTATTATTTTTATTATTATTATTATTTTGTCGTCGTCGCGAAACGCCAATTATTGCATCATTGTTGACTAAATTTGTAGACTAGTGAGCGAGACTATGAATGTGGGATTACTACACATGCGCAGTCAAGTGATCCCAAAAATGTTTTTGCCTCGTACACAGGCTTTTCACCTTTGCGAAACTGAAAACACTGACTGCATATATTCATGCGCCATTGTGATTTATTTACTCATCTGATCCAGTGATCTGATCACCTTTCTTGGAGTGCTCTTCACTGAAAATCTTTGATGTGGCCGGCTGGCAAGTATCTTGATCTTATTTATATTCGCTCACAATCCCGATCGCTTTCGAAACGGGTTGGTCTACGATTTCGAGAACCTGTACTGGATCAAATTATCTGTTTCCATACGCTTTTTGTCTACTAAATGTTTAATAATTTAATATGAGACTCTATATTTAATATGAAACATATGAATGCTGTATGGAAATATGTTAATTGTTCTGAGGTAACTGCAATATTTTTATAAGCTTTGTTGCCTGTATTGTTTATTGTTATGTTATACAAAATAAAGTTGATACTATGTTTAGTTGCTATCAAATTTTACCCTGTTTCACTTAGTTGATATTTTACCTGAAAGCTTAAATGTCATGGGGCTCCAAAATGTTCTGGGTTATCAGTAAGTTTGTATCGATTGTTCATACATGTATTATTATACAGAAATGCTTACAAATGAACACACAGTATATAAATCTCTGACACCCATACCAACTATCAAGATCAAGGAGTAAAGAGTTTGTTGTTGTTTGCTGGTCTGAATTTTGGCCTTGACTACATGGAAAGCGAGTTGGCTCGCTAACCGAAACAGTAACATAGTTAACTATGCAGTAATCTGTCTTTATATTACAATTAGCTAGCTGGCCAGCCCACTGGACTAGTCACTAGTATGTATAAAGCCTCTCAAACAATAAATATGCTAAAATTATGAATATGTTTACTGGCTCAAAATGTTAATATAACTTCAAAGAAATAATGATTTTGAATTACATTTCTTTAAACTGTTTTATAATAGCTTATGACACTTTGCTACTGCCAGCTAAATGGTTTGATTTACTGCTATGCCTTATACACTGAGAAAAAGATTAACTGATTTAATGCTTGCTCAAACTGAACCTGTTTGCCGAACTGAGCAATGCATATGAATTGTTATTACATGAGCACAGGCCGGCTTGCTTGCCAGGCTGACCCTGTTGGCTAGAACTGGATTAGGTCAGCAAACAGGGTGGCTCATTTGGCGGGGCAGACTTCCGCTCAGTAAGCCAGCTTGGATACTGAGCCAACTCACCTTCATATAATCAAAGCCGTTGGCCAATACTATGTTATGGGTTTGCAATCAATGCAATGATGGAAAATTTAACCATCCCTGCACTGAACCTACAACTATATAGATTTGTGTATATTGAATTCAAATCACTGAATTTGCCTACAATGTCTTTCAACAAGCCACAACCTCAAGTAGCCCGAGTTAACGCCTAGCGGGCGTCTTGTTGGTCAGTAAATGTCACTGGCAAGTATCATGGTTTTATATACGCTCACAAAGCTTACAATTGCACACGCCGATAGCGGTGGACCTACACTAAAAGATGACGAGCGATTTCGAAACGGGTTTGTCCGCGATCTCAATGAACTTACAAAGAATGCCAAGTTACAAATGTATGCCAAGTTACAAATGTATGCCAAGTTACCTATGAATGCCAAAAGTATCCATATGAATGCCAAATATATCTATATGAATGCCAAATGTACAAACGAATGCCAAATATATCTATATGAATGCCAAACGTAGAGTTTAGTTTTGGTGAGGCAGTATACAAACAAATTGATGGTGTAGCTATGGGATCACCATTAGGACCGGTATTGGCCAACATTTTTGTTGGTCATTATGGAAGCAAAATGTTCGATACCAACACGAATATTATTACAATTCCAATCTGGTACAAGCGATATATAGATGACACATTCACTTTATTCAATAACAAACAAACAGCTCTTTCTTTCCTGCATATATTAAATTCGATTGACCCATCTTTAAAATTTACTTATGAATTTGAAAATAACAACAAATTAGCTTTTTCGGGTGTTTTAGTTCACAATGATGATAATTGTTTCCTGACAAGCATTTATCGAAAATCTACATTTACAGGCCTTTACACACGTTTTGATTCTTTTAGCTCAACAAAACAAAATATTTTATTGGTGAAATGTTTAATTGACAGAACACGCAAGTTATCTTCGGATAAGTTGTTGGAACAAGATCTCAGCGAATTAAAAACCATTTTCTTAGCTAATGGCTACGCAGGTCAATTACTTGATAAAATATTCATGTCTCGTCCTAATCTAGAACGTTTTTATCGACCTAACAAATGCCCAGTTTACTTAAAATTGCCGTGGACTGGTAAAATTTCCGAACAATTTGAGAAACAACTGAAGGTTACTATAGAAAATACTTTCTTATGTAGCCAATTAAGATGCATTTTCTCAACTAGGACAATTTTGCCACGTACCCCTAAAGAAGTTTTACTTGATTTTTCTTCAAGATGGTTATCGCTACGTAGGAAGAACATCTCAAAGGTTAGGCGACAGAATGAAACAACATGTTCCTACTAACATACGCCGAAAAATTGTTCCGTACGCCAACAGCCAAGAAGACAATGCTGTCAAGACACGACCATTAACTGTGATTCTGCTATTTCTCGACACCTGTCAAATTCTAAATGCGCCAACTCTTACAATGACACAAATTGTCGGATATTGGCTAAGTGTCGCTCGCCTTTCAACTGAAGGTGTTGGAATCTATTTACATCAAGTTGTCAGATCCTGACTTGTGCGGACAAAATAAATTTATTTTTAAAACCTCGTTATTTTAGGAACACTAGTATCATGACGCCTTTGCATCTGTCGTGATACAAGTTAACTTATGTTTTTTTCTTTAGCAGAAGTAGTCTGCCGAAATGCATCGTACTCTTTATTTTAAAGCCTATTTATTTTCTCTATCTTTAAATAGTTCTTCTAAGAACTCATTTCTCTTTCCCATCTTTTGCTACAACATCACGCCATTAATAGATTTTGGTAAATGTGATTACATATTATACATATTGTCGTGTATAATAATTATATTTATTAGTAGTGTTTTCAAACAGTTCTTGTAAGAACTATATTTACCATTTCACCATCGTTTCGACGTACTTTAAAGCTTTTAATTTTATGTACGTTTATTCGATTAGACACCATTTGTAATTGCAGCTGATGAAGATTATGAACGGAATTTCTTTGAACAAAGTAGATGTGTCTCTTTTGCGCTTTGGATATTCTTTGCCAGAATAATTGTAGGGTTGAGTTAATAAATGGTATTTCCGATCGCAGCAGCGACTCCGCCTACGACGATGCTATATTTTATGTTATGTCATTAAAAAATGCAAAGCATGCACTTGGTGAACCAACAACAGATTCATAAAAAATGATATTTTATGAGTAGGACGTACCATAGTCAATCAAGATATGGTCTGAATACTCGGCAATCTTCGAAGAGGTTAACATTTTTAAACAAATGAGCTGCGATTTATGTTGGACGGTAACTCACCGTGCACAAAAACACTTTGTTTTAGGTTTATTAATAATCAAACAGCGCGGTTGAACGATTGAATCCAAACGTTGCTATTGGATGATTGCTTCATTATACCAAAAATACAATGTGCAGTTCACTAACCGTCGCCGTGCACAAATTTGCATGTACATCGAGTCGTTTCTATTGTGAGAGGCTTGCAGGTACTAACTTGTAGTAAACGAAATTGTCTACTTAATGGTTGAGAATTTTCTCTTATAGCATGACATATCCTGTTTCTAGTCATGAGCGGGTGAAATGGAATAAAATATTAATTAAAGCAATCAGCATTTTCATTATAGATACGAATAAAAAACTATAAAGTCTTGACGAAGGGCCTTCGCTCCAAACGTTAAATAGACCTGCCTCCAAACTCAAACCATAATGCATATACATATATAAATGCGTTTGACCATAGTCAATAGAGGTATGGTCTGGATCGAAACTCAACAAAAGTCTTTGTACTCTATTTTTGTTCTCATTAATGCAAATTTGTGCACGTTGACGTTTAGTGATGTATTTTTGGAGTAATGAAGCAATCATCCAATAGCAACGTTTGGGTAAGAAATCGCAGCTCATTTGATTAACAATGTTAACCGCTTTGAAGATTGTAGAGTTTCCAGACTATATCTTGATTGACTATTAACAAAGTAACCATGGAGGATCAGCAAAATTATCTGACGATAACTAGATTAAAGTGTTATTTTGTTATTTTTCTCTCCTGCATATATGATGCTGGTAATGTTTGCTAAAAATGTTACGTGGGCCGCTTTGTTTTATAATACTTGACAAGTATTGTTTAAACAATTCATGTCACTCACTGAGAAACAGGATATTTCATGTATAAGATAATTAGTCGAAAATAGTTTATTACCCAAGAAAATCTTTATTATCAATCATAACTAAGTAGCCTTCGACTTAAGAAACATTGTTCCTTAGGCTCCTCAGAAAATGTCGATTTTGGTGAAGCTGTTCCTAGCCATTCAATTGTATTTGATTATCAATGTGGCTAGTGTGAAATGTGTTTGTCCAGGTAAGGGTTTCATAGCGTGGGCAAAGTAACCTTGTTGAAAATTCTCTAGTTGCGATTTCTTATAACCTCCCTATTTTGTGTATTGATTAACGAAGAGAAATTAGAAGCGTATATATAACATTTTTGCATTGCTAATTCTGTAGCCACATATTGGACAGATTGGCTTGACCGAGACGACCCATCGGGAACACAAGATTCTGAGAGATACGATGCTTTCACAACTGTGAGTTGCTGATAGAATATGTTTGAATTGAATCTGTATAGAATATATATATCGTATGTATATGTTATAGACTTGGTACATTATTTTAGCTACAAAACTATCACTGGTTGACTAAAAGATTATGCGTTTAATTCCTCCTTCCCCTATACTCTCAAATACCTTTGGCGTATATTTTTAGTAAGAATAAATGATAAATCGTTGAATTATTAATTTTATCGTAAATGTTAGTGTGGATTGGAAAACTTTAACATAATTTTCGCTCAAATATCAAGACAATATATGGATGCGCTCCCCCAAACCCCTTCCCCACCCCGCTCCCAAACGACTTCGCAAGGACGTTTGTCTGAAAATCTTTGTCGTCTGTTGGAAAATTTGAGTGGTTGGGACTTGGGAAAGTTGTTGATTGTAACAGGATTAACGTTAACCTGTTATAAATTGAACTTAATAGTTTTGCAGTGTTGATATATAGAGCATGTGATACATCAAGATAGAATTAAAATGTCGGATCTTGTGAATTGAATCTTGTGAATCAAGTATAGAGCAACAGAACATTTTACACCAATTTTACTCTGACGACATTTCTTCGTGAAATGGTGGTGCTTGAGTACAAGAACGTGCATGCTCTTCTCAATGCGTGGGAGTTTGGAGAAGGCGAATCTGAAGATCGTTTTATTATTTTTAATGAAGTACAACTTGACGGCTCAATTTCAAAACCTTGTAACGCTTTTGAAACTCTGCCTCTCCTTACTCGTTTCATCAGCACGCGATGAGCTTAAAGCGTTTAAGACGTACTTGAGAAGAACGATGTCCGAAAAGCGACTCTCAAACCTCGGCATGCATCTCAATAAATCGAGAACTTAATCGCAGATTAAAATAACGTTTCATATGTTCTAAAACTTGACTTGTTTCCATGTTATTATGGCAATACATTTACGCCCGGAAAATCTATAGCTAAAATGGAGAATTTGTTTCATTAGTTTCTATTAGACAACTACAAAAAACATTTTTTTAATTCGAAAACCAGAAGAATATTTCAATGACTTACGTAGATAAATTGTATCTAGGTATATTATAGGTACTCATGTACTACAAATAGGCAGAAAAGTACGACTAATTTCTTAATGAATGTATGAATGAAACATGTTTATGGCAACGCCTCTATTTGACAACTGTGATATGACAACATACATATGACCACGCGTATTTTTTACCACACCCATTTTCACCACGCCCATTTCCCGGGAAAATTTGGATGCCTACCCCCCGCACACAAAAAGTCCTAGGAACGCCACTGACAGGCTTGTATTTGCGTTCGACGGAAGGAGAACGCATTATAGCCTTGCATGTCATTGGCGACTGTGCTTTACAGGCAAAAGAAATTGATCAACATTTTTTGGGAAATTTACCCTTTTTGAATAAATTATACCCTTTTTGAAAAAATGATGGCATTAGTATTAAAGCGTATCCCGTATCTTCACCTGAAATCCTCCTTTCCTCGTAGCGCATTCTTAATAGCGTATTAGGTCAGTTATTCAACAATGTTCTGAAGAAAGTTCGTTCAATAATAACAATGAATAATCACTACAATGTTGTTGAGAACATAGAGATCATAAATAAAATATTTGGACCTGATTTCAGTCATCTGTGGGGAACCAATTGAAGGATGCCATCTTGGATAAATTGGGAGGAAATTTTATATTTAAATTTCATATTGAAGCAATCACTTTGATCTTTTACTCATCAGAAAGTGGTCCAAGTTAGCTTTATCGCCAAATAGTGAAAAAGAAACGTTAAAATAGTAGAATTTACGATTCCTTGTTTTGGACCTCGAGGTTATGGCGGCTGGAACCAAGAATGTTTTGCCCTCCAATTTGCTTCAGTTGCCACCAATTCGCCCAGTTGCCGCTATCGATATTTAGCATTTCTGATTTGGTTCTCATTTTGCAACTTTGATTTTTATTGCTCATACACTTATAGCATAATATATGAATAGATTTATTAGCTTTATGAAATTCATAATTCGTTATAACATAATTTTATGTTTATTAACCAATCTTCATTTGCTGGCCCACATGTGTCGAACGCACTTACATAATATTTGATTGCTCCTGGTAATATTGTAGTAGATTGTCTTATTTAGTGAGCTTATTAAAACAATCTAAAAATGCACCGTCTTTATTAAGGAGTTATTGGAGTGAATTCTTGTGTGATAAATCGTTATTAAAAGTTTGATAAGCACCGAATTAAAATTGATGAAATTTAACAATTGATACAAACAGCATTCATTTGTATCGGAAAAAATTAACGAGTTATTAAGAGGCAGGTGTCCAAAATGGAAATAACTATCACTCAAATAATACAAATACCACATGTGAAAAAAGTAATGAGGGAGATGATCTTCGAGTTATAGCCTTATAGCTGTTCTAAATTTGTGTATCTAGCAGCGGTTAATAACTTCTTCAATAGAAATTTTCAAACTGCGATAAAAACATTTATTGTTTTCAAAGAACTCGTATAGAATACGAATGGGCCAATAAAATGCAAGAATGGCCCATTCGATAGCCTTATTTGCAAGACAAACCACTGCGAATCATAATTAAAGTTGGGGAAATTCGGCTATCATCTTCCTCTTCTAAATACTGATTAAATATTAATTATTTTGAATTTTCTTCATGAATTATTATTAATGTTGTGAGAATAATATTTAAAGTCCATCCACCGAATAGGGACATAATTATCATAATTATAATAAATATAAATATAATATAAATAATAATATAATAATATAATAATAATAATAATAATAATAATAATAATAATAATATAATATAATATAAATATAAAAATAATAATATTCATAATTATCCTCTTAATTACTAATATGTAATCATATCTATATCTTATTATCTTTTATTCACTTATTTCATTTATATCACACAGGGCCCATTGAAAAACACTTCGGTTACATGGGCTCCCTGTTTAAATATTATTATTATTATTATTATTATTATTATTATTATTACTATTATTATAGTTATCACCGGTAACAAATTATTCAGATTTTCAACAATTTACTGGTCATGATTTTTGTTTGTTTTTTAGCCACCTTGTGATTCTGGATACAATCCAGTCGGTGCAGATTGCAGAGTTAGAGGAAGTAAAATAGCTTGGTACTTAGCCAACAAAGTGATCTCCCCTAACTACGACTGTAATTCAAATGGAATTGTATGTGTAAACAGTGATCAGCCGGAATGCCAAAACAACAACGTATGTTGTCCAGATTACGAAATCAGGTTCTTATGTTATAAACGTAAGTATATATTGGAGATATTAATTCATGTAATTTTAATATTAGTTGTGTGAATGTGTGCAGTCAGTGTGAGAAATGATATAATGGATATGTGATTGATATTTACTAATACTAAAAAGTAAATACTCAATAATATACACAATATTTGTTTTTCAAAAACAAATGATTCGGTGTATAGTAAATTGGACAATGTAATGTGTAGTGCTAACTGGTACATTTACCCACGATTCTTTCGAATATCGATCTCAAAATATGTCGAAACAAGATCTCCCTGGAACGCAGCGATTTATATATATTACAAGTAATATCACTCGATTAATTAAACTGCATCAGGATTTATCGTGACCAACCCGGGACTGTAATAGTTGCGAAAAAACAACATCAAGCCCTATATGCTAGTCGTTGCCGAGAGCCTATAATTGTCACGAGATATAATGGTGGTAATGCCAATATATAGAATTGGGTATATTACCAGTAACATTTAGCATTTCACTCGATTAAACTGTATGTTCTAAAGATATGTTGTTTGAAGCTTAGCATGGAGTCGCTATATCTAATTGATAATAATATGTGAAAACATCAATGTTTTTATTTTTTATTTACTGAACTTTTGTCCCATGCGCCTGGGACATTATCTCAGCTTTACTGAACGGACGTTGCATACATGCATGATAAAAGCTCAGACGCAATAAAATCTTAGAAACATTGATGTTTATTAAGATACAGCTATTTATATTAATGAATCCGTCATATATTTTTAAACTGTTTTTATATTTTTTTGTTTTAATACAGCCTGAAGAGATGTGAAGAACGAATGCCAGACAACACATTTTTAGACGTAAAATTACGATTAGACGTAAATTTTTTTGATAAATATGGCATGTTATTTTGAAAGTTGAATAAAACACGTTGTCTTCTCTCTTGTTTCTTTGATGTCTCAATTATATAATAAGAAGAACGTATAGCTTGAGTCGTAAAATTAAATGCTTGCGCAATCGACTGCTCCGCACCCAGGCCACCACCAACCTTGAGGTCCTCGAGGCATTCTACCCTAACACTCAGCTCAGATCCTGATAAGTAACCCTTCGAGACTGTGGCCGGAGTCCGAGTTACCCATGTATTTCTGCCTTTTCATGGATTAGGTTATGAGAGAATTGGAGTGCGCCCGTGCAACCGGCCTATCGGACTTCAAGTTCAAATATCGTGTTCCGATCCATGCAACCGACCGCAGAGAACGCGCTGAGCACCCCGTTGAAGGCGATCTTGAGCTCCTTGGGTTCTCTGTTTTGAATCGGCTGATGAGCTTCGCCGCGGGCTCCTATTTCTGGTTGAACTCTTGGACGACTTCGATTTACACATTAACCAGTCCTCTGGTTCCCAGTTCCGTATAATTACTCGGACTACCTGTGGTAGCGCGAGTCTAGGTTTCGACTCTGTTTTTTTGGCAATGTCGCGAAATGGCAATTATTGCGTCGTCCCGTCAGGCTTTGCGAAACTGGGCGAGTCGTTATAGTTAAACGTATTCATAGTATATTATGCTGATCTTCACGTGTGCTTTCTCTCCGCTTCCCTGATCGTTCGATCAAGTTGTCCACAGTTATTACTCGGGCAGTAGTAATGTATATATATATATATATATACATGTGTTAGAGACTGGCACTAGCTCTAAGCCAATCAGAATCAAGTATTGATTTGAATGGACCAATCAGAGCAGAGCCAGTCAAAAATTTCCGGGGGGTGTCGTATTTTTAAGGTGTGGTCACCCTGTATAGAACGACCAGTGATCAAATCAGGGGGGATATGCAGCTGGTCGTATACAAGAGGTTTTTTGTGAATTTTGTATATATTTATCTCATGAATCCTGGTGTTGTTGTACGACCAGTTTTTGGTTTATCCTTGAGTTTGACGACCAGAGAGAGAGGAAGGTCAATCAAGGTGATCGTATTTCATGAGATAGATATTTTAAAATTCAAAAAAAACCTTTATAAACGACCATCATACCTCACCCAATGTGATTTATACTTACCATCAGAAAAACGTCCATATTATTTTTGGAAGAGTTGTACGTTGAAATAAAAATAATCAAATTTGGGTTTATAGAATTAATCATAGAAATTTCCGCCATGGAGCTCTTACCTCGACGCCATCTTATGGCCGAATGACTGATATTCTTTTGTTACGGTATTTTTAAAAAAAAAGATAAAATTTGTAGAGGGAAATATCTCCAAAAATTATTTGGTGTTTTTCAAATAGATATATTTTTAAAAATGTACTTTAACACACAATAACTTTTTTTTGAAAAAACAAATCTTTTTATTGTTTTTATTTAATCTAAATACATTTCTTTATTAATAGAACTAAGTATGGAATCATCAGTTATCATAATTGTTGTTAGATATTTATACGGACAAAGATCTCCCCCATCTACCACTTCTAAATATAATTTATACCCAGCTAGCCTACCCAAGGGAGAGTATATACAGTGTCGTAAAATATATTTTTGATTTGGAAAATTCTGTCGAAGAGAATTAATATCACAGTGGGTATATACTTTTTTTTAATGTTGTTTCTATTAAATACTTTTTCTTCCTTTACTTCGTCATCATCACTCCCCAAAAATGTTTTCAAACTATCATCACTATCAGAATCACTATTATCCTGAATAGGTTTGACGGGTTTAAAGTCCTCGAAATTAAACACTTTCGACGTATACGTATCCGTATCCCGTACACGTACACCGTACGCGTATCCTTCTCCTTTATCGTTGTAATCCCATATGAGAGGGGAACCAGGCAGGGGTATGGGTTTTCCAGTTTCATTCGTTATTTCTTCTTTCGTAGCCATTTTTTTCTTAAACTAAGTTTGTAGAGGGACAATTACGTATAAATGAAAAAGAAAAGTTTCAGCTTATTTATATGAAAGTTTTTTTTGAGTTTTTATATGAAAGTTTTTTTCATTTCTACAAAACCTGGGGTATAAAAAACGATATCATAAAAAAAATGATCAGTTATTTTTTGTTGAAGATGGCAGGGTATATACCCAATCGAAAGATTTGGTCATTTCAAATGCGTGATCAAGAAAAGGCTGAAAAAATGATAGAGGCAGCGAAATTAATCAATTACTCAACTACTGCACAGAATTGTCTTAAATTAAATGAAATATCGTTTTTTGAATGTAGTCGTGAAATTGTAAAAGATAAAGAATTGGGATTTCTTCAAGGGGTTGTTTATCTCAAAGAAGCAAGAGATTGTATTTTTGATTGGCTTCCATATGGGGGAGAAATCATTCGTTCTTATGCTGATGATTTCTACCATTTTAAAGGTAGACTATATGATCCGTCCACGTTATATCGATATGGAAAACGTCAGGGTAAAATGGGAAAATTATGGGATAGAGAAAGAATCCGTAAATTAGCTGATTATAAGAACAAACATCGACAAAAAAGAAAAAAACTTTTAGAGTAAAGAAAGAAATTCATGTAATAAAAAATAACATTGTTTTTATTAAATAAATTTATACAAGAGAAGGAATTATTATGTCTTTGTCAGTTTTTATAAACTTAACATTTTTATGTAAAAGATGGGACATATCTTCCTCTGATAATATTTTTAGTGTTTTTCCAGATTCTCCATGATTGATAATTTTCAGGGTTATTTCATACAGTTTAAACATCTTATATGTGTTTCAGAAAAGATATAAAAAAAAAAATCAAAAAACAGAACAGTATAAATAGACGGTTTTTTCTTTTTTTAAACCATTGCTTGTCGTACTTCAGTTAACATAAAAAAAATGAAGTGTAGGAGTAGGAGATGTATAAAAAAAGCGAAAATAAAAAAACGAATACGAAAACGACGTTCTAAAAAAATTCAAAAAGGATGGAAAAAAGATCATCCGAATTATAATCATAAGTTTTATGAATTTTGGAAATGGTAGACAATGTATTTTAAAAAAAAATTTTATTAATCCAAATAAGTTTTTTTCCATCTTTGTATTCTATCATCACATTCACATAGTTCAACTATTCTACTATAGATAAGTCGTGAGTAATTCTGTTTACAAGGATAACAATAATGATGGTTTACAAAACATTCTTTACATCTGTAATGCATGAAAAAATGATAGAAGGAATTCACACCACAACAACAGAAACTGCAATAGACCATCTTGACAATATTTTATGAACGTTTTTGTGAAAATTTTATAGTTTGACAACCTACTTTTATAGATTTTTTGCAAAACTATATAAACAGGGTATCAAATATATTTTTTCTATTATTTTTCAAAACATGTGGCTGCGTTCAATGATTGATTTTGGAGAATGTGAATCTCATGCTTATCTTACATTTTATTATCGTGCTCAACCCATACAATTAGTAAACTATGAACCTGTGGTTCCCTCGTTGTTAAGATATGGATATTATATATATCTGAAAGATTGGCAAGGACCTCGATATTTCAAATTGATGATAGTAGACGCGTTTGGAGCTCCGGAGGAGAATTTACAGAACCTCTTATCATCATTGAAGGGAAAATATATAAATATTAATAATAATAATGTAAAATTAGCAAAAACTCAAACACCTATATTAAATATTAAACCCTACAATTTCATTAACCATAGGGGTAGAGGGAAACAAATATATTTATCTTTGTAATGTTTTTAAAATAAAAAACCTTTTAGAAACATTTTTGTGTAAAAATTTTATTACAAGAAAAATAAAAATGTTTACAAATTAATTTGTTGTGGAATTATTGAGTTACCATTTATTAGTTTAATTGTTTTATACACGAGATGATCACTTTTAGTCTCAAGAATTGTTTTTAGGGTTATTCCCTTCTCTTCTCCCTGTATAATAATTTTCAGAGTTAGTTCGTAAACTTGAGGTGGAGAACAAAATGGGGGATTACATACTTTACATAGTATAGCAGGTTTACAATCCTCTACCAAATATGTATAGTTAGGAAAATGTTTTTGAAGAAAATGACATGAATAATAACGAGGAGTATTGTCATTATATGCTACACCCCTATAATTGATACAGGTCACGAGATCTTGTTCTTGATGCATCTTGTTATCACTATGATTAAATCAAATATGTAATCTTATATATAAATAAAAAACACGAATTTTTTTTAAAAAAAAGTTTTTTATTGAGTATATGCTACAGCTTTCATGAAATTATTAAAATCTATTATTAGTGTAATTTCTTTTTGTAAAAGATCAGAAGCATCATAGTCAACAATTGTTGTTATGTTTTCACCCAGACATGAACAATTCCATTCATCATTTTCATATTCATGTTTCTTTTTAACTGCCAGAGCTAGGTAATATGTTTGAGGCGTTGAGGGTATATCTTCATAGGGTATATCTTCAATACATTCGCATAATACCGTAGGTTGACATTTCTTTACAATATAGGTAAAGTGGTGTAATTCTTTGGCTAGAAAACGACTTGGATAATAGTTACTTTCATCTTCAATTTTGTACGGGTTAAAGGCATCAGCAATTATTCTTTGATAACGTCTACCGGTATGTTCATCACAATCACGATACTGTACATGTGAATTCGGCATCATTCACAAATAACGTACCACATGGTGGGTAACGCGTTTATATATAATTTTTTATAAAAAAAAATATAAAAAGAAAAATCAAAATTAAAAAAGACAGATATTCTAAAATAAAAAAGAAATTTTAGTAGGATATAAATAAAAATGTAATACAATGGTATTTACAAAAATATCATGGAAACCGTGGATGCACGATATAATAGATTATTCTATTCAAAATATCCCTGTGGACAATGTCTTAATGGAAATATGTGTGGGGAAGTGTGTGCGAATTATATACCGTGGAAAGATCCAAAACAAAAACGTTGTTGTAGATTAAAGAGATGGTTGTTAAAGAAGATATGGTGTTAAAAGATTTAAAGAAGAAAATCCATAAAAAAAAAGAAACAGTATAAATAAGAGTAAAAAAAAAATAATTGTTTATATATTTGTTAGACAATGGAACGTAAAGAAACAGCAGATGAACGATTTGAAAGATTATATTATAACAAACATCCTTGTGGAAGATGTATTAACAAACACCCGTGTCCGATTCATCCAGATGAATTAAAACTTTCAAGACTAAACAGTTTTAAACGTCGGGTGTTAAACAAGTTAAATATACGGTGGAAATATACAGTGAATGTTTCTGTGGAAATAGGTTACGACGAATAGAAGAAAAGACGTTTTTTTTAAAAAGATTTAAAATGGCTGAGCGTGATTTTGACGAAATTCTTTACCCCGACATTCAATATTTATTACATGCTGATTTGTTTGAGATAGAAAAAACACGCGATTCAACGTTTTATTTTTTGGAATGGAGAGAGCATACCTATCAGTTTAGATGTGCTGATTATGATTATAAATATTTTAACATTTATGTGGAAGATAAAAATGAACAATCTATATTTCGGAAACGATATGGTGGGAAAAGATATTATAGATTTTTAATAACCGGTTTTAGCTGGACTATGTCATTTTATGATCAGTTAGTGGGAAAACATGTAGTATTTATTGATAGAGAACCGAGATTACCCACGTTAATTTCAACCCTTGACTGTTTTGAGATAAATAATATCCCATGTTATTCAAAAACGTTTTTATATGGTAAATGTAAGGATTCAAGATTTAGATTAGTAAATTATCATTTTCGTGAAAATTTTGATGGTGAAGAGCTTTATTTAGTTCTTATTAAAGATGAAAATATATTATCTTTACTTAATGTGATTTATGGTAGCAGTAATGGAAATTATATTGTAACATTAATAAATAAAATACATTTTGATAAATCTATGTTGCAACAACATGTATATTTAGATTGTTGTGGGGAATTATGTAATTTTAATGAATTAAATATTTGAAATAAAAACAGTTCAAAATAAATCGAGAAAAGCGTTTTTTATTTTAAAAAAAAGAATTTATATACACTTCTTGATCTATGAAATTATGTATACCACAATCTCCTGCCACATGGGTTGTTATATATTGTTTATAATTAAGCTTTTTATTTTTTACATACTCCATAACTTCCAAATTTATATTTAATAGATTCATAGGAAAGCATGGATTTAGGATTTGTTCACATTTACGTACAATAAATATTTGATTTCGACAATTTTCTTTAAGATAGTGAAGATCATACTGTTTGGGTTTTGACATATTGCTTGCATGAGATTCAACTGATGAATGAACCAGAAAACACAATGTTTTTTATTTTATTTAGATTAATGTGTTTATTTAGCTTAATGAATTTGAAAAGCTATATAAAGAGTAAGAGATTATTTCAAAATCACAGCAATATGATTGAAACAATTTTAAGAGTTGTTCTTTATTTTCAATATTTTAACCAAGGAGAAATTGGATATTTATTTTGGGTATGTGGATTATTTGATTATTATCGTGGAAAATATGTCACATGTCCCAGGATGCATTGTGAAAACATTCACCCCCCTGAAGAAAGCTATATAGTCAATATGAAAAAAATTCAAGCAACCCATGGAATGGAATCCTATTTTATTCTAGAAGATCGTTTCTCTTATATGATCCCGAATTTACAAGAAAGTCAAAGAAAATATTCCTTGAAGAGATCATGGCTTCAACAACGTACTATACTCGTTGAATCAGACACGTTATGCTGTAGTTTTTTTTCATTTCCCGATTGTTTTAAAGAATTATTTATTGTATTACCCCTTGAAGACCACTCAGATTTATTTCAATGTTTAAAAACCAATGATAAGTATCATTATACATATTTTGTACAAAATTTAACCTTTGAAAGAAAATACATATCTTATACCCTGGGTTTTGGAAAAGAAAGTTTAGTAAGCAAATTTAAGCACATACGTAGCCAGAAAGGTGATTTTGCTCTTTTTTTAAATATTTATTTGTTAATGGTATCACCTAGTATTTTCAATTCTTATACTTATTGTAGTTCAATTAGAAATCTTATCATGTTCACTTCATGTTTTATATTTTATTGTCGTGAACATAACCCTATAGGAAGTTTTTTCAATAGACAAAAAAAAGGTCTTTCTGAAAAAAATATTAGATATATTTTTTGGGATTTTATACATGATATAAAAAAGGGTAAAGTCTCCTTTGATAAATGTCGGTATAAAAATTGTAAGAGTAAAAGTTATTTTTTTGAGTTCGATCCTTTGAAATTAAGTATTTTAAACAAAAGTAATTATGTTTTAAATGAAAATCACACCCAAGTTAATCATTCTGTGGGTGTTAAGCAAGATTATGGAGGAAGTATAGGAGAATTTAAGTGTAAAGAGAAAATATTTGCATATGTAATAATGCTTGAGGAAGATGTAATAGAATTATTTTATATGATAAAAAAATATATAAAAACAACATTGAATTATGATTTAGCTGCATACAATCCTATGTATGAAATGACTGAATCGAATGTGAATTGGGATAATTTTTATAAAAGTATTAGTGAGCAAACGTGTATGTAGAAAAAATGGAATTAAAAGACTGTATAAAATTTAAAGTGTTTGCGTATGATGTTATACGAATGGAAGAAGACGAAGAAAATGAAAAAGAATTTTGGATGAGATGTGGGAGATTTTGTTTTGCCCTTCGAAAATTTTATATGGAAAAAAATGAAAAATGGAAAATAAGTGAATGTTGTAAAACTATTCATGAAATATCTATGTCCCATTTAACGAATGCTGGACATTACAGTCAAAACAAAAGATTTGTTGGATTTCATGAGGGGATTGATCCCTTAGATATTCAACAATATATGGAACATTTAGATGAATTTTACGTAAAAAACTATCAAAGAAAAAATATATCAGTTTTGATTTATTATATTTTTGAAACCATTCATCCTTTTTCCGATGGAAATGGAAGAATAGGGAAAGCACTTGTTGCATTTCTAGAAAATAAAATAGAATGTAAAATAAAAACAAAAAAACAACATAGAAAGTTATGTAAAATTTTAGGAGTTATGCAACGCAAACACAATAGTTTATTTGATATAATATGTTGTAATCAATTAAACACGTTATTAGTGTAATAAAATTTTTGTGATGGAAATTTTTTTTAATTGTGCGGAGGGTATAAAATAAACACTGTCCCTACAGTGATTCATCATTTACCCTTCACTCGGATTCAAAGATGGTGGAACTTTACGCACGACAACAATATGATCATTTTTATAAAATGCAATCGTATACCGATTTGTCTGCAAAAATAATTGCACAAAAAAAAATCAACGGTAATGCTATTCTCGCCAAAGTATATCCGACAAATAAAAGATGTGACAAGTACACATACAATAGCGCTGTTGAAGTGAAAAATGAGCATATTCCCCCATTGTTGAATGTTCTTAATAAGATTAGCATTCAAGAGAAATCGACGCAGATATTTTTTGAAGTGGTAAGATTTGAAAATTGGAAAAAGCAAACATGCCGTTTGGTTGTTCGTACAGATGCGTGGGGTGGTTTGGAAATTTGTTATCAACATCAAGATAACGAATTAGTCGATGCAATGGAATTTGACGATGATCCAACACCGACAACCAGCAACAACAACAACAACGCAACGCCAAGTGAAATCGTATGGTCTGATGATTGGGGTAGTTTTCATATAAAAAAGAAAGATTCCTTGGATGAATATATTATTGCCCTAAGAAAGTATAATCATGCAACAGGTCATAAATCCCAACCTACCCCCGTCAAAAAACGAGTATTGAAGAAAAAGAAACCCACACTCAATTTTGACGACGACGTCGACGATGACGACGACAACGAAAAGATTAAGAAAATAAAAGTAGAAAGTGATGATGATGAGGTTTGTCACCGTTTAAGTCCATCATTAATTTCAGAAATTTTTTATTATCGTTTTAGATGTTGTAAAAATATACAAGATACATTATGTTTGTACGGTGATACTATAAATAAAGAGTTAGCATGTAAAAATATAAAAGTTGATTTTATGGGGATATTACGCGACAAAGAACTCGTTGATGAACTTGAAGAACATTATATTAATTTTATTTCTTTATTATAGAAATGAGTAAAAAGAAAAAAACTAAATTTTCTGCTGACTTTATTGAAAAAGCTTCAAGATTATTAAAAGGAGAGACATTAACTGATGAGGATTATTCTAATTATAGATTACATAGTAGTAGTAAAAAAAAATATAGACGATTGAAATATGCTGTTAATAAAAATAATGAACAATGGGAAATTGATTTAGCTGAAAATAAAGATTTAGCCCGATATAATAATCAATATCGTTATTGGTTGGTGTGTATTGATATTTTTTCAAGATTTTGTTGGGTGAAATTAATAAAAAAGAAAACGTCTAATAATGTTAAAAATAAATTTGAAAGTATTCTTATTGAAGAAGGAATAGCCCCTCTTAAAATTCAAAGTGATGAAGGAACAGAATTTCAAGATATACGTACGAAATTAAGTAAAAAATATAATTTTGAAGTATTTCATACGTATAATAGAGAAATAAAAGCATCCCATGTGGAACGTGTAATTGGAACTTTAAAAACAATGGTTCGTCGTGTTTTAACAATGACTGGAGAATTTGACTATATTCAGTATTTACCCCTTATTGTTAAGCGTTATAATAATTCCCCACATAAAGCATTAGCTGGTGCAACACCTTTTGAAATTTATCGCGAAGAAAAAAAAGGAAAAATACGTAAAGTAAAAAATAAAATAGTACGTGATCATTTAAATTATCCTATTCCCACTCAAGATCTGATACGAGAAGGTACGCGTGTACGTATTGCGAGAGTAAAAAATAATATTTTTGAAAAAAGCAGTCTTCGACGATGGACAAATGAGATATTTTTTATTAAAAAAGTATTTATCACTGATCCCGTTACATATCAATTAGAAGACGAACAACGTGAAGAAATTAAAGGAATTTTTTATCGTGCTGAATTACAAGTTTTAAAAAAAAAAAGAATTTACACATTGCTAGTAATTCAATATCAAGAGGACTTCAAAAGAATTTGATTAATGATTTTGAAATGAAAATTGCACAACCCATTGATGCTTTGAACAATGAATGTTTTTTAGAAGTTTTACAAGTTTGTTATCCTCAAACAACTAAAAATATTGTAGGTGATGAATGTTTTTTTTCATTTATCATAACCTATAAGAATTTTATACCCGAAGAAAATAATAATTCGGTATACGCCAACAGTGAGTTCGTTTTTACATCGGATAAATTTATTATACCCGACGGAATTTATGATTTATCTTCATTAATTATATTTTTAAATAATATCTTAGAAGGATTTGAAATTTTTTGTACCATCGGGTCAAATGGGAAAGTAATTATTAATGTTAATGTTGAGATTGAGTATTGGGTATATGAAAATGCGAGTAAAGCAGCCGATGGGTTACAGGTAAATGAATTTCGATTATCTAACAAGACTACGGTAGAAAAAAAGGGTATTCAATATGCTTCTTTTAATCAAAAGATTAATATATTATTTTCAAAAAAATTAGCTTTTATGCTAGGTTTAAAAAATGAAAAGGGTCTTGAAATCGTACCTCTCTTGTTTGAAATAAAAAAAGATAACCCTACACCTCGAACCCTTTTTTCTAAACATTTTGATTACTTACCCGATGTATCCGACGGATTAAATAAAATGTTTATATATTGTGATGAAATAGAACTGGGGTTAGTTGGTGATAGTTGTTCCGAATTGTTAACAACAGTTCCCATTCAATGGCATCGACAAGGTGGTGGGGGGGATGGACAATTAGTTTATTATAGTCCCCCAAAATCATTGAGAAAATTAAAAAAAGACATTATAAGAGAAATTCATATTAAAGTTAAAGATACTACAGGAAAATTAGTTCCTTTTGATTCAGGAACGCTTAGTATTGATTGTTTAATACATTCAACATAATGCTTTTGATTGTTCTTGAAGAAAAAAATGGGGAAATGATAATTAAAGAATATAAAATATTTTATCCTTTTTCTCTTTACGTGTTAGTAAATAGTGGGAAAAATTTTTTATGGAATTTAAATTCGATTGAATATAAAAATATCAAAAATTCATTTCGAATTACGTGTGCAAACAAAATGGATTTCAGTGCAATAACACAATCAAAAAAAATAAATAATGGAACGATTTCAGTTTCTTCATCTACTATTATTTCCAATGCAACACAACGTTTTATATATACTATAAAAGAATTATTTTATATTGACGAAAAAAATCCCTATACATCATTAAATGATGATCACTACAGTTCTTTATTAACTATGAGAATAACGTGCCGTTAAAAGGTGAAGAAATTAAGATATCTATAAATTTATTTGAAGAAAAAAATAATGACTGAAAAAATAAATGAACTATCCGTAGAAGATTATACTGAATTGTTAAACGGTAGAAATCGTGGAAAAAATTATTCCTCATCATATTTTGTTGTGAAAAGAAAAAATAAAGAAAATCCAACTAAGAAAGAAATTTTATTAAATGAGGGTGTGGGATTACCCTCAAATTTAAATTTAGATACTTATTATACAAGTGATAATAAAAAAAAGAGAAAAAAAATAGATCCAAATGTAATACGTTTTTTACAAAATAGATAGATTGTGTAAAAAAAAGTATAAATAAAAAAAAGTTATATAAAAAAATCATAAATGTTGTGTATATTATTATTATTTTTATTGTTGTTGTGGGTATTGTTGTTTTTTAAAAATAAAATAAATGACGCGTAAAAAATATATCAAAAAAAGAAAAAACAAAAGAGGAATAAGAAAACGTAGAAGAAAAATACAAAAAGGAGGGTTTGGTGGAGCATTGGCACTGGGTATGGTTCTTCCTCAAGTGTTGGGAACACTTTCAAATATTCTTAAAATTAACGTTTAAAAAAAATAAAATGAGTAAAAAAATTGAAGATGTGGAAAAAAATGACATATTATTTAGCGAGCCTTTACAATTTTTTACTTCATCACCCTATAATGATACGTTTACGGAATGTCGTGAAACGGAAATTATCGCAACGCCCGTAGATAATCAATCGTCAGTATACACGTTTACAAGACATGGAAATGCCGTGGGATTAATGAAAACAAGCGATGCTAAAATAATGGCTAGAGTATCGATTAGAAATGCTGCTGGACTTATAGCACCTGCAGCATCGGGGTTTGCGATGATTACATTACCCCTTCGTACAATGTGGAAAACAAAATAATTAAAAATAAATGAAAATTTAATTACGCCATCAGATAATTTTGCACATTTTGCATCATGGATACAATTTATAACGCGTCAAACACCGTCGGGATATAAAGATTCTAAAGAGCTTAATTTAGCATATTTAGATACAGCCGAACATATGAGCAGTATCGTGGGTTTCACTAATGATACTAATGTCGTAAATGCAGGAGGGAGACAAAAAACAATTGCATTTCAAAATCAATCGCAGAATTTGATAGATGAGATTGATTGTTCATTATTTAGCGAAGGGGGTGCTGAAATATATATTCCTACAGCGTATAAAGTTGAATTACGTTTAACGCGGGCATTAAATACAATTGTAATGATGGGTGCCGATCATGCTGATATACCCGTTGCTGCTACTATAATTACCCTAGACGATTTTAAAATAAAAATTCCTGTATTTAAACCAAAAAAACAATTATCAAATGCACTTAATATAGGGATGGTGACCCATAATAAAGAAACATTATATTATACATCCAATTATCGTTGTATTACTGAATCAGTAGCTGCAGGACGAAATTCGCATCAAGTAATCGATGTGTTTAATGGTAGCGTTCCTACACGTTTATATATTGTATTTTCCCCATTAGCAAATTGGAACGGAGCATATACTCATAATATTTTTGAATTTAACTGGCCTAATTATGATAATGTTGAAGTTTCGGTAAATAACGCTGTTGTCGGGAGAATAGAAAATCATGCTGAAGCTTACTCAAAATTACGCGCGGTATTAAATCGCAACTATTCAGAAATGCCCATGACTTATAATGACTTTATAAACGGGTATTCTATATTAGCATTTGATTTAACAGATAATAGAGACTCTCATTTTGCAGTATTACCCATAAGACCGTCGGGAAATGTTAATGTGGATTTTCATTTTTCTCAAAATACAGTTCAAGGTGCGTTAATATTTGTTGGTGAATTTCGAAATGAAATTAGAGTGGGATTAAATACCCCTGCAAGATTATTACACAGCATTTAATTATCAACATTTGTAAGGGGATGTACAAAAAAAATGAAGAACACAAAACCCATTACAACAAAGAATAGAATAAAAAAACCAAAAATAAAAAAACCAGTTATTAACAAAATACCCCTAAATCGTGAACATATTCTTGTATTTCCACCGT
The DNA here is from genome assembly GCA_035772405.1 of Chrysogorgia sp. JL179-B06. NCBI lineage: Eukaryota > Metazoa > Cnidaria > Anthozoa > Scleralcyonacea > Chrysogorgiidae > Chrysogorgia > Chrysogorgia sp. JL179-B06. The sequence goes on from JAYKKM010000047.1 coordinate 2,430,200, forward strand.
TTTCAGTTTACGCATAAAAAAAAATGAATGAAGAAAAAAATGATGAATTAAATAAAGAAGAGGAAAAAAAAGACGAAAAAAATGATAATTCAAGAGATGATGATGAAGAGGAGGATGATAGTGAAAATGATAGCGATGTTGTTAGCGATGATGTTAGTGATGAAATGGATAGTGAAAGTTCCGTTACTTCTTCTTCATCAAGTTGCGAAGATGATTTAAAATTTTTAGAAACATTAGTTCAATTAAATAAAATAAAGAAAAAAGCTTTTGAAAAAAAAAAAAAGGATTTTTTACCATCGTTAAAAAAATATCTTAAAGCAGATATTGATAAAAAAAATACGTTGTTAGATTCTCAATTAATTAATAAATTACAATACATTGCTAAAAATATTTTAAATAAAAAAATTTCGATCCAACTTTCCAGTGATAATAAATATATTTTGAATAAGTTTTCAAAGAACAAAATAAAAGAAAAAGATTTAAAAATATTATTATCTGAGGATTTTCGTATAATCAACATATATCAAAAAGCATACAAATTACTTAACCAACAAATAAAAAAAAATGACCGAAGTAAATAAAATGCAATTAATTAATCCGAGTAAATTAAATGAAATTTTAGATTTAATCAAAACTGATCATGAAAACGAAAAATTATTGCAGGGAATTAACAACAAAAATAATTTCGAACTTATTGAAAGTAAAAATAAAATGAAAGAAGAAATGAAAAAAGTTAATAATGATCAACGTGTCGCAGAGAGTATGGTTAGTTTTTTAAAAAGACAACAAAATATGAAAAGAAAAAGTAATGAACTTGAAAATGAGGTGACCAATGATGAATCACCCGGAGTAAGGAAAACACCGACTGTGACAAGTGGGCAACAAATAAAAGAATTTCTCGAAAGGAAAAAAATTAAAACTGGGGGGACAGATATAATAAAAACTAAACGGTGTTGCAATAAACCATCATGATTTATTATACGATTTAACGCATAATGTCAGCAAACAAAACATGTTCAATCTTACACAACAAAAGCAGACGGTTGCTTTAAAAGAATTGAAAAAATTACATATGCCTGCCTATTATATACGAAATATAAAATTACGACAACGTTATATAAATTTGGGAAAAACCCCTTCGGTCTTGCGAGTCACGAAGAACCATCTACATCACTCACCACACACATTCCTACACCTTCAACACCACCCTATTCAACACAAAGAAAATGGCGACGAAAAAATCCATGAATTTACATTGTTTTTTAACCCAATTTTTATTTACGAACGAGATTAATAAAATTTCAAAAATAAATAAGTTTTTAAATAAATATTATTTGGGTACATTTCCTGCAAATATTTTTCCTAAAAAAATTTATTATCCCTCGTGTTGGATTTGGAATACGGATGAAGCAGATCAAAACGGTCAACATTGGATTGCTATATGGGTGGATAAAGAAAAACATATGAATTTTTTTGATAGTTTTGCAAAAGATGTCTCGTTTTATAAACGTGAATATTGGTATGATTATAGTGTAAAAAAAGGACTAACATTTCAATATATTCAAAGTAAACAATTACAATCCAAAAATACAGCCGTGTGTGGAAATTGGAGTTTATTATATTTATACAATCAATGTCGTAATGAATTCGAAAATAATAATAAACAAAAAATATTTAAAAATGAACGTATTAAACTAAAAAACGATATTAAATTAAAAAAAAAAATAGAAACAATTTTAGGTCGTGTACTCGTGGGAATATATAATAAAAAATGTAAAAAAAATTGTAAGAGTAATAACAATCAGTCATGTTGTAGTTTTAATAATGCCAATTTTTAATTAAACAAAAAAATTAATTATTTACACTGTTTATATTTTTTCTAAGGGTAACATTCCATTCATATCTTTTTCTTATAATGTTTTTTAAAAATATATGGTTAAAAATATAGGGGACATGCTTTTAATACCCTTTTATGGTATCTCGTATCGTTTGAATCATACCACCACTACCAAAAAAAAAAACCCTTTTTGTTTTCTTTTTCTTTTTCTTTTTCGAATACCAATTCCCAATTGATTTCCAACTAACGATCCCAAGGGTCCAAAAATATCTAGAGCACTACCCCCTTTTTGTTTCTTTTTTCTAAGGATAATTCTCCTGCTTCTTCTATATCTTCTTCTTGCCATGATTTTTTTAAAAAAAAATGCATACACAATATACACACCCATACTATATATACTTTTTAAAAAAATTTCAACAACTCATTTTATTTTTTTAAAAAACATTTATTTTTTCTTTTTACATTTATTTACAAATCATAGATTAGCGTTGATTCATGTGGAAATACATTGGTTCTAATTCTACAATTTTCATACCCTTTTCTACAATTATCAAATACCAAATAACCATAGGGTTTCTCATTAATTTCACTTAATACTTTATTAAATCTATTTCTATTAATTTTTTTATTATCACATATCGTATACATATTATTATAATCGCTTAAATTTTTAAACATAACATAATATTGACTATTGACACGTAAATTTCGTAATTTACCATTACCATATGTTAAATTTTGACATGTAAAAATAACACTAATATTACGATGATGAACATCTTGAGTTGCAATATTATCTATTCTTTCAAGATTTTCCTTTGATGATGTTGCAACTAACATGAGATCATCTAATATTATTAATGTATTTTCACGGGTATTCGTTTGTATATCGGTAATGCGGGGAATACCCTTTTGACAATCGATAAATTCAACACTAATATCTGTTTTTTCCGCAAGAACTTTTTCCATTTCAGCGTACAGAGGTTGATAAATTGAATATAAATAAACAATTTTAACAATTGCTGGTGTAATCATAATGTTAATATTTTTCAATAATTGTAATATCCAATATGTTTTCCCACTTTGACTAGGGCCACATAACGTTAACATAAAAGGGTGTTGAAATGGTAATGAAACATTGTTCATTTCAGTTATCTAAAAATCCAAACGGAATCGTATTAAAATTATTTTTAACAACACGTTTATTAAATGTAAATGAAAATTTTTTTATTTCATCCTCAATAAAAATATGATTCAGTTTATCTTTACATATTTTATTGTGATATTTAATTTCGATGATCTGATCTTGATTTTTAACACATTGTGTCAAGGATAAAAAATTCAATTTTTCTTTTATTGTTTCATTTTTTAAAGTAAAACCTTTCACATGAATACATTCCTGATTTAAATTAGTTATATACGCGTAACATTTTGGACCCGTTGAACAAAAATTTGTTATCCATTCATTTTCATTTAATTCATTCGTTAAATCTCCTAAATATTTTCCCGTTTTAACATCAGTATAATTATTTTCATCAGATAAATAAATAACAGAATCTGTATCAAAATATAAAACGCGATCGTCTAATTTAACGAGTAACTCGTATAATTTCAAACGTGCATATGCAGTAACAAAACATGCAATGATTACATTTCCCGTTTTTAGAGGGGTTGTTGCATCATCAATTTTTTCATATGTACAACGTAATAATGTTTCGTTTATAAATTCCATCGATGTTAATTTTTTACTTTTATCATTGGCAATATTTAATAATTCTTCATAATCGTTTAAAAAACACACTTGTGTATTATTTTCGTTTTGAGCAAATTTTCCCCATAACGAATTTAAAAATGTTTTTGCAATAGTTCTTAATCCGGGATTTTTCTCTATTTTGTCTTTATCTAAAAAAACATTTTCATTTTTTAAATAATCATTACAATACTGTTTAATTTTATCATCATTTTTACTTCCATCTGCGTTCAAACAATCCGTAGGAATTCCTGAAGATTCTTGTTTGATTTTTAAAAATTGATTTACGTATTGTGAAAAGATTTTTTCTTTGCGTTCAAAATGATATATTTCGTAAAGAGCAATTATTTTATATCCCTTATCTATAGCAACATGAATCTCAACACTAGTCCAAGTACCCGTCAAGTATCGATCGCTTTCATTATGTTCACATTTATTACATTTATCCACAGCACATTTATAACATAATGGAAATAATAATTTCCCATCTATTCTAACAGGTAAAACAGGAAAGTAAATATTTCGAGGAGGTGAAATACAACATTTTACTAAACCAAATATGTCCTTGATTTTTATTTTATTACAATCTTTCCCCAGTAAAATAGTAGGATGACCCACAGGAAAATCATAATTTTTTTGTACATCAGGGTATAGCGATGTAAAATCTACGTAACTTATTCGTTCGTTGGGTTTTGTTTCTTTAAATAAACATACGGGGGAAGTTCGCCCCCCATATAATGCGTCACGTGGTGTTAAAGGAGTAAACGGATAAAATTTTCTTTTCTTTTCAATTAATTGTTTCTGTGTATATTTTTTTCTTCTAAATAATCACATTCCCACATCTCGATTAATTTGTAACCGGCATTTTTTATTGTCCAAGAAAAACGTTGCGTATTTGCATATAAATTACTAAATTTTTCGTTTGTAAGAACGTTTAATGCATAGGGGTCGAAACATTTGGGACATCCGTGATAAAAACAACCATGAAATTGATATATCGTATCAATATAAAAACCATCGACAAAACGTCCTAGAATTTTTTTCTCCCCATTTTGTGAACAGATATATTCTAAATTTCCTCCTATTTCTCGATTAATTTCATCTAACCAATCAATAGCAATTAAACTCTGTTTTACACCTCCCCTATACCCCGAAGCAGGAATAATTCCTACACAATTTTTTTAAAAAAAATTAAGTATATACACTTTCAAAGCTAAACTAGCAATCGTAATACAATTCTTTGCATAAAAGGGGGTGATATGACCTATGGTCCCGATCATTGTAGAAAATTTAACACATCCCTTTCTTAAAATATCTACATCACTACAACAATAATAATAAATCTCTTTACGAAATATATATTTCTCTTTCTTTTTTTCTAATTACCATTTTTCAAATTCATTAAGTGTTGCTGTATTCATATGTTTCGTATCAAAAAATTTCCGATCTACAATGTCACCCTCATAAGTTAAATCGTAAAATTCATAAGGATGAAATCCCTTACATTCCCCTTGAAGATCCATTGCTTTTGGAATATCCGCTAATTTCATACTAAAAAACAAATAACTATCGAGGATTCTAATATTTTGTTCTTTAATTATTAAACTCATTATTTTAGTACCGTTCATTATAGTATTCGGCATTATCTGTTTTATTTCTAAAAGATATTTTAAAATAAAAATAGTATCAAATCTACCCCCGTTATGAGCTATCCAAACGGAATTTGTTTGTTCAAACATAAATTCACATAAAGTTTCAATAACATTGTTATCAAAAATAAATTGTCTATTCCCACAACAACTAACTTTTTCAATAGTATTATCGATAATTTCTTGATCCTTTTTTTCAAATATTTTTGTTTTTTTCAATTCAATATGTTGACATTTTTTACATACCTTTTGGACGATACAATAAAACGGTACGAGCAATTTAGTTTCGGTTACTTTTGTTTCAAAATCAAAAAAAAATAAAGTGGGTTCACTTTCTTTCCTCTTGTTATATTCAAGTGAAAGGGGTTTCACGTAACAAAAATGAGGTTGTTTCATGTATTTATCACAATGAAAACAAAATCGTTTGCTACAATCATGTTTAACTGTTTTATTAGAAAAAATGAAAAAGAATCGAGGACAAATTTTGTTACAGGTTTTACAATAAAAAAAATATTGACACGGTGTTAAACGGTTATAATTACTTTGAGAAGGTTTAAAAATTTTATTTGTTAAATGATTTGTAAAACAATTTTCATCATAAAAAATTATATCACAACTGCTACAAATAAGTTTATTATTTTTATCTTTACACTTATTCGGATATTTATAACATCGTAAACAAGTTAAATTATTTGTAGTACATAGGTGATTATCGACATATTCATGACGTGTAAAATAACTCATACATTTAACACAAAAAGAACTGGTACTGAGTTTAGAAAATTCCTTTATGCTTAAGACTACATCGTAATGATTATTATTTAACCATAAACATACAATTTCATTAGTCAATTTAATAAGATTACCTGCACTATCAGTTCGTGAATCATAAATTATATTATCGGAATGAGTGTCAGCATACACTAACAAATCAACACCCTGTTTTTTTAAATAATTATTATATACAAAATGAAACTGTGTAGCATCAACATTACCCTCGGGTATCCCACATTCCCGATATACATTTCGAATTTCTTCACACGTAAATAAATCATCCACGGGTTTATTGGGTTTTCTTTTCATTATAAAATATTTATAGTCTTGTTTTAAAAATGATAAACCCACTAATATTGCTAAAGCAAAACAACAATCTTTCACTGTACGAAATAATACATGGCTAAGAATATAAAATACCCCCGTGCGAAATTTACGGCCATATTTTTTTACATTACTTTTCACACCACCTTTATCTGTAGCATTTCCCTTATTCAAACTATTGTAAATACTTTTTTTCCTTAGTACACTATTTTTTTTTTTATTTGTACTTATTCCTGCGGGAAAAGTTTGAACAATTACTTTACTATTCCAACCATTAGCTATTATTTCTTTATTACTCTGCATAAATTTTTCCATAATATTTAAGAAATATTTAACGTCAAAGTCTTTCACGGGTAAAACGGCAGTAGAGAAAAAACTTTTTGGCGCATTACTAAAGATAAATCTAACATAATCATCATCACTTTTTACATTTGCCCGTGCAATGTTAATTAAATAAGAAAAAACCAACGATAACGATTGAATAAAACTAATAAAATTAACCGTTTTTTTCCCGTGAAACATCCAAAGAAAAATGTTGTTCAGTGACTTTAAATTTTTCTCTACTAATAGTTTCTATATGATTAACAGAAAAATAATCGTCTATTTTTTCATTTTTCTTACTTTCTTTTTTCTTATTAAATAAACTTACAATTTTATCTATATCTTTTTGACTATATTTTAATTTTTTCTGATCATCATTCATCTTCTTTTTTTTTTCTAAAACAAGAAAAACATGCCGTTTTATTTTTATTTATGTTTTCGTATTCACCATCAACACGATCAATAGTAACATCGTATGAATCCTGTATATTAATACATGTCAACGTAAGTATAGGAGGGATTTTTTTTGAGAATAAAGAACCCATTTAAAAAAAAACTAAAACAAAAAAAGAGAGTAAAAAAAAATATGAGTGAAATTGTGTATATTGAAATTTATTTACAAACGTCTAATTTACCTTATATCGGGTATGAAATTCAAGATAATGATCCTTCAATATTATTTACGCCGTATCTTTTAAGGGAATGTTTACTAAATTTTACAGAAGATAAAGAAAAGATAATACCCATTTCATCAAAGATTTTAAAACAAAGAATAACAAAATTAAAAAAAGAAATATACAACTGTCCCGAAGATATTATCTATAAAGTTGAATGTATGGTAAAATTTATTCAGACCCATGAAAAAAATAATGATTATTTAGGAATAAAAACTATATTTAAAAAAAAAATGGTAAGAGTTAAGTTACCCCGAAAAAAAAGACGCAATGATAAATCTCAAAGTATACGTCACGTTCTTCAATGTAGAAGTAAAACCTTAAAAAAAATAAGATGTCGTAAACGAACAGCAAAAACAAAAAAATGTTGGATTCATTTAGCAAAACAAAATAACTTACGTATCAAGAAATCAACGATCCCCAATGCGGGTGAAGGATTATTTGCTTGGAAAAAACCTTTTAAACCCGATCGTAATATTTCTTATTACACGGGTCAAAAAACAACACAGTCCAAATTGGATCGTAAATATGGTAAAAACACAAATGCTGTATATAGTATTTGTAACGATGCAAACACGTGTATCGATGCTTATTTGACAACTCACGCTGCAGCACGGTATGCGAATAATGGGAAAACCGGTTCTATATATAAAAATAATTCCGATTTTGTTTACGATCCCAATAATAAAAAAATGTATTTAGAAAGTATAAAACATATAAAAGCCCATGAAGAAATTTTTGCAGACTATGGTGATAACTATTGGGAGAGAAAACAACCTTCATAACAATGGTAGGAAGAATAAGAGAATTACGGGGTGGTGATTTTAAGGGGAAAAAAAGGCAACGTGGGGGTATTTTTAAAGGGAAAAAAAGGCAACGTGGAGGAAATAAAACAGTCAATAAATACGGCAAACTTTTTATAAACGATTTTAAAAAAGAGCTTAAAAAAAAAGCTAAAGTAGTAAAAATTATTGCAAAACTAGGAACGAAAAAAATCAAAAGACATTTTCAAAAAGGAGGACTTGTATATCATAAACCCAGAAACCATGTTGAAAAGTTTTTAATGTATTAATTTTCAAATAAAAAAAATACATTCAGTGTATTATTTCGTTACATAAGATGTTATTGTCCATTGAATATTTTTCTACATTACAACCTCTTATTTCATTAAAATTTACACTGATGAAATTAGGGTAATCTACATTACATTCGCATTCCCCTTTACATTTTTTACAAGTGTATTTTATAGTTTTATTATAAACCCAAAAATCATAATATAATGCTATAATACTCCTAAAACACTCATAACTAAAACAATGTTTTCTATCATAATCTAGTATCTTTAAATATTCTCCAATTCTTTTGTCGTTGATACGTGGGGATAGGTCATCATTCCATGCTTCACATATTTTACGAAGAAATTCATAACATTCTTCTGGAATGTCGTGTTCCTCATGATGCATAACATACATTTTGGGATTTTTTGAACATTCTACTTCCAGTATAAATTTATACCGTACATATGTTTCATAATCAGCAATAGATATTAGTAGATGATATCTTGATTGTTCAATTTCCACACTTCCTACTAATTGCCAAAAAAAAACGGATTCCACATAACTATATTGTGTTAATTCATGATAAATCTTATATCCCTCTTGATTTTGTACTCGCTGAAAAATAGCCATGACACGTACCCCTCTCTTTGATAAAACGATCTTTATATATATCCCCTATCTACGTATATCCATCGGAATAAACAATAGAAATATCGTATTCATTATAGGGTATATTCGCTTCACCCAATTTAAGACCATATTTAAAAAAAAAATGCTCATCTACAAATTGAATGCGTTGAATCAATATAAAATCTTCGTCAGCAGGTAAATTATAAGCTAAATCTACAAAACGTTTACCCTCGTTAAAGAAATTTTTCTCAGGATCAATAAACAATTGATTAGAGCTAAAATAGGGTTTATTAGGTTTTCCAATAAATGCCCCAAATTCAGACTGGTCGAATAACTCTTTTTTAACTTGAACAATACTCCATCCTAATGCATCGTTATATTGTTCTACAATATTATTTTTAAGTTTTACATCAATACTATGAATTATTTTTCGTTTATACCAATCTTTTTTTCTTGCTTCTAATTCTCCCGTAAGATAATTCGCTTTTTTTGTTTGAAAACTTCTATTGTCACTAAATGTCATTGAAAAATCAGTAAATGGTCCTGGAGCACGAATATTGTTTTTAATTTTAAAACCGTCAAGAAAACTCGATGGTATTACACCGCGTGTCCAAGGTACTTCTGGAAACGCATATAGATTATTTGCTGATTTTAACGCAATTGTCGCGTATTTTCTTGGATTCATAAGATAAAAACGTTCATTATAATGGATGATTTTTTTCTGACTCATTTTAATTCCAATAAGAGAAAAAAAATTATGAACGTTTTATTTATACTATACGTACAATGATATCATTTTTTATATATTTAAATGTACAAAGAGTTTCTATGATCATCTTAATTTTTTTAAAACTTCTCTCTCCTTCTATTTTAACAAAAATAGTATTTTTGATAACATGTACATCTTTAACAAAATAATAACGTTCTAATGTACGTTTTATTTTTAAAATATAAACATTTCTTAAATGTGCTTTGGATAATTTTTTAAACAATCTTTGTGTTTCTAAAAATAAAAGGAAAATACATTCAATATTTTTTTTTTAAAATCAAAAAGTGTATTTTTTTTATTTAGGAAAAATGTTCAGGAGAGAATAAATTTTTAAAAATTAAATTCCTTATCATACATAGAGAGTACAGATCGTTCATTATCCACATCTTCTAATTTACGAAACAAACATGCAGCAAATAAAAGACATTCAAACAAACTACAATGATACAATAAACATGTGGGTTCACTAGTATGATACCAACAATTTCTTGGTTTAAGATTATAAAACGAAAGTAAATAATCGTACTTCTCAATTCCAAAATATTCAAGATTCACACAATGTACAATAGTTTTTTCTTGAAGTGTTTTAACTAACGACGATTCTTTATCACCACCTTTATACCCAATAATAGCATTCGGGGGAAAAACATTACGAAATAAATAACTTAATCTATTTATAAGTTCACTTTGACTAAAATAATCTCTTGATTTTTTTTCAGTTAAATAGTCTAGTCCATGACATCGATATTGATAGTAGACAGTAGACCGTTCCCTTCGAGTTAGTTCTTTGTAGGGTTTTAACTTCCCATCATAACAATGATAAATAAAATACTTGTTCGTTTGAAGTTCGAGAAGAGTTACTTCACGATAACTGGGTCTCTCTCCCTTAAACTGGTAACATTCACAATCCATTATATGTGTGATACGCGATAAAAATAATTTCTGTCGTTCTGGGGATATTTCTTCTTTACATTTGTTTAATGCACAATTATATTTACCCGCATACAACTCTTCGATAGTCTCTTCATTCTTCTCAGTTGTCTCTAACGGTATGAAATCTTCTTTAATTTCGCTGTTCACGTTCTCAAATATTTTTGCCATCTCTCACTCTCCTACACTCAGACTGATATTAATTATTTTCAACGCTACATCGGCTTTTATAATTGTATCCTGCGTTACTATGTGTAACTGGACTAGATTAGTTTGACCAATCAGAGTTCGTTGATTAAAGCTTTCATGTCATCCCGATGATTTGTGATACTCGTATACAATGAATGTGTGTTTGGGGAATTAGAGACGCGAATCCATAATTAGCGATTTTCTTCTAAACAAATACACGGGGATTAGTTGCACCAAATGCTGTGTTGTAGATTAATACGAATTCCTAATGTTGTTCTAAAACACACACACGTCTAATCAGTTGATATATTATACATTGTAGTTACAATAATACTTTTTTCAAATTTTTATCGTGTTAAAATCTGTGTGTAGAAATATATATTTAAAGATTGAGAAAATAGTATATATACAAGGCGATTTTTTAAAAAACGTTATCACTTTTGAGAATGTCATTAAACATTGGGGGTAAAAGAACCTATGTGCAAGCTCAAGAAATCAATATTAAGACGCTATTGAAAATTGTGTATTATATACAACATTTTCGTAACCGATACATTGGATTATTATTTGCCGTCTGTGACTTATGTGACTATTACTATGGGGGAATTATCGAATGTATGGAATTTGAATCGAGACAACTTGGTCGTGGATATAAAGACTACGCCTATATTGAAAAAATGAAACCTGAAATGCATCAAGATGAATGCATGGATTGGCGAATCTTAACAGATAAACAACACTATATAATACCCGTTGTTCATACACAACGAAAATATTATATTTATGGTGAAAAACTCTGTGAGCGTTATCACAAATTACTATTAATACCCGCTCAAACATTAATGAAATCTATTTTTCATTTGAATGATAATCATTCTGATAATTTTTTTATTGAAATTCAAAACAGTTATTACCCAAGAAATGATATTTACCACTTTATTTCTATTACTATTAATGATGAGCAAACTACAATTCCTAAACCCATAGGGTATGGAGGGTCTTATCTTTGTAATACATTACATAGACTTAATCGTTGTTTTAGTCATGAATTTACATATTGCTGTATTTATTTATATTTTATAGATCCATTTTATTTGAAGGCTACTTTTTATTATCTACATAATTTAGATAATTTTGAGAAAATAGTGTATCAACTTGTATGTTGCTTTATTTTTTTTTGCGAAAATCATAACCCTATATCAAAACTTAAAACTAGTAACGATAGGGTTTATACTTTTAATCTCGATAAGCTTGTTAAGCTGATGCATATGAAAAACCCCTCCCTGTACCTGTTGTTATAAAAATTGTAAGAAATACTCTTATTGGTTTAAATTATTCTATAAGACAAGTAAACCCTATAAGTTTAAAGTCAGTTTATTTTCAGATCAAGTTAAAAATAATAGTATTATACAAAATAATAGTCCGCTTAGTTTACAATATTACCCCCCGCATATGGATATAATATATAATTTTTCTATAAGGGTAAGGATTACATCTAATACCAGTACATCAACTACTTTTATTATTAAGAGTATTATAGAATCATATAATATTAACTTTGAAGATCCTGACATTATAATACAGAGTATTGAAAAATTGTATTTAGACTAATTTAAAAAATTCAAAGAATATATTCCACAACCCAAACCACGACGTGTGTTTTTTATCATGAGGGAATAAAATGAATTTAAGATGTGAATTTCTAAAATCTAAAATTGTTTGACGTATACACAATTTTATATTTTCCTCATTATCAATGTGATTATATCTAAAAAAACACAGGATTAAAGCAAAAAATGCTATTATTTGTCCAATTTCATGGCGCTCCATACGATTATAGGCATCTAAAAGTTCACGTGGACATTTTAAATGTGCAATAATATTTTTAAATAAATTCTCATGTTCGTTAAGACATTTCCACACACTTTGTTCCATATTTTTATTGATTTTTATTTCAAAACGTGCCAGTTCTTTTACCATGACATTCCACACCTCCATGTTTTCACATTACTGATATTTTTATTTAGAACAATATCATTTTATACATTTCGGTTTCCTTTTTTTCAAATCAGTCTTTCGTTTCAAATCCTTATTATTATCCATTATATATCGTTTTTCCATAAGGTCACTCGTAAATTTTCTAGAACGCCATTGCAAATATTGTTTATTTATATATAGTTTCTCAATATAGAGACCCTCTAACTCACGATATTTATCGCGTTGTGTACAAATAATATCTTGATCATAATTCGAATAGATTGTCATTCGTTTTTTCTTCATGATGTTCATCACCTTTTTTTTCACGTTTCATATATATTAACGAACGTTTATAACATCTTTTCTTCAATGGCGGATCGTTCAATACTTCTCGGTCGTCTTCCTCTTCTTCTTCTTCCTCTTCTTCACATACTGGAAATAATGGCTGGGGTGAATTAGGTGGGGGTGGTAGTTGTGGTGGTGGTGAAAGAGGAATAGGAGATAATGTGGGGGAAAGAGCATTTGCTAATTCATCCACAATTTGTAATAATTGTTTTCCTTGTTGAACGGGTACCATTTCATCACACATTCGTATTAAATTCGCAGGAGAAGGAATAGGGATTTGACCGAAGAAATCAATGGGCATATCGTATATATAATTATCTAATTCATCTTCGGGTTGTGGCGGTGAGATCGTTTGCGGTGGAATAGGAGATGCATTATACTTTGCTTGCGGTGTTTGAAGCGGTATATTATACTGTTCTTGCGATAATAGAGATGGTGGATGGTTTACTTGCTGGAGTAGAGACGGTACTTGCCGTGGTGACGTGTTATACTTCGCTTGCAGGAGTAGAGGGTGTATGTAACCCTCCTGTTCTTGAGACGATGAATTTACTTGCAGGGGGGGTAGCTTTGCTTGCCGTGGTGACGACTTCGCTTGCCGAGGGACCACGTGACTGGACGGTGTTATCTGTAGAGCAAAATTTAATGGCGACTGTGCAATGTCTTTAGTTATTTTGATGTTCTTTTTTCTTGTGATTTCTTGGCTGTATGCTTGTTCATCATCTGAAATATTCCGTCCCATTTGACGATATTCTTGTTGCTGATGACGGCGTTGTTTTAACATTTTAGGAATATCTTTTCCCCTACTTTCAATCCGTGCAATGGTTTTTCCACTTTCCAAATTTCTATGTGTCTGTTTCACACGGGCCATGCTGAGATTGTGTCTAAAAATTTTGGAAACAAACGTTTATAAAAAAACACGTAAAAAAAAATAGCGTAACCTGATTGGTTGAACTTAATCCCCCAATAAAATATCGGGGTATTCTCATTGGTCGAATGATAAAATCAATATTATAAGATTACTAATACATGTTAATCTTTTTGTTGACTTAATGCAGTACATATCCCCCCAAAATATTTATCAGTAAAAACGTTGCTAGGAAAGATATAAAACATACGTTAGAAGTCATATTTTATTAAAACACTTTCAACATGGTTGCAGGTACAAAAGAAAATCCACTGTTGGTAATAATTACCGATTTAGCAAAGTATTTTTCACACAATGAATATAAAGTGGTTGAATGTCATAAACTGGAAATGTTACCGTTACCCAACAATGCACGTGATAGAATAATATATAAGTTGCTATTGTTAGGTGATGAATATATATATACCTACTCATCAGAGGATTTTACATCATTGATCGGGCTATTTGTGCGTGTAACATGCGATGATCCTCCACCCTATCAGCCATGAATCAAGCAAAAATTATATCTATGAGGAGCTTGAGAGATCTATCTCGTGAACGAAATCTACAGTTAATGGGTTCAAGACCCAAACCTGCAGCACCAAAACAGATGTATGAACTTTTCTTTAAAGATGAAGATAACAATTATTTTAAAATCGAATTCGATTCATCCGAACACGATAAGATTGGTAAAAACGTGTATCTTACCAATCAATATATTTTTATCGTAAAAGACTAATCCCTTTGTATATATATACATCTCCAAAAACATTTTAGTATTAGATACGATGACAACAAGCATAGATATAAACGAAATTAAACTTGTTAACGTGAAGTTATACAGTTCTGAATTTCTATATACAATATGCAAAGACTCTGATTTTTATGTGGTTGACTTCATGAAAAAAGATAAAATTTGGTTAGACAACCGGCGCGGGATAATACTAAAGGATTTTAACCTTACCTCTGTTCTTAATACCCGAATGGGAGTCGAAGCTGGAATTATTGTTGCAATGATTCATCGCCAGGAAAATCAAGAAGATCTCTTGGGCAGACATATCTTCTTTGTAAACTCTTACACGATGAATTGTAACCTCGAAGTATTACGTTAAACAATAAAAAACCATTATCATCTATTTTGACATGTGTGAATTAATTAACACGCTCTCCTTATCGCGCTCACGGGTATCTTAAAATATATACTAAAATGTGTGAAAAGTGTAAAATAAAGTATCAAAAAGCATAAAAATATGCTTAAATAAGTATAAAAATGCTTAAATATCTAGAAATAGACGTATTTAAACACGGGAAATATATATTTCACAGGGTCTAATCCCCTCAAAATGGCCGCTAATCCCTACAAGTAAATAAGGTTAGAACACATTAAAAAATCGCGCTACCAAAGTACACAAACAAAATGGCCGCTAATCCCCACAAGTAAATTCATTGTCCTTAACCATATTATATATCAAACTGTTTTGACATAAGGGGAGGAATCAGAACAAAACGCTTCGCGTCCTTAAGCTTCATTGTTCCGACCCTATTATTAATCATACTGTTTTGACATAAAGGGCGGTCATAGAACACGACGCTAATTATATATACGCATCCCTAAGCGTTTAACAACACGTATTGTTCCCCACCTATAATACTTCACTTGTTTTGACATGAAGGGTTTAATGAACGAGCTCTGATTGGATAGATATGGGGGAGGGTTTGATTATAGAAACTCTGATTGGTTAAAACCGCAAACCATTGTAATAGACCGAGAGCGTCATTATAAAATAAATCACGTATGCGTGTCTCACACCACAACGATTTCAAGCTAGAACCAAGCAAAAATAAAAAACTCGAAGATGTCGAACCAAACCAACACGAAACCCATCCAGAAAACAACCGAAGTCAATGTAAGTTAGCGCTAAAATGTTTTTTACTGTCTGTATACAAGCGTTATGTAATTATTATGTTTTTTATATTTTCTCTTAGAACGAAGCCATCCCGCCACCCCCGCTTGAAGACGAAGACCCGAGTGTGGAAGCTATCCCGCTTTACGCGGACAACCCTAAAGAAGAAAATGTAAGATAGTGCTAAAATGTTTTTACTATACAGACGATATGTATTTATTATGTTTTTATATTTTCTCTTAGAAAGAAACCATCCCCCCACCACCGATCGAGGACGAGGATCCTGCCTCCATACCTGGGGTATTGTTGTTACAGGATGGTGAGAGCGAATGGGCATTCCGTGTCCCTGCGGAGTCGGAATTCGATTTTGACGACTATGAGCCGCGTGTACCCGAAGAGGAAGACGATGATCCACGCGTGTGGGGGTACGTCGACACGCGGGGTGAGTCGTTTATATATTACGAAAGTACAGACACTATGGTGAAAATGGGGCAATAATTATTTTATATTTTAATTTGTAGGTGTACAACATTTGGTGAAACAATAAACATTTAATTTTAATTTGTAGGAATAGTCTACAGAGGGGTTTTATACCCCACAAGAAAACCCTTCAAAGACATTACTAATTTATTTGTGTAGTTTTTATTGTTTCCTTGTAAAAATATATATTCATCCAAACTTCTCCATCGTGTGTGTGTTTTTACTATAGCTAACTCTTTCATCATATGCTAACGAACAACCCTTGCGTAAAATAAGCAATTCATTGAACAAGGGATGACCAGATTGTCGCTATGGACCTGAGCCAATCTCATTCGAATCGCAAATTCGACTACGGGTTGATCGCGCACCAATGCAATTTAATAAAAAACAGAACATTGGAAGATGTCAGAGTCTTGTACCGAAGCACAACTTACAAGCGAGCAAAACACAACACAACTGATAAAATATGAAATAACATCTGCTTATATACTAAACAAATCTCTTAAAAATTATTTGAGGTTTTTCTCCAAAATTAATAAAACACTTTTACATCTCTAATATTTTTATTTGGGATATTTCATCTAAAATTATTTTGAGGTTTTTTCAAAAAACTCTATCTCTCTAAAACTTTTTTGGGAAGCAACACTCCGAAATAATTTTTATCTTAAAATTTATTTGGTTTTTTCTCCAAATTTAATAAAAACACTTTTACACCTCTAATATTTTTATTTGGGATATTTCATCTAAAATTATTTTGAGGTTTCTCCAAACTCTATCTCTCTCTAAAACTTTTTTGGGGAATCCGAAATAATTTTTATGAGATATATCCTCTTATAATATTTTGAGATCCTTTTTAAAAATACCGTTACTAAGGAATATCAGTCATTCGGCCATAAGATGGCGTCGAGGTAAGAGCTCCACGACGGAAATTTCTATGATTAATTCAAAATGTGTGTTTAAAAACATTCAAATAAAAATAAAACATTTTTCCAAAAACTGTTTATTTTTATTCCCAAAAAACATTACAAGTCTTCAATAAATAATATGGAATTTGGATGGTACACGTAAGTATAAATCACATCGGGTGAGGTATGATGGTTATGTATAATAGAATTTTTTGTATTTTTTTTCAAAATCAAGGTGTCCGTGGGTATATATATCACAGTGTGAATGATGATTTGTCTAAGTGCTGGCACGGATGCTATATGTGGTTGAAAGCAATGATGTACAAGGAATAGGATGTTTAGTCGTAGAATTTCGTGTTCCGATTAATTGATGATCAGTGTGGAAAAGTTCATCGAGAAACCAAATACTCTAGATGATTTTTGTGAATTAAAAGACATGTTTGGTTTCTGGGGTTTCACTTTAGACACCCATTCGCAAAAATCATCTCGAGTATTTGGTTTCTCGGTGAACTATTCCATACTGATCTTCAATTGATCAGAACACTAAATTCTACGACTTAAACCTCCTGTTCCTTGTACACCACTGCTTTCAACCCCGTATAGCAAATGATGTCAGTACTTGCTTAACACTATTCACCTTGAATGACCTTCAATCTCTCTGGTCGTTCAACTCAGGATTATCAAAAAACTGGTCGTACAACAACACGACCTAAGTGATATATATACTCTTGACCGCGACCACCTTATTTTGAATAATTTTAATACAAAAAACCTCTTGTATACGACCAGCTGCATATCCCCCCTGATTTGATCACTGGTCGTTCTATACAGGGTGACCACACCTTAAAAATACGACACCCCCCTGGAAATTTTTGACTGGCTCTGCTCTGATTGGTCCATTCAAATCAATACTTGATTCTGATTGGCTTAGAGCTAGTGCCAGTCTCTAACACATGTATATATATATATATATATATTACTACTCGGGCTACCTGTGGTAGCCGAGTCTAGGTTTCGGCTCTGTTTATTATTTTTATTATTTTTATTATTATTATTATTATTTTGTCGTCGTCGCGAAACGCCAATTATTGCATCATTGTTGACTAAATTTGTAGACTAGTGAGCGAGACTATGAATGTGGGATTACTACACATGCGCAGTCAAGTGATCCCAAAAATGTTTTTGCCTCGTACACAGGCTTTTCACCTTTGCGAAACTGAAAACACTGACTGCATATATTCATGCGCCATTGTGATTTATTTACTCATCTGATCCAGTGATCTGATCACCTTTCTTGGAGTGCTCTTCACTGAAAATCTTTGATGTGGCTGGCAAGTATCTTGATCTTATTTATATTCGCTCACAATCCCGATCGCTTTCGAAACGGGTTGGTCTACGATTTCGAGAACCTGTACTGGATCAAATTATCTGTTTCCATACGCTTTTTGTCTACTAAATGTTTAATAATTTAATATGAGACTCTATATTTAATATGAAACATATGAATGCTGTATGGAAATATGTTAATTGTTCTGAGGTAACTGCAATATTTTTATAAGCTTTGTTGCCTGTATTGTTTATTGTTATGTTATACAAAATAAAGTTGATACTATGTTTAGTTGCTATCAAATTTTACCCTGTTTCACTTAGTTGATATTTTACCTGAAAGCTTAAATGTCATGGGGCTCCAAAATGTTCTGGGTTATCAGTAAGTTTGTATCGATTGTTCATACATGTATTATTATACAGAAATGCTTACAAATGAACACACAGTATATAAATCTCTGACACCCATACCAACTATCAAGATCAAGGAGTAAAGAGTTTGTTGTTGTTTGCTGGTCTGAATTTTGGCCTTGACTACATGGAAAGCGAGTTGGCTCGCTAACCGAAACAGTAACATAGTTAACTATGCAGTAATCTGTCTTTATATTACAATTAGCTAGCTGGCCAGCCCACTGGACTAGTCACTAGTATATGTATAATTACAAAGCCTCTCAAACAATAAATATGCTAAAATTATGAATATGTTTACTGGCTCAAAATGTTAATATAACTTCAAAGAAATAATGATTTTGAATTACATTTCTTTAAACTGTTTTATAATAGCTTATGACACCTTGCTACTGCCAGCTAAATGGTTTGATTTACTGCTATGCCTTATACACTGAGAAACAGATTAACTGATTTAATGCTTGCTCAAACTGAACCTGTTTGTCAGACTGAGCAATGCATATGAATTGTTATTACATGAGCACAGGCCGGCTCGCTTGCCAGGCTGACGCTGTTGGCTAGAACTGGATTAGGTCAGCAAACAGGGTGGCTCATTTGGCGGGGCAGACTTCCGCTCAGTAAGCCAGCTTGGATACTGAGCCAACTCACCTTCATATAATCAAAGCCGTTGGCCAATACTATGTTATGGGTTTGCAATCAATGCAATGATGGAAAATTTAACCATCCCTGCACTGAACCTACAACTATATAGATTTGTGTATATTGAATTCAAATCACTGAATTTGCCTACAATGTCTTTCAACAAGCCACAACCTCAAGTAGCCCGAGTTAACGCCTAGCGGGCGTCTTGTTGGTCAGTAAATGTCACTGGCAAGTATCATGGTTTTATATACGCTCACAAAGCTTACAATTGCACACGCCGATAGCGGTAGACCTACACTAAAAGATGACGAGCGATTTCGAAACGGGTTTGTCCGCGATCTCAATGAACTTACAAAGAATGCCAAGTTACAAATGTATGCCAAGTTACAAATGTATGCCAAGTTACCTATGAATGCCAAAAGTATCCATATGAATGCCAAACGTACAAACGAATGCCAAATATATCTATATGAATGCCAAACGTAGAGTTTAGTTTTGGTGAGGCAGTATACAAACAAATTGATGGTGTAGCTATGGGATCACCATTAGGACCGGTATTGGCCAACATTTTTGTTGGTCATTATGGAAGCAAAATGTTCGATACCAACACGAATATTATTACAATTCCAATCTGGTACAAGCGATATATAGATGACACATTCACTTTATTCAATAACAAACAAACAGCTCTTTCTTTCCTGCATATATTAAATTCGATTGACCCATCTTTAAAATTTACTTATGAATTTGAAAATAACAACAAATTAGCTTTTTCGGGTGTTTTAGTTCACAATGATGATAATTGTTTCCTGACAAGCATTTATCGAAAATCTACATTTACAGGCCTTTACACACGTTTTGATTCTTTTAGCTCAACAAAACAAAATATTTTATTGGTGAAATGTTTAATTGACAGAACACGCAAGTTATCTTCGGATAAGTTGTTGGAACAAGATCTCAGCGAATTGAAAACCATTTTCTTAGCTAATGGCTACGCAGGTCAATTACTTGATAAAATATTTCTGTCTCATCCTAATCTAGAACGTTTTTATGGACCTAACAAATGCCCAGTTTACTTAAAATTACCGTGGACTGGTAAAATTTCCGAACAATTTGAGAAACAACTGAAGGTTACTATAGAAAATACTTTCTTATGTAGCCAATTAAGATGCATTTTCTCAACTAGGACAATTTTGCCACGTACCCCTATAGAGAAGGTTAACTTGCTTTTTCTTCAAGCTGGTTCTCGCTACGTAGGAAGAACATCTCAAAGTTTAGGCGACAGAGTGAAACAACATGTTCCTACTAACATACGCCGAAAAATTCTTCCGTACGCCAACAGCCAAGAAGACAATGCTGTCAAGGCACGATCATTAACTGTGATTCTGCTATTTCTCGACACCTGTCAAATTCTAAATGCGCCAACTCTTACAATGACACAAATTTCCGGATATTGGCTAAGTGTCGCTCGCCTTTCAACTGAAGGTGTTGGAATCTATTTACATCAAGTTGTCAGATCCTGACCTGTGCTGACAAAAGGAATTTATTTTTAAAACCTCGTTATTTAAGGAACACTGTCACGATGCCTTTGCGTCTGTCGTGATACAAGCTAACTTATGTTTTTTTCTTTAGCAGAAGTAGTCTGTCGAAATGCATCGTGCTCTTTATTTTAAAGCCTATTTATTTTCTCTATCTTTAAATAGTTCTTCTAAGAACTCATTTCTCTTTCCCATCTTTTGCTACAACATCACGCCATTAATAGATTTTGGTAAATGTGATTACATATTATACATATTGTCGTGTATAATAATTATATTTATTAGTAGTGTTTTCAAACAGTTCTTGTAAGAACTATATTTACCATTTCACCATGGTTTCGACGTACTTTAAAGCTTTTAATTTTATGTACGTTTATTCGATTAGACACCATTTGTAATTGCAGCTGATCAAGATTATGAACGGAATTTCTTCGAACAAAGTAGATGTGTCTCTTTTGCGCTTTGGATATTCTTTGCCAGAATAATTGTAGGGTTGAGTTAATAAATGGTATTTCCGATCGCAGCAGCGACTCCGCCTACGACGATGCTATCTTTTATGTTACGTCATTTAAAAATGCAAAGCATGCACTTGGTGAACCAACAACAGATCCATAAACAATGATATTTTATGAGTAGGACGTACCATAGTCAATCAGGATATGGTCTGAATACTCGGCAATCTTCGAAGAGGTTAACATTTTTAAACAAATGAGTTGCGATTTATGTTGGACGGTAACTCACCGTGCACAAAAACACTTTGTTTTAGGTTTATTAATATTCAAACAGCACGGTTGAACGATTGAATCCAAACGTTGCTATTGGATGATTGCTTCATACCAAAAATACAATGTATTCACTAACCGTCGCCGTGCACAAATTTGCATGTATATCGAGTCGCTTCTATCGTGAGAGGCTTGCAGGTACTAACTTGTAGCAAACGAAATTGTCTTCTTAATGGTTGAGAATTTTCTCTTATAGCATGACATATCCTGTTTCTCATGAGCGGGTGAAATGGAATAAAATATCTATTAAAACAATCAGCATTTTCATTATAGATACGAATAAAAAACTATAAAGTCTTGACGAAGGGCCTTCGCTCCAAACGTTAAATAGACCTGCCTCCAAACTCAAACCATAATGCATATACATATATAAATGCGTTTGACCATAGTCAATAGAGGTATGGTCTGGATCGAAACTCTTCAAAAGTCTTTGTACTCTATTTTTGTTCTCATTAATGCAAATTTGTGCACGTTGACGTTTAGTGATGTATTTTTGGAGTAATGAAGCAATCATCCAATAGCAACGTTTGGGTAAGAAATCGCAGCTCATTTGATTAACAATGTTAACCGCTTTGAAGATTGTAGAGTTTCCAGACTATATCTTGATTGACTATTAACAAAGTAACCATGGAGGATCAGCAAAATTATCTGACGATAACTAGATTAAAGTGTTATTTTGTTATTGTTATTTTTCTCTCCTGCATATATATGATGTTGGTAATGTTTGCTAAAAATGTTACGTGGGCCGCTTTGTTTTATAATACTTGACAAGTATTGTTTAAACAATTCATGTCACTCACTGAGAAACAGGATATTTCATGTATAAGATAATTAGTCGAAAATAGTTTATTACCAAGAAAATCTTTATTATCAATCATAACTAAGTAGCCTTCGACTTAAGAAACATTGTACCTTAGGCTCCTCAGAAAATGTCGATTTTGGTGAAGCTGTTCCTAGCCATTCAATTGTATTTGATTATCAATGTGGCTAGTGTGAAATGTGTTTGTCCAGGTAAGGGGTTTCATAGCGTGGGCAAAGTAACCTTGTTGAAAATTCTCTAGTTGCGATTTCTTATAACCTCCCTATTTTGTGTATTGATTAACGAAGAGAAATTAGAAGCGTATATATAACATTTTTGCATTGCTAATTCTGTAGCCACATATTGGACAGATTGGCTTGACCGAGACGACCCATCGGGAACACAAGATTCTGAGAGATACGATGCTTTCACAACTGTGAGTTGCTGATAGAATATGTTTGAATTGAATCTGTATAGAATATATATATCGTATGTATATGTTATAGACTTACATTATTTTAGCTACAAAACTATCACTGGTTGACTAAAAGATTATGCGTTTAATTCCTCCTTCCCCTATACTCTCAAATACCTTTGGCGTATATTTTTAGTAAGAATAAATGATAAATCGTTGAATTATTAATTTTATCGTAAATGTTAGTGTGGATTGGAAAACTTTAACATAATTTTCGCTCAAATATCAAGACAATATATGGATGCGCTCCCCCAAACCCCCTCCCCACCCCGCTCCCAAACGACTTCGCAAGGACGTTTGTCTGAAAATCTTTGTCGTCTGTTGGAAAATTTGAGTGGTTGGGACTTGGGAAAGTTGTTGATTGTAACAGGATTAACGTTAACCTGTTATAAATTGAACTTAATAGTTTTGCAGTGTTGATATATAGAGCATGTGATACATCAAGATAGAATTAAAATGTCGGATCTTGTGAATTGAATCTTGTGAATCAAGTATAGAGCAACAGAACATTTTACACCAATTTTACTCTGACGACATTTCTTCGTGAAATGGTGGTGCTTGAGTACAAGAACGTGCATGCTCTTCTCAATGCGTGGGAGTTTGGAGAAGGCGAATCTGAAGATCGTTTTATTATTTTTAATGAAGTACAACTTGACGGCTCAATTTCAAAACCTTGTAACGCTTTTGAAACTCTGCCTCTCCTTACTCGTTTCATCAGCACGCGATGAGCTTAAAGCGTTTAAGACGTACTTGAGAAGAACGATGTCCGAAAAGCGACTCTCAAACCTCGGCATGCATCTCAATAAATCGAGAACTTAATCGCAGATTAAAATAACGTTTCATATGTTCTAAAACTTGACTTGTTTCCATGTTATTATGGCAATACATTTACGCCCGGAAAATCTATAGCTAAAATGGAGAATTTGTTTCATTAGTTTCTATTAGACAACTTCAAAAAACATTTTTTTAATTCGAAAACCAAAAGAATATTTCAATGACTTACGTAGACAAATTGTATCTAGGTATATTATAGGTACTGTACTACAAATAGGCAGAAAAGTACGACTAATTTCTTAATGATGTATGAATGAAACATGTTTATGGCAACGCCTCTATTTGACAACTGTGATATGACAACATACATATGACCACGCGTATTTTTTACCACACCCATTTTCACCACGCCCATTTCCCGGGAAAATTTGGATGCCTACCCCCCGCACACAAAAAGTCCTAGGAACGCCAATGACAGGCTTGTATTTGCGTTCGACGGAAGGAGAACGCATTATAGCCTTGCATGTCATTGGCGACTGTGCTTTACAGGCAAAAGAAATCGATCAACATTTTTTGGGAAATTTACCCTTTTTGAATAAATTATACCCTTTTTGAAAAAATGATGGCATTAGTATTAAAGCGTATCCCGTATCTTCACCTGAAATCCTCCTTTCCTCGTAGCGCATTCTTAATAGCGTATTAGGTCAGTTATTCAACAATGTTCTGAAGAAAGTTCGTTCAATAATAACAATGAATAATCACTACAATGTTGTTGAGAACATAGAGATCATAAATAAAATATTTGGACCTGATTTCAGTCATCTGTGGGGAACCAATTGAAGGATGCCATCTTGGATAAATTGGGAGGAAATTTTATATTTAAATTTCATATTGAAGCAATCACTTTGATCTTTTACTCATCAGAAAGTGGTCCAAGTTAGCTTTATCGCCAAATAGTGAAAAAGAAACGTTAAAATAGTAGAATTTACGATTCCTTGTTTTGGACCTCGAGGTTATGGCGGCTGGAACCAAGAATGTTTTGCCCTCCAATTTGCTTCAGTTGCCACCAATTCGCCCAGTTGCCGCTATCGATATTTAGCATTTCTGATTTGGTTCTCATTTTGCAACTTTGATTTATATTGCTCATACACTTGTAGCATAATATATGAATAGATTTATTAGCTTTATGAAATTCATAATTCGTTATAACATAATTTTATGTTTATTAACCAATCTTCATTTGCTGGCCCACATGTGTCGAACGCACTTACATAATATTTGATTGCTCCTGGTAATATTGTAGTAGATTGTCTTATTTAGTGAGCTTATTAAAACAATCTAAAAATGCACCGTCTTTATTAAGGAGTTATTGGAGTGAATTCTTGTCTATACAATACGAGTTATATTAGAAGATGGTGCAACAGCTAGTTATATTGCAACACCAGGTGATAAATCGTTATTAAAAGTTTGATAAGCACCGAATTAAAATTGATGAAATTAAACAATTGATACAAACAGCATTCATTTGTATCGGAAAAAATTAACGAGTTATTAAGAGGCAGGTGTCCAAAATGGAAATAACTATCACTCAAATAATACAAATACCACATGTGAATAAAGTAATGAGGGAGATAATCTTCGAGTTATAGCCTTATAGCTGTTCTAAATTTGTGTATCTAGCAGCGGTTAATAACTTCTTCAATAGAAATTTTCAAACTGCGATAAAAACATTTATTGTTTTCAAAGAATTCGTATAGAATACGAATGGGCCAATAAAATGCAAGAATGGCCCATTCGATAGCCTTATTTGCAAGACAAACCACTGCGAATCATAATTAAAGTTGGGGAAATTCGGCTATCATCTTCCTCTTCTAAATACTGATTAAATATTAATTATTTTGAATTTTCTTCATGAATTATTATTAATGTTGTGAGAATAATATTTAAAGTCCATCCACCGAATAGGGACATAATTATCATAATTATAATAAATATAAATATAATATAAATAATAATATAATAATATAATAATAATAATAATAATAATAATAATATAATATAATATAAATATAAAAATAATAATATTCATAATTATCCTCTTAATTACTAAAATGTAATCATATCTATATCTTATTATCTTTTATTCACTTATTTCATTTATATCACACAGGGCCCATTGAAAAACACTTCGGTGACATGGGCTCCCTGTTTAAATATTATTATTATTATTATTATTATTATTATTATTATTATTATTACTATTATTATAGTTATCACCGGTAACAAATTATTCAGATTTTCAACAATTTACTGGTCATGATTTTTGTTTGTTTTTTAGCCACCTTGTGATTCTGGATACAATCCAGTCGGTGCAGATTGCAGAGTTAGAGGAAGTAAAATAGCTTGGTACTTAGCCAACAAAGTGATCTCCCCTAACTACGACTGTAATTCAAATGGAATTGTATGTGTAAACAGTGATCAGCCGGAATGCCACAACAACAACGTATGTTGTCCAGATTACGAAATCAGGTTCTTATGTTATCAACGTAAGTATATATTGGAGATATTAATTCATGTAATTTTAATATTAGTTGTGTGAATGTGTGCAGTTGGTGTGAGAAATGATATAATGGATATGTGATTGATATTTACTAATACTAAAAAGTAAATACTCAATAATATACACAATATTTGTTTTTCAAAAACAAATGATTCGGTGTATAGTAAATTGGACAATGTAATGTGTAGTGCTAACTGGTATACATTTACCCACGATTCTTTCGAATATCGATCTCAAAATATGTCGAAACAAGATCTCCCTGGAACGCAGCGATTTATATATATTACAAGTAATATCACTCGATTAATTAAACTGCATCAGGATTTATCGTGACCAACCCGGGACTGTAATAGTTGCGAAAAAACAACATCAAGCCCTATATGCTAGTGCATTGCTCTGACCAGTGAGTTACGGAGGCCGTTGCCGAGAGCCTATAATTGTCACGAGATATAATGGTGGTAATGCCAATATATAGAATTGGGTATATTACCAGTAACATTTAGCATTTCACTCGATTAAACTGTATGTTCTAAAGATATGTTGTTTGAAGCTTAGCATGGAGTCGCTATATCTAATTGATAATAATTTGTGAAAACATCAATGTTTTTATTTTTTATTTACTGAACTTTTGTCCCATGCGCCTGGGACATTATCCGAGCTTTACTGAACGGACGTTGCATACATGCATGATAAAAGCTCAGACGCAATAAAATCTTAGAAACATTGATGTTTATTAAGATACAGCTATTTATATTAATGAATCCGTCATATATTTTTAAACTGTTTTTATATTTTTTTGTTTTAATACAGCCTGAAGAGATGTGAAGAACGAATGCCAGACAACACATTTTTAGACGTAAAATTACGATTAGACGTAAATTTTTTTGATAGATATGGCATGTTATTTTGAAAGTTGAATAAAACACGTTGTCTTTTCTCTTGTTTCTTTGATATCTCAATTATATAATAAGAAGAACATATAGCTTGAGTCGTAAAATTAAATGCTTGCGCAATCGACTGCTCCGCACCCAGGCCACCACCAACCTTGAGGTCCTCGAGGCATTCTACCCTAACACTCAGCTCAAATCCTGATAAGTAACCCTTCGAGACTGTGGCCGGAGTCCGAGTTACCCATGTATTTCTGCCTTTTCATGGATTAGGTTATGAGAGAATTGGAGTGCGCCCGTGCAACCGGCCTATCGGACTTCAAGTTCAAATATCGTGTTCCGATCCATGCAACCGACCGCAGAGAACGCGCTGAGCACCCCGTTGAAGGCGATCTTGAGCTGCTTGGGTTGCCTTCGCCGACGACGTGCTACTCTGTTTTGAATCGGCTGATGACCTTCGCCGCGGGCTCCTATTTCTGGTTGAACTCTTGGACGACTTCGATTTACACATTAACCAGTCCTCTGGTTCCCAGTTCCGTATAATTACTCGGACTACCTGTGGTAGCGCGAGTCTAGGTTTCGACTCTGTTTTTTTGGCAATGTCGCGAAATGGCAATTATTGCGTCGTCCCGTCAGGCTTTGCGAAACTGGGCGAGTCGTTATAGTTAAACGTATTCATAGTATATTATGCTGATCTTCACGTGTGCTTTCTCTCTGCTTCCCTGATCGTTCGATCAAGTTGTCCACAGTTATTACTCGGGCTACTGTGGTAGCCGAGTCTAGGTTTCGCCTCTGTTTATTATTTTTATTATTTTTATTATTACTTGGGCCACCTGTGGCACAAGTATTAGAATGGCGTTTTTATTTTTTTTTGCGTCGCGAGATTTTTCCGAATCACGAGATTTTCCCGCGAGATTTTTTGAGGCTAGTATTAAAACATGCAGCTCTGAGTCTGTTTACGGTTTATATTACCTGTATAATATTACCTGAAGGAACGTGTGTTATGTACTTGAACTCGGTAATTCCAAATCTGTTTTCAGAATTGAAATCGAGTAAATATTTACCGCGAGATAACGATAAATCAAAAATCTACGACGAAGCGATCGACTTCCGATTGTCGATCATCAACAGGTTTTTACGACGGGTATTCACGTTCGTAATATAATAGACAAGTATGTTATGTATTTGGACTCGGTAATTCCAAATCTGTTTCCACAATTGAAATCGGTTAAATATTGACCGAGATAACGTACAAAATCTACGATGAACATCCTTTTCAGAGTTGTGAACATGGCGTGCGAGGTATGGGGACCATGTGACAACTGACAAGTGCGTTGGGTGCTTCTTTCTTTCTTTCGGCGATTCGAAGCGAAGACTGTGTTCTTACCTCCTTGCTTGGAAGTACTTGAGATCAGTTATTCAGTATACCATCTCCACAGGCAATATGCGCGCCATGTCCCAGTAAAAGTAGGCCCAAGTTAACGCCTAGCGGGCGTCTTGTTACTCGGGCCTCCCCCTGTGGGGGGGAGCACGAGTCTTAAAAAGGGCTCTGTTTATTTGGCAATGTCGCGAAATGGCAATTCTTGCATCATCCCACTTGGGACTGGGTACGAGATCGATCTGAACCACTGCATATATTTATGCGCCATTGTCATATTTTTAATATTCATCTGGTTATCGAGTGTTCTTCACTGAAAATATTTGATGTGGCTGGCAGTATCTTGATCTCACGATGCTTACAATCGCACACGCCGATCGCCGAAGACCTACGGCTACACTAAAAGATAACGAGCGATTTAGACACGGTTAGTGCCCTCGATAACCGTACACTGAAAATGCCACCTGTACGCTGATGTGTACTCGATTAAACCTATGTTTAACAATTTAATATGAAACTCAACGTATGAATGCTTTTTGAAAATATGTTAACTGTTCTGAGGTAACTGTAATATTTTTATAAACTTTGTTGCCTGTATTGTTTATTGTTATCATGTTATGTTATACAAAATAAGGTCGCGATGCTATAGTTTATTGTTTCACATATACCAAGTACTATTATTAAAGTATGCAATGTTGCTATCGAATTTTACCCTGTTTCACTTATATTGATATTGATATTTTACCTGTAATTAGCTTAAATGGGCTCCAAAATGTTCTGGGTTATCAGTAAGTTTGTATCGATTGTTCATATTATATGCGAATGCTTACAAATGAACGTACAGACTAGAGTATATAAATCTCTGACACTCATTGTTGCCATTGAGTAACCCTGTTTCACTCGATATTTTACCTGTAAGATTAAATTGTCAATGCGCCAACTCTTACAATGACACAAATTTCCGGATATTGGCTAAGTGTCGCTCGCCTTTCAACTGAAGGTGTTGGAATCTATTTACATCAAGCTTCTGCAGACAAAAGAAATTTATTTTTAAAACCTCGTTATTTTAGGAACACTGTCATGATGCCTTTGCGTCTGTCGTGATACAAGCTAACTTATGTTTTTTCTTTAGCAGAAGTAGTCTGTCGAAATGCATCGTGCTCTTTATTTTAAAGCCTATTTATTTTCTCTATCTTTAAATAGTTCTTCTAAGAACTCATTTCTCTTTCCCATCTTTTGCTACAACATCACGCCATTAATAGATTTTGGTAAATGTGATTACATATTATACATATTGTCGTGTATAATAATTATATTTATTAGTAGTGTTTTCAAACAGTTCTTGTAAGAACTATATTTACCATTTCACCATGGTTTCGACGTACTTTAAAGCTTTTAATTTTATGTACGTTTATTCGATTAGACACCATTTGTAATTGCAGCTGATCAAGATTATGAACGGAATTTCTTCGAACAAAGTAGATGTGTCTCTTTTGCGCTTTTGATATTCTTTGCCAGAATAATTGTAGGGTTGAGTTAATAAATGGTATTTCCGATCGCAGCAGCGACTCCGCCTACGACGATGCTATCTTTTATGTTACGTCATTTAAAAATGCAAAGCATGCACTTGGTGAACCAACAACAGATTCATAAAAAATGATATTTTATGAGTAGGACGTACCATAGTCAATCAGGATATGGTCTGAATACTCGGCAATCTTCGAAGAGGTTAACATTTTTAAACAAATGAGCTGCGATTTATGTTGGACGGTAACTCACCGTGCACAAAAACACTTTGTTTTAGGTTTATTAATATTCAAACAGCACGGTTGAACGATTGAATCCAAACGTTGCTATTGGATGATTGCTTCATACCAAAAATACAATGTATTCACTAACCGTCGCCGTGCACAAATTTGCATGTATATCGAGTCGCTTCTATCGTGAGAGGCTTGCAGGTACTAACTTGTAGCAAACGAAATTGTCTTCTTAATGGTTGAGAATTTTCTCTTATAGCATGACATATCCTGTTTCTCATGAGCGGGTGAAATGGAATAAAATATCTATTAAAACAATCAGCATTTTCATTATAGATATGAATAAAAAACTATAAAGTCTTGACGAAGGGCCTTCGCTCCAAACGTTAAATAGACCTGCCTCCAAACTCAACTGACCATAATGCATATACATATATAAATGCGTTTGACGATAGTCAATGGAGGTATGGTCTGGATCGAAACTCAACAAAAGTCTTTGTACTATCTTTTTGTTCTCATTAATGCAAATGTGTGCACGTTGACATTTAGTGATGTATTTTTGGAGTAATGAGCAATCATCCAATAGCAGCGTTTGGGTAAGAAATCGCAGCTCATTTGATTAACAATGTTAACCGCTTTGAATATTGCCGAGTTTCCAGACTATATCTTGATTGACTATTAACAAAGAAACCATGGAAGATCAGCAAAATTATCTGACGATAACTAGATTAAAGTGTTATTTTGTTATTTTTCTCTCCTGCATATATGATGTTGGTAATGTTTGCTAAAAATGTTACGTGGGCCGCTTTGTTTTATAATACTTGACATGTATTGTTTAAACAATTCATGTCACTCACTGAGAAACAGGATATTTCATGTATAAGATAATTAGTCGAAAATAGTTTATTACCAAGAAAATCTTTATTATCAATCATATAACTAAGTAGCCTTCGACTTAAGAAACATTGTACCTTAGGCTCCTCAGAAAATGTCGATTTTGGTGAAGCTGTTCCTAGCCATTCAATTGTATTTGATTATCAATGTGGCCAGTGTGAAATGTGTTTGTCCAGGTAAGGGGTTTCATAGCGTGGTCAAAGTAAGCTTGTTGAAAATTCTCTAGTTGCGATTTCTTATAACCTCCCTATTTTGTGTATTGATTAACGAAGAGAAATTACTAGCGTATATATAACATTTTTGCATTGCTAATTCTGTAGCCACATATTGGACAGATTGGCTTGACCGAGACGACCCATCGGGGACCAGAGATTCTGAGAGTTACGATGCTTTCACAACTGTGAGTTGCTGATAGAATATGTTTGAATTGAATCTGTATAGAATATATCGTATGTATATGTTATAGACTTGGTACATTATTTTAGCTACAAAACTATCACTGGTTGACTAAAAGATTATGCGTTTAATTCCTCCTTCCCCTATACTCTCAAATACCTTTGGCGTATATTTTTAGTAAGAATAAATGATAAATCGTTGAATTATTAATTTTATCGTAAATGTTAGTGTGGATTGGAAAACTTTAACATAATTTTCCCTCAAATATCAAGACAATATATGGATGCGCTCCCCCCAACCCCCTCCCCGCCCCGCTCCCAAACGACTTCGCAAGGACGTTTGTCTGAAAATCTTTGTCGTCTGTTGGAAAATTTGAGTGGTTGGGACTTGGGAAAGTTGTTGATTGTAACAGGATTAACGTTAACCTGTTATAAATTGAACTTAATAGTTTTGCAGTGTTGATATATAGAGCATGTGATACATCAAGATAGAATTAAAATGTCGGATCTTGTGAATTGAATCTTGTGAATCAAGTATAGAGCAACAGAACATTTTACACCAATTTTACTCTGACGACATTTCTTCGTGAAATGGTGGTGCTTGAGTACAAGAACGTGCATGCTCTTCTCAATGCGTGGGAGTTTGGAGAAGGCGAATCTGAAGATCGTTTTATTATTTTTAATGAAGTACAACTTGACGGCTCAATTTCAAAACCTTGTAACGCTTTTGAAACTCTGCCTCTCCTTACTCGTTTCATCAGCACGCGATGAGCTTAAAGCGTTTAAGACGTACTTGAGAAGAACGATGTCCGAAAAGCGACTCTCAAACCTCGGCATGCATCTCAATAAATCGAGAACTTAATCGCAGATTAAAATAACGTTTCATATGTTCTAAAACTTGACTTGTTTCCATGTTATTATGGCAATACATTTACGCCCGGAAAATCTATAGCTAAAATGGAGAATTTGTTTCATAAGTTTCTATTAGACAACTTCAAAAAACATTTTTTTAATTCGAAAACCAGAAGAATATTTCAATGACTTACGTAGACAAATTGTATCTAGGTATATTATAGGTACTGTACTACAAATAGGCAGAAAAGTACGACTAATTTCTTAATGAATGTATGAATGAAACATGTTTATGGCAACGCCTCTATTTGACAACTGTGATATGACAACATACATATGACCACGCGTATTTTTTACCACACCCATTTTCACCACGCCGATTTCCCGGGAAAATTTGGATGCCTACCCCCCGCACACAAAAAGTCCTAGGAACGCCACTGACAGGCTTGTATTTGCGTTCGACGGAAGGAGAACGCATTATAGCCTTGCATGTCATTGGCGACTGTGCTTTACAGGCAAAAGAAATTGATCAACATTTTTTGGGAAATTTACCCTTTTTGAATAAATTATACCCTTTTTGAAAAAATGATGGCATTAGTATTAAAGCGTATCCCGTATCTTCACCTGAAATCCTCCTTTCCTCGTAGCGCATTCTTAATAGCGTATTAGGTCAGTTATTCAACAATGTTCTGAAGAAAGTTCGTTCAATAATAACAATGAATAATCACTACAATGTTGTTGAGAACATAGAGATCATAAATAAAATATTTGGACCTGATTTCAGTCATCTGTGGGGAACCAATTGAAGGATGCCATCTTGGATAACTGATTGGGAGGAAATTTTATATTTAAATTTCATATTGAAGCAATCACTTTGATCTTTTACTCATCAGAAAGTGGTCCAAGTTAGCTTTATCGCCAAATAGTGAAAAAGAAACGTTAAAATAGTAGAATTTACGATTCCTTGTTTTGGACCTCGAGGTTATGGCGGCTGGAACCAAGAATGTTTTGCCCTCCAATTTGCTTCAGTTGCCACCAATTCGCCCAGTTGCCGCTATCGATATTTAGCATTTCTGATTTGGTTCTCATTTTGCAACTTTGGTTTTTGTTGCTCATACACTTATAGCATAATATATGAATAGATTTATTAGCTTTATTATATTCATAATTCGTTATAACATAATTTTATGTTTATTAACCAATCTTCATTTGCTGGCCCACATGTGTCGAACGCACTTACATAATATTTGATTGCTCCTGGTAATATTGTAGTAGATTGTCTTATTTAGTGAGCTTATTAAAACAATCTAAAAATGCACCGTCTTTATTAAGGAGTTATTGGAGTGAATTCTTGTCTATACAATACGAGTTATATTAGAAGATGGTGCAACAGCTAGTTATATTGCAACACCAGGTGATAAATCGTTATTAAAAGTTTGATAAGCACCGAATTAAAATTGATGAAATTAAACAATTGATACAAACAGCATTCATTTGTATCGGAAAAAATTAACGAGTTATTAAGAGGCAGGTGTCCAAAATGGAAATAACTATCACTCAAATAATACAAATACCACATGTGAATAAAGTAATGAGGGAGATGATCTTCGAGTTATAGCCTTATAGCTGTTCTAAATTTGTGTATCTAGCAGCGGTTAATAACTTCTTCAATAGAAATTTTCAAACTGCGATAAAAACATTTATTGTTTTCAAAGAATTCGTATAGAATACGAATGGGCCAATAAAATGCAAGAATGGCCCATTCGATAGCCTTATTTGCAAGACAAACCACTGCGAATCATAATTAAAGTTGGGGAAATTCGGCTATCATCTTCCTCTTCTAAATACTGATTAAATATTAATTATTTTGAATTTTCTTCATGAATTATTATTAATGTTGTGAGAATAATATTTAAAGTCCATCCACCGAATAGGGACATAATTATCATAATTATAATAAATATAAATATAATATAAATAATAATATAATAATATAATAATAATAATAATAATAATAATAATAATAATATAATATAATATAAATATAAAAATAATAATATTCATAATTATCCTCTTAATTACTAATATGTAATCATATCTATAGCTTATTATCTTTTATTCACTTATTTCATTTATATCACACAGGGCCCATTGAAAAACACTTCGGTGACATGGGCTCCCTGTTTAAATATTATTATTATTATTATTATTATTATTATTATTATTATTACTATTATTATAGTTATCACCGGTAACAAATTATTCAGATTTTCAACAATTTACTGGTCATGATTTTTGTTTGTTTTTTAGCCACCTTGTGATTCTGGATACAATCCAGTCGGTGCAGATTGCAGAGTTAGAGGAAGTAAAATAGCTTGGTACTTAGCCAACAAAGTGATCTCCCCTAACTACGACTGTAATTCAAATGGAATTGTATGTGTAAACAGTGATCAGCCGGAATGCCACAACAACAACGTATGTTGTCCAGATTACGAAATCAGGTTCTTATGTTATCAACGTAAGTATATATTGGAGATATTAATTCATGTAATTTTAATATTAGTTGTGTGAATGTGTGCAGTTGGTGTGAGAAATGATATAATGGATATGTGATTGATATTTACTAATACTAAAAAGTAAATACTCAATAATATACACAATATTTGTTTTTCAAAAACAAATGATTCGGTGTATAGTAAATTGGACAATGTAATGTGTAGTGCTAACTGGTACATTTACCCACGATTCTTTCGAATATCGATCTCAAAATATGTCGAAACAAGATCTCCCTGGAACGCAGCGATTTATATATATTACAAGTAATATCACTCGATTAATTAAACTGCATCAGGATTTATCGTGACCAACCCGGGACTGTAATAGTTGCGAAAAAACAACATCAAGCCCTATATGCTAGTGCATTGCTCTGACCAGTGAGTTACGGAGGCCGTTGCCGAGAGCCTATAATTGTCACGAGATATAATGGTGGTAATGCCAATATATAGAATTGGGTATATTACCAGTAACATTTAGCATTTCACTCGATTAAACTGTATGTTCTAAAGATATGTTGTTTGAAGCTTAGCATGGAGTCGCTATATCTAATTGATAATAATTTGTGAAAACATCAATGTTTTTATTTTTTATTTACTGAACTTTTGTCCCATGCGCCTGGGACATTATCCGAGCTTTACTGAACGGACGTTGCATACATGCATGATAAAAGCTCAGACGCAATAAAATCTTAGAAACATTGATGTTTATTAAGATACAGCTATTTATATTAATGAATCCGTCATATATTTTTTAAACTGTTTTTATATTTTTTTGTTTTAATACAGCCTGAAGAGATGTGAAGAACGAATGCCAGACAACACATTTTTAGACGTAAAATTACGATTAGACGTAAATTTTTTTGATAAATATGGCATGTTATTTTGAAAGTTGAATAAAACACGTTGTCTTTTCTCTTGTTTCTTTGATATCTCAATTATATAATAAGAAGAACATATAGCTTGAGTCGTAAAATTAAATGCTTGCGCAATCGACTGCTCCGCACCCAGGCCACCACCAACCTTGAGGTCCTCGAGGCATTCTACCCTAACACTCAGCTCAAATCCTGATAAGTAACCCTTCGAGACTGTGGCCGGAGTCCGAGTTACCCATGTATTTCTGCCTTTTCATGGATTAGGTTATGAGAGAATTGGAGTGCGCCCGTGCAACCGGCCTATCGGACTTCAAGTTCAAATATCGTGTTCCGATCCATGCAACCGACCGCAGAGAACGCGCTGAGCACCCCGTTGAAGGCGATCTTGAGCTCCTTGGGTTGCCTTCGCCGACGACGTGCTACTCTGTTTTGAATCGGCTGATGACCTTCGCCGCGGGCTCCTATTTCTGGTTGAACTCTTGGACGACTTCGATTTACACATTAACCAGTCCTCTGGTTCCCAGTTCCGTATAATTACTCGGACTACCTGTGGTAGCGCGAGTCTAGGTTTCGACTCTGTTTTTTTGGCAATGTCGCGAAATGGCAATTATTGCGTCGTCCCGTCAGGCTTTGCGAAACTGGGCGAGTCGTTATAGTTAAACGTATTCATAGTATATTATGCTGATCTTCACGTGTGCTTTCTCTCTGCTTCCCTGATCGTTCGATCAAGTTGTCCACAGTTATTACTCGGGCTACTGTGGTAGCCGAGTCTAGGTTTCGCCTCTGTTTATTATTTTTATTATTTTTATTATTACTTGGGCCACCTGTGGCACAAGTATTAGAATGGCGTTTTTATTTTTTTTTGCGTCGCGAGATTTTTCCGAATCACGAGATTTTCCCGCGAGATTTTTTGAGGCTAGTATTAAAACATGCAGCTCTGAGTCTGTTTACGGTTTATATTACCTGTATAATATTACCTGAAGGAACGTGTGTTATGTACTTGAACTCGGTAATTCCAAATCTGTTTTCAGAATTGAAATCGAGTAAATATTTACCGCGAGATAACGATAAATCAAAAATCTACGACGAAGCGATCGACTTCCGATTGTCGATCATCAACAGGTTTTTACGACGGGTATTCACGTTCGTAATATAATAGACAAGTATGTTATGTATTTGGACTCGGTAATTCCAAATCTGTTTCCACAATTGAAATCGGTTAAATATTGACCGAGATAACGTACAAAATCTACGATGAACATCCTTTTCAGAGTTGTGAACATGGCGTGCGAGGTCTGGGGACCATGTGACAACTGACAAGTGCGTTGGGTGCTTCTTTCTTTCTTTCGGCGATTCGAAGCGAAGACTGTGTTCTTACCTCCTTGCTTGGAAGTACTTGAGATCAGTTATTCAGTATACCATCTCCACAGGCAATATGCGCGCCATGTCCCAGTAAAAGTAGGCCCAAGTTAACGCCTAGCGGGCGTCTTGTTACTCGGGCCTCCCCCTGTGGGGGGGAGCACGAGTCTTAAAAAGGGCTCTGTTTATTTGGCAATGTCGCG
Source organism: Chrysogorgia sp. JL179-B06 (assembly GCA_035772405.1). NCBI lineage: Eukaryota > Metazoa > Cnidaria > Anthozoa > Scleralcyonacea > Chrysogorgiidae > Chrysogorgia > Chrysogorgia sp. JL179-B06. Next base: position 2,468,076 of record JAYKKM010000047.1, read on the forward strand.
AAATGGCAATTCTTGCATCATCCCACTTGGGACTGGGTACGAGATCGATCTGAACCACTGCATATATTTATGCGCCATTGTCATATTTTTAATATTCATCTGGTTATCGAGTGTTCTTCACTGAAAATATTTGATGTGGCTGGCAGTATCTTGATCTCACGATGCTTACAATCGCACACGCCGATCGCCGAAGACCTACGGCTACACTAAAAGATAACGAGCGATTTAGACACGGTTAGTGCCCTCGATAACCGTACACTGAAAATGCCACCTGTACGCTGATGTGTACTCGATTAAACCTATGTTTAACAATTTAATATGAAACTCAACGTATGAATGCTTTTTGAAAATATGTTAACTGTTCTGAGGTAACTGTAATATTTTTATAAACTTTGTTGCCTGTATTGTTTATTGTTATCATGTTATGTTATACAAAATAAGGTCGCGATGCTATAGTTTATTGTTTCACATATACCAAGTACTATTATTAAAGTATGCAATGTTGCTATCGAATTTTACCCTGTTTCACTTATATTGATATTGATATTTTACCTGTAATTAGCTTAAATGGGCTCCAAAATGTTCTGGGTTATCAGTAAGTTTGTATCGATTGTTCATATTATATGCGAATGCTTACAAATGAACGTACAGACTAGAGTATATAAATCTCTGACACTCATTGTTGCCATTGAGTAACCCTGTTTCACTCGATATTTTACCTGTAAGATTAAATTGTCAATGCGCCAACTCTTACAATGACACAAATTTCCGGATATTGGCTAAGTGTCGCTCGCCTTTCAACTGAAGGTGTTGGAATCTATTTACATCAAGCTTCTGCAGACAAAAGAAATTTATTTTTAAAACCTCGTTATTTTAGGAACACTGTCATGATGCCTTTGCGTCTGTCGTGATACAAGCTAACTTATGTTTTTTCTTTAGCAGAAGTAGTCTGTCGAAATGCATCGTGCTCTTTATTTTAAAGCCTATTTATTTTCTCTATCTTTAAATAGTTCTTCTAAGAACTCATTTCTCTTTCCCATCTTTTGCTACAACATCACGCCATTAATAGATTTTGGTAAATGTGATTACATATTATACATATTGTCGTGTATAATAATTATATTTATTAGTAGTGTTTTCAAACAGTTCTTGTAAGAACTATATTTACCATTTCACCATGGTTTCGACGTACTTTAAAGCTTTTAATTTTATGTACGTTTATTCGATTAGACACCATTTGTAATTGCAGCTGATCAAGATTATGAACGGAATTTCTTCGAACAAAGTAGATGTGTCTCTTTTGCGCTTTTGATATTCTTTGCCAGAATAATTGTAGGGTTGAGTTAATAAATGGTATTTCCGATCGCAGCAGCGACTCCGCCTACGACGATGCTATCTTTTATGTTACGTCATTTAAAAATGCAAAGCATGCACTTGGTGAACCAACAACAGATTCATAAAAAATGATATTTTATGAGTAGGACGTACCATAGTCAATCAGGATATGGTCTGAATACTCGGCAATCTTCGAAGAGGTTAACATTTTTAAACAAATGAGCTGCGATTTATGTTGGACGGTAACTCACCGTGCACAAAAACACTTTGTTTTAGGTTTATTAATATTCAAACAGCACGGTTGAACGATTGAATCCAAACGTTGCTATTGGATGATTGCTTCATACCAAAAATACAATGTATTCACTAACCGTCGCCGTGCACAAATTTGCATGTATATCGAGTCGCTTCTATCGTGAGAGGCTTGCAGGTACTAACTTGTAGCAAACGAAATTGTCTTCTTAATGGTTGAGAATTTTCTCTTATAGCATGACATATCCTGTTTCTCATGAGCGGGTGAAATGGAATAAAATATCTATTAAAACAATCAGCATTTTCATTATAGATATGAATAAAAAACTATAAAGTCTTGACGAAGGGCCTTCGCTCCAAACGTTAAATAGACCTGCCTCCAAACTCAACTGACCATAATGCATATACATATATAAATGCGTTTGACGATAGTCAATGGAGGTATGGTCTGGATCGAAACTCAACAAAAGTCTTTGTACTATCTTTTTGTTCTCATTAATGCAAATGTGTGCACGTTGACATTTAGTGATGTATTTTTGGAGTAATGAGCAATCATCCAATAGCAGCGTTTGGGTAAGAAATCGCAGCTCATTTGATTAACAATGTTAACCGCTTTGAATATTGCCGAGTTTCCAGACTATATCTTGATTGACTATTAACAAAGAAACCATGGAAGATCAGCAAAATTATCTGACGATAACTAGATTAAAGTGTTATTTTGTTATTTTTCTCTCCTGCATATATGATGTTGGTAATGTTTGCTAAAAATGTTACGTGGGCCGCTTTGTTTTATAATACTTGACATGTATTGTTTAAACAATTCATGTCACTCACTGAGAAACAGGATATTTCATGTATAAGATAATTAGTCGAAAATAGTTTATTACCAAGAAAATCTTTATTATCAATCATATAACTAAGTAGCCTTCGACTTAAGAAACATTGTACCTTAGGCTCCTCAGAAAATGTCGATTTTGGTGAAGCTGTTCCTAGCCATTCAATTGTATTTGATTATCAATGTGGCCAGTGTGAAATGTGTTTGTCCAGGTAAGGGGTTTCATAGCGTGGTCAAAGTAAGCTTGTTGAAAATTCTCTAGTTGCGATTTCTTATAACCTCCCTATTTTGTGTATTGATTAACGAAGAGAAATTACTAGCGTATATATAACATTTTTGCATTGCTAATTCTGTAGCCACATATTGGACAGATTGGCTTGACCGAGACGACCCATCGGGGACCAGAGATTCTGAGAGTTACGATGCTTTCACAACTGTGAGTTGCTGATAGAATATGTTTGAATTGAATCTGTATAGAATATATCGTATGTATATGTTATAGACTTGGTACATTATTTTAGCTACAAAACTATCACTGGTTGACTAAAAGATTATGCGTTTAATTCCTCCTTCCCCTATACTCTCAAATACCTTTGGCGTATATTTTTAGTAAGAATAAATGATAAATCGTTGAATTATTAATTTTATCGTAAATGTTAGTGTGGATTGGAAAACTTTAACATAATTTTCCCTCAAATATCAAGACAATATATGGATGCGCTCCCCCCAACCCCCTCCCCGCCCCGCTCCCAAACGACTTCGCAAGGACGTTTGTCTGAAAATCTTTGTCGTCTGTTGGAAAATTTGAGTGGTTGGGACTTGGGAAAGTTGTTGATTGTAACAGGATTAACGTTAACCTGTTATAAATTGAACTTAATAGTTTTGCAGTGTTGATATATAGAGCATGTGATACATCAAGATAGAATTAAAATGTCGGATCTTGTGAATTGAATCTTGTGAATCAAGTATAGAGCAACAGAACATTTTACACCAATTTTACTCTGACGACATTTCTTCGTGAAATGGTGGTGCTTGAGTACAAGAACGTGCATGCTCTTCTCAATGCGTGGGAGTTTGGAGAAGGCGAATCTGAAGATCGTTTTATTATTTTTAATGAAGTACAACTTGACGGCTCAATTTCAAAACCTTGTAACGCTTTTGAAACTCTGCCTCTCCTTACTCGTTTCATCAGCACGCGATGAGCTTAAAGCGTTTAAGACGTACTTGAGAAGAACGATGTCCGAAAAAGCGACTCTCAAACCTCGGCATGCATCTCAATAAATCGAGAACTTAATCGCAGATTAAAATAACGTTTCATATGTTCTAAAACTTGACTTGTTTCCATGTTATTATGGCAATACATTTACGCCCGGAAAATCTATAGCTAAAATGGAGAATTTGTTTCATAAGTTTCTATTAGACAACTTCAAAAAACATTTTTTTAATTCGAAAACCAGAAGAATATTTCAATGACTTACGTAGACAAATTGTATCTAGGTATATTATAGGTACTGTACTACAAATAGGCAGAAAAGTACGACTAATTTCTTAATGAATGTATGAATGAAACATGTTTATGGCAACGCCTCTATTTGACAACTGTGATATGACAACATACATATGACCACGCGTATTTTTTACCACACCCATTTTCACCACGCCGATTTCCCGGGAAAATTTGGATGCCTACCCCCCGCACACAAAAAGTCCTAGGAACGCCACTGACAGGCTTGTATTTGCGTTCGACGGAAGGAGAACGCATTATAGCCTTGCATGTCATTGGCGACTGTGCTTTACAGGCAAAAGAAATTGATCAACATTTTTTGGGAAATTTACCCTTTTTGAATAAATTATACCCTTTTTGAAAAAATGATGGCATTAGTATTAAAGCGTATCCCGTATCTTCACCTGAAATCCTCCTTTCCTCGTAGCGCATTCTTAATAGCGTATTAGGTCAGTTATTCAACAATGTTCTGAAGAAAGTTCGTTCAATAATAACAATGAATAATCACTACAATGTTGTTGAGAACATAGAGATCATAAATAAAATATTTGGACCTGATTTCAGTCATCTGTGGGGAACCAATTGAAGGATGCCATCTTGGATAAATTGGGAGGAAATTTTATATTTAAATTTCATATTGAAGCAATCACTTTGATCTTTTACTCATCAGAAAGTGGTCCAAGTTAGCTTTATCGCCAAATAGTGAAAAAGAAACGTTAAAATAGTAGAATTTACGATTCCTTGTTTTGGACCTCGAGGTTATGGCGGCTGGAACCAAGAATGTTTTGCCCTCCAATTTGCTTCAGTTGCCACCAATTCGCCCAGTTGCCGCTATCGATATTTAGCATTTCTGATTTGGTTCTCATTTTGCAACTTTGGTTTTTGTTGCTCATACACTTATAGCATAATATATGAATAGATTTATTAGCTTTATTATATTCATAATTCGTTATAACATAATTTTATGTTTATTAACCAATCTTCATTTGCTGGCCCACATGTGTCGAACGCACTTACATAATATTTGATTGCTCCTGGTAATATTGTAGTAGATTGTCTTATTTAGTGAGCTTATTAAAACAATCTAAAAATGCACCGTCTTTATTAAGGAGTTATTGGAGTGAATTCTTGTCTATACAATACGAGTTATATTAGAAGATGGTGCAACAGCTAGTTATATTGCAACACCAGGTGATAAATCGTTATTAAAAGTTTGATAAGCACCGAATTAAAATTGATGAAATTAAACAATTGATACAAACAGCATTCATTTGTATCGGAAAAAATTAACGAGTTATTAAGAGGCAGGTGTCCAAAATGGAAATAACTATCACTCAAATAATACAAATACCACATGTGAATAAAGTAATGAGGGAGATGATCTTCGAGTTATAGCCTTATAGCTGTTCTAAATTTGTGTATCTAGCAGCGGTTAATAACTTCTTCAATAGAAATTTTCAAACTGCGATAAAAACATTTATTGTTTTCAAAGAATTCGTATAGAATACGAATGGGCCAATAAAATGCAAGAATGGCCCATTCGATAGCCGTATTTGCAAGACAAACCACTGCGAATCATAATTAAAGTTGGGGAAATTCGGCTATCATCTTCCTCTTCTAAATACTGATTAAATATTAATTATTTTGAATTTTCTTCATGAATTATTATTAATGTTGTGAGAATAATATTTAAAGTCCATCCACCGAATAGGGACATAATTATCATAATTATAATAAATATAAATATAATATAAATAATAATATAATAATATAATAATAATAATAATAATAATAATAATAATATAATATAATATAAATATAAAAATAATAATATTCATAATTATCCTCTTAATTACTAATATGTAATCATATCTATATCTTATTATCTTTTATTCACTTATTTCATTTATATCACACAGGGCCCATTGAAAAACACTTCGGTGACATGGGCTCCCTGTTTAAATATTATTATTATTATTATTATTATTATTATTATTATTATTATTACTATTATTATAGTTATCACCGGTAACAAATTATTCAGATTTTCAACAATTTACTGGTCATGATTTTTGTTTGTTTTTTAGCCACCTTGTGATTCTGGATACAATCCAGTCGGTGCAGATTGCAGAGTTAGAGGAAGTAAAATAGCTTGGTACTTAGCCAACAAAGTGATCTCCCCTAACTACGACTGTAATTCAAATGGAATTGTATGTGTAAACAGTGATCAGCCGGAATGCCACAACAACAACGTATGTTGCCCAGATTACGAAATCAGGTTCTTATGTTATCAACGTAAGTATATATTGGAGATATTAATTCATGTAATTTTAATATTAGTTGTGTGAATGTGTGCAGTTGGTGTGAGAAATGATATAATGAATATGTGATTGATATTTACTAATACTAAAAAGTAAATACTCAATAATATACACAATATTTGTTTTTCAAAAACAAATGATTCGGTGTATAGTAAATTGGACAATGTAATGTGTAGTGCTAACTGGTACATTTACCCACGATTCTTTCGAATATCGATCTCAAAATATGTCGAAACAAGATCTCCCTGGAACGCAGCGATTTATATATATTACAAGTAATATCACTCGATTAATTAAACTGCATCAGGATTTATCGTGACCAACCCGGGACTGTAATAGTTGCGAAAAAACAACATCAAGCCCTATATGCTAGTGCATTGCTCTGACCAGTGAGTTACGGAGGCCGTTGCCGAGAGCCTATAGTTGTCACGAGATATAATGGTGGTAATGCCAATATATAGAATTGGGTATATTACCAGTAACATTTAGCATTTCACTCGATTAAACTGTATGTTCTAAAGATATGTTGTTTGAAGCTTAGCATGGAGTCGCTATATCTAATTGATAATAATTTGTGAAAACATCAATGTTTTTATTTTTTATTTACTGAACTTTTGTCCCATGCGCCTGGGACATTATCCGAGCTTTACTGAACGGACGTTGCATACATGCATGATAAAAGCTCAGACGCAATAAAATCTTAGAAACATTGATGTTTATTAAAATACAGCTATTTATATTAATGAATCCGTCATATATTTTTAAACTGTTTTTATATATTTTTGTTTTAATACAGCCTGAAGAGATGTGAAGAACGAATGCCAGACAACACATTTTTAGACGTAAAATTACGATTAGACGTAAATTTTTTTTGATAAATATGGCATGTTATTTTGAAAGTTGAATAAAACACGTTGTCTTTTCTCTTGTTTCTTTGATATCTCAATTATATAATAAGAAGAACATATAGCTTGAGTCGTAAAATTAAATGCTTGCGCAATCGACTGCTCCGCACCCAGGCCACCACCAACCTTGAGGTCCTCGAGGCATTCTACCCTAACACTCAGCTCAAATCCTGATAAGTAACCCTTCGAGACTGTGGCCGGAGTCCGAGTTACCCATGTATTTCTGCCTTTTCATGGATTAGGTTATGAGAGAATTGGAGTGCGCCCGTGCAACCGGCCTATCGGACTTCAAGTTCAAATATCGTGTTCCGATCCATGCAACCGACCGCAGAGAACGCGCTGAGCACCCCGTTGAAGGCGATCTTGAGCTCCTTGGGTTGCCTTCGCCGACGACGTGCTACTCTGTTTTGAATCGGCTGATGACCTTCGCCGCGGGCTCCTATTTCTGGTTGAACTCTTGGACGACTTCGATTTACACATTAACCAGTCCTCTGGTTCCCAGTTCCGTATAATTACTCGGACTACCTGTGGTAGCGCGAGTCTAGGTTTCGACTCTGTTTTTTTGGCAATGTCGCGAAATGGCAATTATTGCGTCGTCCCGTCAGGCTTTGCGAAACTGGGCGAGTCGTTATAGTTAAACGTATTCATAGTATATTATGCTGATCTTCACGTGTGCTTTCTCTCTGCTTCCCTGATCGTTCGATCAAGTTGTCCACAGTTATTACTCGGGCTACTGTGGTAGCCGAGTCTAGGTTTCGCCTCTGTTTATTATTTTTATTATTTTTATTATTACTTGGGCCACCTGTGGCACAAGTATTAGAATGGCGTTTTTATTTTTTTTTGCGTCGCGAGATTTTTCCGAATCACGAGATTTTCCCGCGAGATTTTTTGAGGCTAGTATTAAAACATGCAGCTCTGAGTCTGTTTACGGTTTATATTACCTGTATAATATTACCTAAAGGAACGTGTGTTATGTACTTGAACTCCGTAATTCCAAATCTGTTTTCAGAATTGAAATCGAGTAAATATTTACCGCGAGATAACGATAAATCAAAAATCTACGACGAAGCGATCGACTTCCGATTGTCGATCATCAACAGGTTTTTACGACGGGTATTCACGTTCGTAATATAATAGACAAGTATGTTATGTATTTGGACTCGGTAATTCCAAATCTGTTTCCACAATTGAAATCGGTTAAATATTGACCGAGATAACGTACAAAATCTACGATGAACATCCTTTTCAGAGTTGTGAACATGGCGTGCGAGGTCTGGGGACCATGTGACAACTGACAAGTGCGTTGCGTGCTTCTTTCTTTCTTTCGGCGATTCGAAGCGAAGACTGTGTTCTTACCTCCTTGCTTGGAAGTACTTGAGATCAGTTATTCCGTATACCATCTCCACAGGCAATATGCGCGCCATGTCCCAGTAAAAGTAGGCCCAAGTTAACGCCTAGCGGGCGTCTTGTTACTCGGGCCTCCCCCTGTGGGGGGGAGCACGAGTTGTTTATTTGGCAATGTCGCGAAATGGCAATTCTTGCATCATCCCACTTGGGACTGGGTACGAGATCGATCTGAACCACTGCATATATTTATGCGCCATTGTCATATTTTTAATATTCATCTGGTTACCTTTCCTCGAGTGTTCTTCACTGAAAATATTTGATGTGGCTGGCAGTATCTTGATCTCACGATGCTTACAATCGCACACGCCGATCGCCGAAGACCTACGGCTACACTAAAAGATAACGAGCGATTTAGACACGGTTAGTGCCCTCGATAACCGACGCTGATGTGTACTCGATTAAACCTATGTTTAACAATTTAATATGAAACTCAACGTATGAATGCTTTTTGAAAATATGTTAACTGTTCTGAGGTAACTGTAATATTTTTATAAACTTTGTTGCCTGTATTGTTTATTGTTATCATGTTATGTTATACAAAATAAGGTCGCGATGCTATAGTTTATTGTTTCACATATACCAAGTACTATTATTAAAGTATGCAATGTTGCTATCGAATTTTACCCTGTTTCACTTATATTGATATTGATATTTTACCTGTAATTAGCTTAAATGGGCTCCAAAATGTTCTGGGTTATCAGTAAGTTTGTATCGATTGTTCATATTATATGCGAATGCTTACAAATGAACGTACAGACTAGAGTATATAAATCTCTGACACTCATTGTTGCCATTGAGTAACCCTGTTTCACTCGATATTTTACCTGTAAGATTAAATTCTCAATGCGCCAACTCTTACAATGACACAAATTTCCGGATATTGGCTAAGTGTCGCTCGCCTTTCAACTGAAGGTGTTGGGAATCTATTTACATCAAGCTTGTGCAGACAAAAGAAATTTATTTTTAAAACCTCGTTATTTTAGGAACACTGTCATGATGCCTTTGCATCTGTCGTGATACAAGTTAACTTATGTTTTTTTCTTTAGCAGAAGTAGTCTGTCGAAATGCATCGTGCTCTTTATTTTAAAGCCTATTTATTTTCTCTATCTTTAAATAGTTCTTCTAAGAACTCATTTCTCTTTCCCATCTTTTGCTACAACATCACGCCATTAATAGATTTTGGTAAATGTGATTACATATTATACATATTGTCGTGTATAATAATTATATTTATTAGTAGTGTTTTCAAACAGTTCTTGTAAGAACTATATTTACCATTTCACCATGGTTTCGACGTACTTTAAAGCTTTTAATTTTATGTACGTTTATTCGATTAGACACCATTTGTAATTGCAGCTGATCAAGATTATGAACGGAATTTCTTCGAACAAAGTAGATGTGTCTCTTTTGCGCTTTTGATATTCTGTGCCAGAATAATTGTAGGGTTGAGTTAATAAATGGTATTTCCGATCGCAGCAGCGACTCCGCCTACGACGATGCTATCTTTTATGTTACGTCATTTAAAAATGCAAAGCATGCACTTGGTGAACCAACAACAGATTCATAAAAAATGATATTTTATGAGTAGGACGTACCATAGTCAATCAGGATATGGTCTGAATACTCGGCAATCTTCGAAGAGGTTAACATTTTTAAACAAATGAGCTGCGATTTATGTTGGACGGTAACTCACCGTGCACAAAAACACTTTGTTTTAGGTTTATTAATATTCAAACAGCACGGTTGAACGATTGAATCCAAACGTTGCTATTGGATGATTGCTTCATACCAAAAATACAATGTATTCACTAACCGTCGCCGTGCACAAATTTGCATGTATATCGAGTCGCTTCTATCGTGAGAGGCTTGCAGGTACTAACTTGTAGCAAACGAAATTGTCTTCTTAATGGTTGAGAATTTTCTCTTATAGCATGACATATCCTGTTTCTCATGAGCGGGTGAAATGGAATAAAATATCAATTAAAACAATCAGCATTTTCATTATAGATATGAATAAAAAACTATAAAGTCTTGACGAAGGGCCTTCGCTCCAAACGTTAAATAGACCTGCCTCCAGGGGCGTAGGAAGCAGGGGGGCCGGGGGGGCCGCGGCCCCCCCAATATTATAAAAGGGGGGTGCTGGAATAGCTTTCGGCCCCCCCAAAAATAATTGCATTTGAAAGAAAAATTGCAGCAAAAAAATTGAATTCGAAAGTAGAAGTATTTGAAATTGTATATTAATCGAAAAGTATGAATGTATGATGTTTCAGACAAGTTGGAAAACAACATATTTCTATTAATGTTCTGTTAAACTGTCATATAGAAGTAATTAAAAAAATAATCACAATATCTTTGCATGTTAACCCGAGTGTTTTACTAAACTAAAGTACTAATATTTCTCTAGTTTACGCAGCCCTACTCTAGTTGGCTTTCTTTTTTAACTAAACAGAAGGGCGGAAATCGCAGAATGATTGAGGCCAATCACCGCTCCGAATGCAGGAAATGCCATTTGCGGGAATCTAGATTTCAAAAATTTTCGGGGCGGCATACCCACCCTCCTAGAAATTCGAGCGCCGTATTAATTTTCATGACCTGCACCCATTTGGGACTCAACGAAAATTTTGCTTTGGCCGGCCCCCCCAAGTTCACAAAGCTTCCTACGCCCCTGCCTGCCTCCAAACTCAACTGACCATAATGCATATACATATATAAATGCGTTTGACGATAGTCAATGGAGGTATGGTCTGGATCGAAACTCAACAAAAGTCTTTGTACTATCTTTTTGTTCTCATTAATGCAAATGTGTGCACGTTGACATTTAGTGATGTATTTTTGGAGTAATGAGCAATCATCCAATAGCAGCGTTTGGGTAAGAAATCGCAGCTTATTTGATTAACAATGTTAACCGCTTTGAAGATTGCCGAGTTTCCAGACTATTGGAAGATCAGCAAGATTATCTGACGATAACCAGATTAAAGTGTTCTTTTATTATTTTTCTCTCCTGAATATGATGCTGGTAATGCTTGCTAAAAATGTTACGCGGGCCGCTTTGTTTTACAATACTGGACATGTATTGTTTAAACAATTCATGTCACCCACTGAGAAACAGGATATTTCATATATAAGATAATAAGACAAAATAGTTATCAATCATAACTAAGTAGCCTTCGACTTAAGAAACATTGTACCTTAGGCTTCTCAGAAAATGTCGATTTTGGTGAAGCTGTTCCTAGCCCTTCAATTGTATTTGATTATCAATGTGGCCAGTGTGAAATGTGCTTGTCCAGGTAAGGGTCATAGCGTGGGAAAAGTAAGCTTGGCAAGTTAAATTCGGATAAGTTGTTGGAACAAGATCTCAGCGAATTAAAAACCATTTTCTTAGCTAATGGCTACGCACGTCAATTACTTGATAAAATATTCATGTCTCGTCCTAATCTAGAACGTTTTTATCGACCTAACAAATGCCCAGTTTACTTAAAATTGCCGTGGATTGGTAAAATTTCCGAACAATTTGAGAAACAACTGAAGGTTACTATAGAAAATACTTTCTTATGTAGCCAATTAAGATGCATTTTCTCAACTAGGACAATTTTGCCACGTACCCCTAAAGAAGTTTTACTTGCTTTTTCTTCAAGCTGGTTATCGCTACGTAGGAAGAACATCTCAAAGGTTAGGCGACAGAATGAAACAACATGTTCCTACTAACATACGCCGAAAAATTGTTCCGTACGCCAACAGCCAAGAAGACAATGCTGTCAAGACACGATCATTAACTGTGATTCTCCTATTTCTCGACACCTCCTGTCAAATTCTCAATGCGCCAACTCTTACAATGACACAAATTTCCGGATATTGGCTAAGTGTCGCTCGCCTTTCAACTGAAGGTGTTGGAATCTATTTACATCAAGCTTGTGCAGACAAAAGGAATTTATTTTTAAAACCTCGTTATTTTAGGAACACTGTCATGATGCCTTTGCGTCTGTCGTGATACAAGCTAACTTATGTTTTTTCTTTAGCAGAAGTAGTCTGTCGAAATGCATCGTGCTCTTTATTTTAAAGCCTATTTATTTTCTCTATCTTTAAATAGTTCTTCTAAGAACTCATTTCTCTTTCCCATCTTTTGCTACAACATCACGCCATTAATAGATTTTGGTAAATGTGATTACATATTATACATATTGTCGTGTATAATAATTATATTTATTAGTAGTGTTTTCAAACAGTTCTTGTAAGAACTATATTTACCATTTCACCATGGTTTTGACGTATTTTAAAGCTTTTAATTTTATGTGCGTTTATTCGATTAGACACCATTTGTAATTGCAGCTGATAAAGATTATGAACGGAATTTCTTTGAACAAAGTAGATGTGTCTCTTTTGCGCTTTGGATATTCTTTGCCAGAATAATTGTAGGGTTGAGTTAATAAATGGTATTTCCGATCGCAGCAGCGACTCCGCCTACGACGATGCTATCTTTTATGTTACGTCATTTAAAAATGCAAAGCATGCACTTGGTGAACCAACAACAGGTTCATAAAAAATGATATTTTATGAGTAGGACGTACCATAGTCAATCAGGATATGGTCTGAATACTCGGCAATCTTCGAAGAGGTTAACATTTTTAAACAAATGAGCTGCGATTTATGTTGGACGGTAACTCACCGTGCACAAAAACACTTTGTTTTAGGTTTATTAATATTCAAACAGCACGGTTGAACGATTGAATCCAAACGTTGCTATTGGATGATTGCTTCATACCAAAAATACAATGTATTCACTAACCGTCGCCGTGCACAAATTTGCATGTATATCGAGTCGCTTCTATCGTGAGAGGCTTGCAGGTACTAACTTGTAGCAAACGAAATTGTCTTCTTAATGGTTGAGAATTTTCTCTTATAGCATGACATATCCTGTTTCTCATGAGCGGGTGAAATGGAATAAAATATCTATTAAAACAATCAGCATTTTCATTATAGATATGAATAAAAAACTATAAAGTCTTGACGAAGGGCCTTCGCTCCAAACGTTAAATAGACCTGCCTCCAAACTCAAACCATAATGCATATACATATATAAATGCGTTTGACCATAGTCAATAGAGGTATGGTCTGGATCGAAACTCAACAAAAGTCTTTGTACTCTATTTTTGTTCTCATTAATGCAAATTTGTGCACGTTGACGTTTAGTGATGTATTTTTGGAGTAATGAAGCAATCATCCAATAGCAACGTTTGGGTAAGAAATCGCAGCTCATTTGATTAACAATGTTAACCGCTTTGAAGATTGTAGAGTTTCCAGACTATATCTTGATTGACTATTAACAAAGTAACCATGGAGGATCAGCAAAATTATCTGACGATAACTAGATTAAAGTGTTATTTTGTTATTTTTCTCTCCTGCATATATGATGCTGGTAATGTTTGCTAAAAATGTTACGTGGGCCGCTTTGTTTTATAATACTTGACATGTATTGTTTAAACAATTCATGTCACTCACTGAGAAACAGGATATTTCATGTATAAGATAATTAGTCGAAAATAGTTTATTACCAAGAAAATCTTTATTATCAATCATAACTAAGTAGCCTTCGACTTAAGAAACATTGTACCTTAGGCTCCTCAGAAAATGTCGAATTTGGTGAAGCTGTTCCTAGCCATTCAATTGTATTTGATTATCAATGTGGCAAGTGTGAAATGTGTTTGTCCAGGTAAGGGGTTTATAGCGTGGGCAAAGTAACCTTGTTGAAAATTCTCTAGTTGCGATTTCTTATAACCTCCCTATTTTGTGTATTGATTAACGAAGAGAAATTAGAAGCGTATATATAACATTTTTGCATTGCTAATTCTGTAGCCACATATTGGACAGATTGGCTTGACCGAGACGACCCATCGGGAACACAAGATTCTGAGAGATACGATGCTTTCACAACTGTGAGTTGCTGATAGAATATGTTTGAATTAAATCTGTATAGAATATATCGTATGTATATATGTTATAGACTTGGTACGTTATTTTAGCTACAAAACTATCACTGGTTGACTAAAAGATTATGCGTTTAATTCCTCCTTCCCCTATACTCTCAAATACCTTTGGCGTATATTTTTAGTAAGAATAAATGATAAATCGTTGAATTATTAATTTTATCGTAAATGTTAGTGTGGATTGGAAAACTTTAACATAATTTTCCCTCAAATATCAAGACAATATATGGATGCGCTCCCCCCAACCCCCTCCCCCCCCGCTCCCAAACGACTTCGCAAGGACGTTTGTCTGAAAATCTTTGTCGTCTGTTGGAAAATTTGAGTGGTTGGGACTTGGGAAAGTTGTTGATTGTAACAGGATTAACGTTAACCTGTTATAAATTGAACTTAATAGTTTTGCAGTGTTGATATATAGAGCATGTGATACATCAAGATAGAATTAAAAATGTCGGATCTTGTGAATTGAATCTTGTGAATCAAGTATAGAGCAACAGAACATTTTACACCAATTTTACTCTGACGACATTTCTTCGTGAAATGGTGGTGCTTGAGTACAAGAACGTGCATGCTCTTCTCAATGCGTGGGAGTTTGGAGAAGGCGAATCTGAAGATCGTTTTATTATTTTTAATGAAGTACTTGACGGCTCAATTTCAAAACCTTGTAACGCTTTTGAAACTCTGCCTCTCCTTACTCGTTTCATCAGCACGCGATGAGCTTAAAGCGTTTAAGACGTACTTGAGAAGAACGATGTCCGAAAAGCGACTCTCAAACCTCGGCATGCATCTCAATAAATCGAGAACTTAATCGCAGATTAAAATAACGTTTCATATGTTCTAAAACTTGACTTGTTTCCATGTTATTATGGCAATACATTTACGCCCAGAAAATCTATAGCTAAAATGGAGAATTTGTTTCATAAGTTTCTATTAGACAACTTCAAAAAACATTTTTTTAATTCGAAAACCAGAAGAATATTTCAATGACTTACGTAGACAAATTGTATCTAGGTATATTATAGGTACTGTACTACAAATAGGCAGAAAAGTACGACTAATTTCTTAATGAATGTATGAATGAAACATGTTTATGGCAACGCCTCTATTTGACAACTGTGATATGACAACATACATATGACCACGCGTATTTTTTACCACATCCATTTTCACCACGCCGCTTTCCCGGGAAAATTTGGATGCCTAGGAACGCCACTGACAGGCTTGTATTTGCGTTCGACGGAAGGAGAACGCATTATAGCCTTGCATGTCATTGGCGACTGTGCTTTACAGGCAAAAGGAAATTGGGAAATTTACCCTTTTTGAATAAATTATACCCTTTTTGAAAAAATGATGGCATTAGTATTAAAGCGTATCCCGTATCTTCACCTGAAATCCTCCTTTCCTCGTACGCATTCTTAATAGCGTATTAGGTCAGTTATTCAACAATGTTCTGAAGAAAGTTCGTTCAATAATAACAATGAGTAATCACTACAATGTTGTTGAGAACATAGAGATCATAAATAAAATATTTGGACCTGATTTCAGTCATCTGTGGGGAACCAATTGAAGGATGCCATCTTGGATAAATTGGGAGGAAATTTTATATTTAAATTTCATATTGAAGCAATCACTTTGATCTTTTACTCATCAGAAAGTGGTCCAAGTTAGCTTTATCGCCAAATAGTGAAAAAGAAACGTTAAAATAGTAGAATTTACGATTCCTTGTTTTGGACCTCGAGGTTATGGCGGCTGGAACCAAGAATGTTTTGCCCTCCAATTTGCTTCAGTTGCCACCAATTCGCCCAGTTGCCGCTATCGATATTTAGCATTTCTGATTTGGTTCTCATTTTGCAACTTTGGTTTTTGTTGCTCATACACTTATAGCATAATATATGAATAGATTTATTAGCTTTATTATATTCATAATTCGTTATAACATAATTTTATGTTTATTAACCAATCTTCATTTGCTGGCCCACATGTGTCGAACGCACTTACATAATATTTGATTGCTCCTGGTAATATTGTAGTAGATTGTCTTATTTAGTGAGCTTATTAAAACAATCTAAAAATGCACCGTCTTTATTAAGGAGTTATTGGAGTGAATTCTTGTCTATACAATACGAGTTATATTAGAAGATGGTGCAACAGCTAGTTATATTGCAACACCAGGTGATAAATCGTTATTAAAAGTTTGATAAGCACCGAATTAAAATTGATGAAATTAAACAATTGATACAAACAGCATTCATTTGTATCGGAAAAAATTAACGAGTTATTAAGAGGCAGGTGTCCAAAATGGAAATAACTATCACTCAAATAATACAAATACCACATGTGAATAAAGTAATGAGGGAGATGATCTTCGAGTTATAGCCTTATAGCTGTTCTAAATTTGTGTATCTAGCAGCGGTTAATAACTTCTTCAATTGAAATTTTCAAACTGCGATAAAAACATTTATTGTTTTCAAAGAATTCGTATAGAATACGAATGGGCCAATAAAATGCAAGAATGGCCCATTCGATAGCCTTATTTGCAAGACAAACCACTGCGAATCATAATTAAAGTTGGGGAAATTCGGCTATCATCTTCCTCTTCTAAATACTGATTAAATATTAATTATTTTGAATTTTCTTCATGAATTATTATTAATGTTGTGAGAATAATATTTAAAGTCCATCCACCGAATAGGGACATAATTATCATAATTATAATAAATATAAATATAATATAAATAATAATATAATAATATAATAATAATAATAATAATAATAATATAATATAATATAAATATAAAAATAATAATATTCATAATTATCCTCTTAATTACTAATATGTAATCATATCTATATCTTATTATCTTTTATTCACTTATTTCATTTATATCACACAGGGCCCATTGAAAAACACTTCGGTGACATGGGCTCCCTGTTTAAATATTATTATTATTATTATTATTATTATTATTATTACTATTATTATAGTTATCACCGGTAACAAATTATTCAGATTTTCAACAATTTACTGGTCATGATTTTTGTTTGTTTTTTAGCCACCTTGTGATTCTGGATACAATCCAGTCGGTGCAGATTGCAGAGTTAGAGGAAGTAAAATAGCTTGGTACTTAGCCAACAAAGTGATCTCCCCTAACTACGACTGTAATTCAAATGGAATTGTATGTGTAAACAGTGATCAGCCGGAATGCCACAACAACAACGTATGTTGTCCAGATTACGAAATCAGGTTCTTATGTTATCAACGTAAGTATATATTGGAGATATTAATTCATGTAATTTTAATATTAGTTGTGTGAATGTGTGCAGTTGGTGTGAGAAATGATATAATGGATATGTGATTGATATTTACTAATACTAAAAAGTAAATACTCAATAATATACACAATATTTGTTTTTCAAAAACAAATGATTCGGTGTATAATAAATTGGACAATGTAATGTGTAGTGCTAACTGGTACATTTACCCACGATTCTTTCGAATATCGATCTCAAAATATGTCGAAACAAGATCTCCCTGGAACGCAGCGATTTATATATATTACAAGTAATATCACTCGATTAATTAAACTGCATCAGGATTTATCGTGACCAACCCGGGACTGTAATAGTTGCGAAAAAACAACATCAAGCCCTATATGCTAGTGCATTGCTCTGACCAGTGAGTTACGGAGGCCGTTGCCGAGAGCCTATAATTGTCACGAGATATAATGGTGGTAATGCCAATATATAGAATTGGGTATATTACCAGTAACATTTAGCATTTCACTCGATTAAACTGTATGTTCTAAAGATATGTTGTTTGAAGCTTAGCATGGAGTCGCTATATCTAATTGATAATAATTTGTGAAAACATCAATGTTTTTATTTTTTATTTACTGAACTTTTGTCCCATGCGCCTGGGACATTATCCGAGCTTTACTGAACGGACGTTGCATACATGCATGATAAAAGCTCAGACGCAATAAAATCTTAGAAAC
Organism: Chrysogorgia sp. JL179-B06; assembly: GCA_035772405.1. NCBI lineage: Eukaryota > Metazoa > Cnidaria > Anthozoa > Scleralcyonacea > Chrysogorgiidae > Chrysogorgia > Chrysogorgia sp. JL179-B06. Next base: position 2,486,608 of record JAYKKM010000047.1, read on the forward strand.
ATTGATGTTTATTAAGATACAGCTATTTATATTAATGAATCCGTCATATATTTTTAAACTGTTTTTATATTTTTTTGTTTTAATACAGCCTGAAGAGATGCGAAGAACGAATGCCAGACAACACATTTTTAGACGTAAAATTACGATTAGACGTAAATTTTTTTGATAAATATGGCATGTTATTTTGAAAGTTGAATAAAACACGTTGTCTTTTCTCTTGTTTCTTTGATATCTCAATTATATAATAAGAAGAACATATAGCTTGAGTCGTAAAATTAAATGCTTGCGCAATCGACTGCTCCGCACCCAGGCCACCACCAACCTTGAGGTCCTCGAGGCATTCTACCCTAACACTCAGCTCAAATCCTGATAAGTAACCCTTCGAGACTGTGGCCGGAGTCCGAGTTACCCATGTATTTCTGCCTTTTCATGGATTAGGTTATGAGAGAATTGGAGTGCGCCCGTGCAACCGGCCTATCGGACTTCAAGTTCAAATATCGTGTTCCGATCCATGCAACCGACCGCAGAGAACGCGCTGAGCACCCCGTTGAAGGCGATCTTGAGCTCCTTGGGTTGCCTTCGCCGACGACGTGCTACTCTGCTTTGAATCGGCTGATGACCTTCGCCGCGGGCTCCTATTTCTGGTTGAACTCTTGGACGACTTCGATTTACACATTAACCAGTCCTCTGGTTCCCAGTTCCGTATAATTACTCGGACTACCTGTGGTAGCGCGAGTCTAGGTTTCGACTCTGTTTTTTTGGCAATGTCGCGAAATGGCAATTATTGCGTCGTCCCGTCAGGCTTTGCGAAACTGGGCGAGTCGTTATAGTTAAACGTATTCATAGTATATTATGCTGATCTTCACGTGTGCTTTCTCTCTGCTTCCCTGATCGTTCGATCAAGTTGTCCACAGTTATTACTCGGGCTACTGTGGTAGCCGAGTCTAGGTTTCGCCTCTATTTATTATTTTTATTATTTTTATTATTACTTGGGCCACCTGTGGCACAAGTATTAGAATGGCGTTTTTATTTTTTTTTGCGTCGCGAGATTTTTCCGAATCACGAGATTTTCCCGCGAGATTTTTTGAGGCTAGTATTAAAACATGCAGCTCTGAGTCTGTTTACGGTTTATATTACCTGTATAATATTACCTAAAGGAACGTGTGTTATGTACTTGAACTCCGTAATTCCAAATCTGTTTTCAGAATTGAAATCGAGTAAATATTTACCGCGAGATAACGATAAATCAAAAATCTACGACGAAGCGATCGACTTCCGATTGTCGATCATCAACAGGTTTTTACGACGGGTATTCACGTTCGTAATATAATAGACAAGTATGTTATGTATTTGGACTCGGTAATTCCAAATCTGTTTCCACAATTGAAATCGGTTAAATATTGACCGAGATAACGTACAAAATCTACGATGAACATCCTTTTCAGAGTTGTGAACATGGCGTGCGAGGTCTGGGGACCATGTGACAACTGACAAGTGCGTTGCGTGCTTCTTTCTTTCTTTCGGCGATTCGAAGCGAAGACTGTGTTCTTTCCTCCTTGCTTGGAAGTACTTGAGATCAGTTATTCAGTATACCATCTCCACAGGCAATATGCGCGCCATGTCCCAGTAAAAGTAGGCCCAAGTTAACGCCTTGCGGGCGTCTTGTTACTCGGGCCTCCCCCTGTGGGGGGGAGCACGAGTCTTAAAATTGGCAATGTCGCGAAATGGCAATTCTTGCATCATCCCACTTGGGACTGGGTACGAGATCGATCTGAACCACTGCATATATTTATGCGCCATTGTCATATTTTTAATATTCATCTGGTTACCTTTCCTCGAGTGTTCTTCACTGAAAATATTTGATGTGGCTGGCAGTATCTTGATCTCACGATGCTTACAATCGCACACGCCGATCGCCGAAGACCTACGGCTACACTAAAAGATAACGAGCGATTTAGACACGGTTAGTGCCCTCGATAACCGTACACTGAAAATGCCAGCTGTACGCTGATGTGTACTCGATTAAACCTATGTTTAACAATTTAATATGAAACTCAACGTATGAATGCTTTTTGAAAATATGTTAACTGTTCTGAGGTAACTGTAATATTTTTATAAACTTTGTTGCCTGTATTGTTTATTGTTATCATGTTATGTTATACAAAATAAGGTCGCGATGCTATAGTTTATTGTTTCACATATACCAAGTACTATTATTAAAGTATGCAATGTTGCTATCGAATTTTACCCTGTTTCACTTATATTGATATTGATATTTTACCTGTAATTAGCTTAAATGGGCTCCAAAATGTTCTGGGTTATCAGTAAGTTTGTATCGATTGTTCATATTATTATATGCGAATGCTTACAAATGAACGTACAGACTAGAGTATATAAATCTCTGACAGTCATTGTTGCCATTGAGTAACCCTGTTTCACTCGATATTTTACCTGTAAGATTAAATTCTCAATGCGCCAACTCTTACAATGACACAAATTTCCGGATATTGGCTAAGTGTCGCTCGCCTTTCAACTGAAGGTGTTGGAATCTATTTACATCAAGCTTCTGCAGACAAAAGAAATTTATTTTTAAAACCTCGTTATTTTAGGAACACTGTCATGATGCCTTTGCGTCTGTCGTGATACAAGCTAACTTATGTTTTTTCTTTAGCAGAAGTAGTCTGTCGAAATGCATCGTGCTCTTTATTTTAAAGCCTATTTATTTTCTCTATCTTTAAATAGTTCTTCTAAGAACTCATTTCTCTTTCCCATCTTTTGCTACAACATCACGCCATTAATAGATTTTGGTAAATGTGATTACATATTATACATATTGTCGTGTATAATAATTATATTTATTAGTAGTGTTTTCAAACAGTTCTTGTAAGAACTATATTTACCATTTCACCATGGTTTCGACGTACTTTAAAGCTTTTAATTTTATGTACGTTTATTCGATTAGACACCATTTGTAATTGCAGCTGATCAAGATTATGAACGGAATTTCTTCGAACAAAGTAGATGTGTCTCTTTTGCGCTTTTGATATTCTGTGCCAGAATAATTGTAGGGTTGAGTTAATAAATGGTATTTCTGATCGCAGCAGCGACTCCGCCTACGACGATGCTATCTTTTATGTTACGTCATTTAAAAATGCAAAGCATGCACTTGGTGAACCAACAACAGATTCATAAAAAATGATATTTTATGAGTAGGACGTACCATAGTCAATCAGGATATGGTCTGAATACTCGGCAATCTTCGAAGAGGTTAACATTTTTAAACAAATGAGCTGCGATTTATGTTGGACGGTAACTCACCGTGCACAAAAACACTTTGTTTTAGGTTTATTAATATTCAAACAGCACGGTTGAACGATTGAATCCAAACGTTGCTATTGGATGATTGCTTCATACCAAAAATACAATGTATTCACTAACCGTCGCCGTGCACAAATTTGCATGTATATCGAGTCGCTTCTATCGTGAGAGGCTTGCAGGTACTAACTTGTAGCAAACGAAATTGTCTTCTTAATGGTTGAGAATTTTCTCTTATAGCATGACATATCCTGTTTCTCATGAGCGGGTGAAATGGAATAAAATATCAATTAAAACAATCAGCATTTTCATTATAGATATGAATAAAAAACTATAAAGTCTTGACGAAGGGCCTTCGCTCCAAACGTTAAATAGACCTGCCTCCAGGGGCGTAGGAAGCAGGGGGGCCGGGGGGCCCGCGGCCCCCCCAATATTATAAAAGGGGGGGCCGGAATAGCTTTCGGCCCCCCCAAAAATAATTGCATTTGAAAGAAAAATTGCAGCAAAAAAATTGAATTCGAAAGTAGAAGTATTTGAAATCGTATATTAATCGAAAAGTATGAATGTATGATGTTTCAGACAAGTTGGAAAACAACATATTTCTATTAATGTTCTGTTAAACTGTCATATAGAAGTAATTAAAAAAATAATCACAATATCTTTGCATGTTAACCCGAGTGTTTTACTAAACTAAAGTACTAATATTTCTCTAGTTTACGCAGCCCTACTCTAGTTGGCTTTCTTTTTTAACTAAACAGAAGGGCGGAAATCGCAGAATGATTGAGGCCAATCACCGCTCCGAATGCAGGAAATGCCATTTGCGGGAATCTAGATTTCAAAAATTTTCGGGGCGGCATACCCACCCTCCTAGAAATTCGAGCGCCGTATTAATTTTCATGACCTGCACCCATTTGGGACTCAACGAAAATTTTGCTTTGGCCGGCCCCCCCAAGTTTACAAAGCTTCCTACGCCCCTGCCTGCCTCCAAACTCAACTGACCATAATGCATATACATATATAAATGCGTTTGACGATAGTCAATGGAGGTATGGTTTGGATCGAAACTCAACAAAAGTCTTTGTACTATCTTTTTGTTCTCATTAATGCAAATGTGTGCACGTTGACATTTAGTGATGTATTTTTGGAGTAATGAGCAATCATCCAATAGCAGCGTTTGGGTAAGAAATCGCAGCTTATTTGATTAACAATGTTAACCGCTTTGAAGATTGCCGAGTTTCCAGACTATATCTTGATTGACTATTAACAAAGAAACCATGGAAGATCAGCAAGATTATCTGACGATAACCAGATTAAAGTGTTCTTTTATTATTTTTCTCTCCTGAATATGATGCTGGTAATGCTTGCTAAAAATGTTACGCGGGCCGCTTTGTTTTACAATACTGGACATGTATTGTTTAAACAATTCATGTCACCCACTGAGAAACAGGATATTTCATATATAAGATAATAAGACAAAATAGTTATCAATCATAACTAAGTAGCCTTCGACTTAAGAAACATTGTACCTTAGGCTTCTCAGAAAATGTCGATTTTGGTGAAGCTGTTCCTAGCCCTTCAATTGTATTTGATTATCAATGTGGCCAGTGTGAAATGTGCTTGTCCAGGTAAGGGTCATAGCGTGGGAAAAGTAAGCTTGGCAAGTTAAATTCGGATAAGTTGTTGGAACAAGATCTCAGCGAATTAAAAACCATTTTCTTAGCTAATGGCTATACGCACGTCAATTACTTGATAAAATATTCATGTCTCGTCCTAATCTAGAACGTTTTTATCGACCTAACAAATGCCCAGTTTACTTAAAATTGCCGTGGATTGGTAAAATTTCCGAACAATTTGAGAAACAACTGAAGGTTACTATAGAAAATACTTTCTTATGTAGCCAATTAAGATGCATTTTCTCAACTAGGACAATTTTGCCACGTACCCCTAAAGAAGTTTTACTTGCTTTTTCTTCAAGCTGGTTATCGCTACGTAGGAAGAACATCTCAAAGGTTAGGCGACAGAATGAAACAACATGTTCCTACTAACATACGCTGAAAAATTCTTCCGTACGCCAACAGCCAAGAAGACAATGCTGTCAAGACACGACCATTTTAACTGTGATTCTGCTATTTCTCGACACCTGTCAAATTCTCAATGCGCCAACTCTTACAATGACACAAATTGTCGGATATTGGCTAAGTGTCGCTCGCCTTTCAACTGAAGGTGTTGGAATCTATTTACATCAAGTTGTCAGATCCTGACTTGTGCGGACAAAATAAATTTATTTTTAAAACCTCGTTATTTTAGGAACACTAGTATCATGACGCCTTTGCATCTGTCGTGATACAAGTTAACTTATGTTTTTTTCTTTAGCAGAAGTAGTCTGCCGAAATGCATCGTACTCTTTATTTTAAAGCCTATTTATTTTCTCTATCTTTAAATAGTTCTTCTAAGAACTCATTTCTCTTTCCCATCTTTTGCTACAACATCACGCCATTAATAGATTTTGGTAAATGTGATTACATATTATACATATTGTCGTGTATAATAATTATATTTATTAGTAGTGTTTTCAAACAGTTCTTGTAAGAACTATATTTACCATTTCACCATCGTTTCGACGTACTTTAAAGCTTTTAATTTTATGTACGTTTATTCGATTAGACACCATTTGTAATTGCAGCTGATCAAGATTATGAACGGAATTTCTTCGAACAAAGTAGATGTGTCTCTTTTGCGCTTTGGATATTCTTTGCCAGAATAATTGTAGGGTTGAGTTAATAAATGGTATTTCCGATCGCAGCAGCGACTCCGCCTACGACGATGCTATCTTTTATGTTACGTCATTTAAAAATGCAAAGCATGCACTTGGTGAACCAACAACAGATCCATAAAAAATGATATTTTATGAGTAGGACGTACCAAAGTCAATCAAGATATGGTCTGAATACTCGGCAATCTTCGAAGAGGTTACCATTTTTAAACAAATGAGCTGCGATTTATGTTGGTCGGTACCTCACCGTGCACAAAAACCCTTTGTTTTAGGTTTATTAATATTTAAACAGCGCGGTTGAACGATTGAACCCAAACGTTGCTATTGGATGATTGCTTCATTATACCAAAAATACAATGTGCAGTTCACTAACCGTCGCCATGCACAAATTTGCATGTACATCGAGTCGCTTCTATCGTGAGAGGCTTGCAGGTACTAACTTGTAGCAAACGAAATTGTATACTTAATGGTTGAGAATTTTCTCTTATAGCATGACATATCCTGTTTCTCATGAGCGGGTGAAATGGAATAAAATATTATTAAAACAATCAGCATTTTCATTATAGATATGAATAAAAAACTATAAAGTCTTCACGAAGGGCCTTCGCTCCAAACGTTAAATAGACCTGCCTCCAAACTCAAACCATAATGCATATACATATATAAATGCGTTTGACCATTGTCAATGGAGGTATGGTCTGGATCGAAACTCAACAAAAGTCTTTGTACTATCTTTTTGTTCTCATTAATGCAAATTTGTGCACGTTGACGTTTAGTGATGTATTTTTGGAGTAATGAAGCAATCATCCAATAGCAACGTTTGGGTAAGAAATCGCAGCTCATTTGATTAACAATGTTAGCCGCTTTGAAGATTGCCGAGTTTCCAGACTATATCTTGATTGACTATTAACAAAGTAACCATGGAGGATCAGCAAAATTATCTGACGATAACTAGATTAAAGTGTTCTTTTGTTATTTTTCTCTCCTGCATATGATGCTTGTAATGTTTGCTAAAAATATTACGCCGCTTTGTTTTAGAATACTACTTGACAAGTATGTTTAAATAATGATATAAGATAATTAGTCGAAAATAGTTTATTACCAACAAAACCTTTATTATCAATCATAACTAAGTAGCCTTCGACTTAAGAAACATTGTACCTTAGGCTTCTCAGAAAATGTCGATTTTGGTGAAGCTGTTCCTAGCCCTTCAATTGTATTTGATTATCAATGTGGCTAGTGTGAAATGTGTTTGTCCAGGTAAGGGGTTTCATAGCGTGGGCAAAGTAAGCTTGTTGAAAATTCTCTAGTTGCGATTTCTTATAACCTCCCTGTTTTGTGTATTGATTTACGAAGAGAAATTAGAAGCGTATATATAACATTTTTGCATTGCTAATTCTGTAGCCACATATTGGACAGATTGGCTTGACCGAGACGACCCATCGGGAACACAAGATTCTGAGAGATACGATGCTTTCACAACTGTGAGTTGCTGATAGAATATGTTTGAATTAAATCTGTATAGAATATATCGTATGTATATATGTTATAGACTTGGTACGTTATTTTAGCTACAAAACTATCACTGGTTGACTAAAAGATCATGCGTTTAATTCCTCCTTCCCCTATACTCTCAAATACCTTTGGCGTATATTTTTAGTAAGAATAAATGATAAATCGTTGTATTATTAATTTTATCGTAAATGTTAGTGTGGATTGGAAAACTTTAACACAATTTTCGCTCAAATATCAAGACAATATATGGATGCGCTCCCCCCCCCCCCCCCCCCCCCCCCCCCCCTCCCCGCTCCCAAACGACTTCGCAAGGACGTTTGTCTGAAAATCTTTGTCGTTGGAAAATTTGAGTGGTTGGGACTTGGGAAAGTTGTTGATTGTAACAGGATTAACGTTAACCTGTTATAAATTGTAATTAATAGTTTTACAGTGTTGATATATAGAGCATGTAAATAGAAATTAAAATGTCGGATCTTGTGAATTGAATCTTGTGAATCAAGTATAGAGCAACAGAACATTTTACGCCAATTTTATCTGACGACATTTCTTCGTGAAATGGTGGTGCTTTGATGTGGCAGTACAAGAACGTGCATGCTCTTCTCAATAAGGCGAATCTGAAGATCGTTTTATTATTTTTAATGAAGTACAACTTGACGGCTCAATTTCAAAACCTTGTAACGCTTTTGAAACTCTGCCTCTCCTTACTCGTTTCATCAGCACGCGATGAGCTTAAAGCGTTTAAGACGTACTTGAGAAGAACGATGTCCGAAAAGCGACTCTCAAACCTCGGCATGTATCTCAATAAATCGAGAACTTAATCGCAGATTAAAATAACGTTTCATATGTTCTAAAACTTGACTTGTTTCCATGTTATTATGGCAATACATTTACGCCCGGAAAATCTATAGCTAAAATGGAGAATTTGTTTCATTAGTTTCTATTAGACAACTTCAAAAAACATTTTTTTAATTCGAAAACCAGAAGAATATTTCAATGACTTACGTAGACAAATTGTATCTAGGTATATTATAGGTACTGTACTACAAATAGGCAGAAAAGTACGACTAATTTCTTAATGAATGTATGAATGAAACATGTTTATGGCAACGCCTCTATTTGACAACTGTGATATGACAACATACATATGACCACGCGTATTTTTTACCACACCCATTTTCACCACGCCCATTTCCCGGGAAAATTTGGATGCCTACCCCCCGCACACAAAAAGTCCTAGGAACGCCACTGACAGGCTTGTATTTGCGTTCGACGGAAGGAGAACGCATTATAGCCTTGCATGTCATTGGCGACTGTGCTTTACAGGCAAAAGAAATTGATCAACATTTTTTGGGAAATTTACCCTTTTTGAATAAATTATACCCTTTTTGAAAAAATGATGGCATTAGTATTAAAGCGTATCCCGTATCTTCACCTGAAATCCTCCTTTCCTCGTAGCGCATTCTTAATAGCGTATTAGGTCAGTTATTCAACAATGTTCTGAAGAAAGTTCGTTCAATAATAACAATGAATAATCACTACAATGTTGTTGAGAACATAGAGATCATAAATAAAATATTTGGACCTGATTTCAGTCATCTGTGGGGAACCAATTGAAGGATGCCATCTTGGATAAATTGGGAGGAAATTTTATATTTAAATTTCATATTGAAGCAATCACTTTGATCTTTTACTCATCAGAAAGTGGTCCAAGTTAGCTTTATCACCAAATAGTGAAAAAGAAACGTTAAAATAGTAGAATTTACGATTCCTTGTTTTGGACCTCGAGGTTATGGCGGCTGGAACCAAGAATGTTTTGCCCTCCAATTTGCTTCAGTTGCCACCAATTCGCCCAGTTGCCGCTATCGATATTTAGCATTTCTGATTTGGTTCTCATTTTGCAACTTTGATTTTTATTGCTCATACACTTATAGCATAATATATGAATAGATTTATTAGCTTTATAAAATTCATAATTCGTTATAACATAATTTTATGTTTATTAACCAATCTTCATTTGCTGGCCCACATGTGTCGAACGCACTTACATAATATTTTATTGCTCCTGGTAATATTGTAGTAGATTGTCTTATTTAGTGAGCTTATTAAAACAATCTAAAAATGCACCGTCTTTATTAAGGAGTTATTGGAGTGAATTCTTGTCTATACAATACGAGTTATATTAGAAGATGGTGCAACAGCTAGTTATATTGCAACACCAGGTGATAAATCGTTATTAAAAGTTTGATAAGCACCGAATTAAAATTGATGAAATTAAACAATTGATACAAACAGCATTCATTTGTATCGGAAAAAATTAACGAGTTATTAAGAGGCAGGTGTCCAAAATGGAAATAACTATCACTCAAATAATACAAATACCACATGTGAAAAAAGTAATGAGGGAGATGATCTTCGAGTTATAGCCTTATAGCTGTTCTAAATTTGTGTATCTAGCAGCGGTTAATAACTTCTTCAATAGAAATTTTCAAACTGCGATAAAAACATTTATTGTTTTCAAAGAATTCGTATAGAATACGAATGGGCCAATAAAATGCAAGAATGGCCCATTCGATAGCCGTATTTGCAAGACAAACCACTGCGAATCATAATTAAAGTTGGGGAAATTCGGCTATCATCTTCCTCTTCTAAATACTGATTAAATATTAATTATTTTGAATTTTCTTCATGAATTATTATTAATGTTGTGAGAATAATATTTAAAGTCCATCCACCGAATAGGGACATAATTATCATAATTATAATAAATATAAATATAATATAAATAATAATATAATAATATAATAATAATAATAATAATAATAATAATATAATATAAATATAAATATAAAAATAATAATATTCATAATTATCCTCTTAATTACTAATATGTAATCATATCTATATCTTATTATCTTTTATTCACTTATTTCATTTATATCACACAGGGCCCATTGAAAAACACTTCGGTTACATGGGCGCCCTGTTTAAATATTATTATTATTATTATTATTATTATTATTATTATTATTACTATTATTATAGTTATCACCGGTAACAAATTATTCAGATTTTCAACAATTTACTGGTCATGATTTTTGTTTGTTTTTTAGCCACCTTGTGATTCTGGATACAATCCAGTCGGTGCAGATTGCAGAGTTAGAGGAAGTAAAATAGCTTGGTACTTAGCCAACAAAGTGATCTCCCCTAACTACGACTGTAATTCAAATGGAATTGTATGTGTAAACAGTGATCAGCCGGAATGCCACAACAACAACGTATGTTGTCCAGATTACGAAATCAGGTTCTTATGTTATCAACGTAAGTATATATTGGAGATATTAATTCATGTAATTTTAATATTAGTTGTGTGAATGTGTGCAGTCAGTGTGAGAAATGATATAATGGATATGTGATTGATATTTACTAATACTAAAAAGTAAATACTCAATAATATACACAATATTTGTTTTTCAAAATCAAATGATTCGGTGTATAGTAAATTGGACAATGTAATGTGTAGTGCTAACTGGTACATTTACCCACGATTCTTTCGAATATCGATCTCAAAATATGTCGAAACAAGATCTCCCTGGAACGCAGCGATTTATATATATTACAAGTAATATCACTCGATTAATTAAACTGCATCAGGATTTATCGTGACCAACCCGGGACTGTAATAGTTGCGAAAAAACAACATCAAGCCCTATATGCTAGTGCATTGCTCTGACCATTGAGTTACGGAGGCCGTTGCCGAGAGCCTATAATTGTCACGAGATATAATGGTGGTAATGCCAATATATAGAATTGGGTATATTACCAGTAACATTTAGCATTTCACTCGATTAAACTGTATGTTCTAAAGATATGTTGTTTGAAGCTTAGCATGGAGTCGCTATATCTAATTGATAATAATATGTGAAAACATCAATGTTTTTATTTTTTATTTACTGAACTTTTGTCCCATGCGCCTGGGACATTATCCGAGCTTTACTGAACGGACGTTGCATACATGCATGATAAAAGCTCAGACGTAATAAAATCTTAGAAACATTGATGTTTATTAAGATACAGCTATTTATATTAATGAATCCGTCATATATTTTTAAACTGTTTTTATATTTTTTTGTTTTAATACAGCCTGAAGAGATGTGAAGAACGAATGCCAGACAACACATTTTTAGACGTAAAATTACGATTAGACGTAAATTTTTTTGATAAATATGGCATGTTATTTTGAAAGTTGAATAAAACACGTTGTCTTTTCTCTTGTTTCTTTGATGTCTCAATTATATAATAAGAAGAACGTATAGCTTGAGTCGTAAAATTAAATGCTTGCGCAATCGACTGCTCCGCACCCAGGCCACCACCAACCTTGAGGTCCTCGAGGCATTCTACCCTAACACTCAGCTCAGATCCTGATAAGTAACCCTTCGAGACTGTGGCCGGAGTCCGAGTTACCCATGTATTTCTGCCTTTTCATGGATTAGGTTATGAGAGAATCGGAGTGCGCCCGTGCAACCGGCCTATCGGACTTCAAGTTCAAATATCGTGTTCCGATCCATGCAACCGACCGCAGAGAACGCGCTGAGCACCCCGTTGAAGGCGATCTTGAGCTCCTTGGGTTGCCTTCGCCGACGACGTCCTACTCTGTTTTGAATCGGCTGATGAGCTTCGCCGCGGGCTCCTATTTCTGGTTGAACTCTTGGACGACTTCGATTAACACATTAACCAGTCCTCTGGTTCCCAGTTCCGTATAATTACTCGGACTACCTGTGGTAGCGCGAGTCTAGGTTTCGACTCTGTTTTTTTGGCAATGTCGCGAAATGGCAATTATTGCGTCGTCCCGTCAGGCTTTGCGAAACTGGGCGAGTCGTTATAGTTAAACGTATTCATAGTATATTATGCTGATCTTCACGTGTGCTTTCTCTCCGCTTCCCTGATCGTTCGATCAAGTTGTCCACAGTTATTACTCGGGCTACCTGTGGTAGCCGAGTCTAGGTTTCGGCTCTGTTTATTATTTTTATTATTTTTATTATTATTATTATTTTGTCGTCGTCGCGAAACGCCAATTATTGCATCATTGTTGACTAAATGTGTAGACTAGTGAGCGAGACTATGAATGTGGGATTACTACACATGCGCAGTCAAGTGATCCCAAAAATGTTTTTGCCTCGTACACAGGCTTTTCACCTTTGCGAAACTGAAAACACTGACTGCATATATTCATGCGCCATTGTGATTTATTTACTCATCTGATCCAGTGATCTGATCACCTTTCTTGGAGTGCTCTTCACTGAAAATCTTTGATGTGGCCGGCTGGCAAGTATCTTGATCTTATTTATATTCGCTCACAATCCCGATCGCTTTCGAAACGGGTTGGTCTACGATTTCGAGAACCTGTACTGGATCAAATTATCTGTTTCCATACGCTTTTTGTCTACTAAATGTTTAATAATTTAATATGAGACTCTATATTTAATATGAAACATATGAATGCTGTATGGAAATATGTTAATTGTTCTGAGGTAACTGCAATATTTTTATAAGCTTTGTTGCCTGTATTGTTTATTGTTATGTTATACAAAATAAAGTTGATACTATATGTTTAGTTGCTATCAAATTTTACCCTGTTTCACTAAGTTGATATTTTACCTGAAAGCTTAAATGTCATGGGGCTCCAAAATGTTCTGGGTTATCAGTAAGTTTGTATCGATTGTTCATACATGTATTATTATACAGAAATGCTTACAAATGAACACACAGTATATAAATCTCTGACACCCATACCAACTATCAAGATCAAGGAGTAAAGAGTTTGTTGTTGTTAATTGCTGGTCTGAATTTTGGCCTTGACTACATGGAAAGCGAGTTGGCTCGCTAACCGAAACAGTAACATAGTTAACTATGCAGTAATCTGTCTTTATATTACAATTAGCTAGCTGGCCAGCCCACTGGACTAGTCACTAGTATGTATGAAGCCTCTCAAACAATAAATATGCTAAAATTATGAATATGTTTACTGGCTCAAAATGTTAATATAACTTCAAAGAAATAATGATTTTGAATTACATTTCTTTAAACTGTTTTATAATAGCTTATGACACCTTGCTACTGCCAGCTAAATGGTTTGATTTACTGCTATGCCTTATACACTGAGAAAAAGATTAACTGATTTAATGCTTGCTCAAACTGAACCTGTTTGCCGGACTGAGCAATGCATATGAATTGTTATTACATGAGCACAGGCCGGCTTGCTTGCCAGGCTGACCCGGCCTGTTGGCTAGAACTAGCTTGGATACTGAGCCAACTCACCTTCATATAATCAAAGCCGTTGGCCAATACTATGTTATGGGTTTGCAATCAATGCAATGATGGCAAATTTAACCATCCCTGCACTGAACCTACAACTATATAGATTTGTGTATATTGAATTCAAATCACTGAATTTGCCTACAATGTCTTTCAACAAGCCACAACCTCAAGTAGCCCGAGTTAACGCCTAGCGGGCGTCTTGTTGGTCAGTAAATGTCACTGGCAAGTATCATGGTTTTATATACGCTCACAAAGCTTACAATTGCACACGCCGATAGCGGTAGACCTACACTAAAAGATGACGAGCGATTTCGAAACGGGTTTGTCCGCGATCTCAATATGAACTTACAAAGAATGCCAAGTTACAAATGTATGCCAAGTTACAAATGTATGCCAAGTTACCTATGAATGCCAAAAGTATCCATATGAATGCCAAACGTACAAACGAATGCCAAATATATCTATATGAATGCCAAACGTAGAGTTTAGTTTTGGTGAGGCAGTATACAAACAAATTGATGGTGTAGCTATGGGATCACCATTAGGACCGGTATTGGCCAACATTTTTGTTGGTCATTATGGAAGCAAAATGTTCGATACCAACACGAATATTATTACAATTCCAATCTGGTACAAGCGATATATAGATGACACATTCACTTTATTCAATAACAAACAAACAGCTCTTTCTTTCCTGCATATATTAAATTCGATTGACCCATCTTTAAAATTTACTTATGAATTTGAAAATAACAACAAATTAGCTTTTTCGGGTGTTTTAGTTCACAATGATGATAATTGTTTCCTGACAAGCATTTATCGAAAATCTACATTTACAGGCCTTTACACACGTTTTGATTCTTTTAGCTCGACAAAACAAAATATTTTATTGGTGAAATGTTTAATTGACAGAACACGCAAGTTATCTTCGGATAAGTTGTTGGAACAAGATCTCAGCGAATTGAAAACCATTTTCTTAGCTAATGGCTACGCAGGTCAATTACTTGATAAAATATTTCTGTCTCATCCTAATCTAGAACGTTTTTATGGACCTAACAAATGCCCAGTTTACTTAAAATTACCGTGGACTGGTAAAATTTCCGAACAATTTGAGAAACAACTGAAGGTTACTATAGAAAATACTTTCTGATGTAGCCAATTAAGATGCATTTTCTCAACTAGGACAATTTTGCCACGTACCCCTATAGAGAAGGTTAACTTGCTTTTTCTTCAAGCTGGTTCTCGCTACGTAGGAAGAACATCTCAAAGTTTAGGCGACAGAGTGAAACAACATGTTCCTACTAACATACGCCGAAAAATTCTTCCGTACGCCAACAGCCAAGAAGACAATGCTGTCAAGACACGATCATTAACTGTGATTCTGCTATTTCTCGACACCTGTCAAATTCTAAATGCGCCAACTCTTACAATGACACAAATTTCCGGATATTGGCTAAGTGTCGCTCGCCTTTCAACTGAAGGTGTTGGAATCTATTTACATCAAGTTGTCAGATCCTGACCTGTGCTGACAAAAGGAATTTATTTTTAAAACCTCGTTATTTAAGGAACACTGTCACGATGCCTTTGCGTCTGTCGTGATACAAGCTAACTTATGTTTTTTTCTTTAGCAGAAGTAGTCTGTCGAAATGCATCGTGCTCTTTATTTTAAAGCCTATTTATTTTCTCTATCTTTAAATAGTTCTTCTAAGAACTCATTTCTCTTTCCCATCTTTTGCTACAACATCACGCCATTAATAGATTTTGGTAAATGTGATTACATATTATACATATTGTCGTGTATAATAATTATATTTATTAGTAGTGTTTTCAAACAGTTCTTGTAAGAACTATATTTACCATTTCACCATGGTTTCGACGTACTTTAAAGCTTTTAATTTTATGTACGTTTATTCGATTTGACACCATTTGTAATTGCAGCTGATCAAGATTATGAACGGAATTTCTTTTAACAAAGTAGATGTGTCTCTTTTGCGCTTTTGATATTCTTTGCCAGAATAATTGTAGGGTTGAGTTAATAAATGGTATTTCCGATCGCAGCAGCGACTCCGCCTACGACGATGCTATCTTTTATGTTACGTCATTTAAAAATGCAAAGCATGCACTTGGTGAACCAACAACAGATTCATAAAAAATGATATTTTATGAGTAGGACGTACCATAGTCAATCAGGATATGGTCTGAATACTCGGCAATCTTCGAAGAGGTTAACATTTTTAAACAAATGAGCTGCGATTTATGTTGGACGGTAACTCACCGTGCACAAAAACACTTTGTTTTAGGTTTATTAATATTCAAACAGCACGGTTGAACGATTGAATCAAAACGTTGCTATTGGATGATTGCTTCATACCAAAAATACAATGTATTCACTAACCGTCGCCGTGCACAAATTTGCATGTATATCGAGTCACTTCTATCGTGAGAGGCTTGCAGGTACTAACTTGTAGCAAACGAAATTGTCTTCTTAATGGTTGAGAATTTTCTCTTATAGCATGACATATCCTGTTTCTCATGAGCGGGTGAAATGGAATAAAATATCTATTAAAACAATCAGCATTTTCATTATAGATATGAATAAAAAACTATAAAGTCTTGACGAAGGGCCTTCGCTCCAAACGTTAAATAGACCTGCCTCCAAACTCAAACCATAATGCATATACATATATAAATGCGTTTGACCATAGTCAATAGAGGTATGGTCCGTCTGGATTGAAACTCAACAAAAGTCTTTGTACTCTATTTTTGTTCTCATTAATTCAAATTTGTGCACGTTGACGTTTAGTGATGTATTTTTGGAGTAATGAAGCAATCATCCAATAGCAACGTTTGGGTAAGAAATCGCAGCTCATTTGATTAACAATGTTAACCGCTTTGAAGATTGTAGAGTTTCCAGACTATATCTTGATTGACTATTAACAAAGTAACCATGGAGGATCAGCAAAATTATCTGACGATAACTAGATTAAAGTGTTATTTTGTTATTTTTCTCTCCTGCATATATGATGTTGGTAATGTTTGCTAAAAATGTTACGTGGGCCGCTTTGTTTTATAATACTTGACATGTATTGTTTAA
This sequence comes from Chrysogorgia sp. JL179-B06, assembly GCA_035772405.1. Taxonomy (NCBI): domain Eukaryota; kingdom Metazoa; phylum Cnidaria; class Anthozoa; order Scleralcyonacea; family Chrysogorgiidae; genus Chrysogorgia; species Chrysogorgia sp. JL179-B06. The sequence goes on from JAYKKM010000047.1 coordinate 2,503,620, forward strand.
ACAATTCATGTCACTCACTGAGAAACAGGATATTTCATGTATAAGATAATTAGTCGAAAATAGTTTATTACCAAGAAAATCTTTATTATCAATCATAACTAAGTAGCCTTCGACTTAAGAAACATTGTACCTTAGGCTCCTCAGAAAATGTCGATTTTGGTGAAGCTGTTCCTAGCCATTCAATTGTATTTGATTATCAATGTGGCCAGTGTGAAATGTGTTTGTCCAGGTAAGGGGTTTCATAGCGTGGTCAAAGTAAGCTTGTTGAAAATTCTCTAGTTGCGATTTCTTATAACCTCCCTATTTTGTGTATTGATTAACGAAGAGAAATTAGTAGCGTATATATAACATTTTTGCATTGCTAATTCTGTAGCCACATATTGGACAGATTGGCTTGACCGAGACGACCCATCGGGGACCAGAGATTCTGAGAGATACGATGCTTTCACAACTGTGAGTTACTGATAGAATATGTTTGAATTGAATCTGTATAGAATATATCGTATGTATATGTTATAGACTTGGTACATTATTTTAGCTACAAAACTATCACTGGTTGACTAAAAGATTATGCGTTTAATTCCTCCTTCCCCTATACTCTCAAATACCTTTGGCGTATATTTTTAGTAAGAATAAATGATAAATCGTTGAATTATTAATTTTATCGTAAATGTTAGTGTGGATTGGAAAACTTTAACATAATTTTCCCTCAAATATCAAGACAATATATGGATGCGCTCCCCCCAACCCCCTCCCCCCCCCGCTCCCAAACGACTTCGCAAGGACGTTTGTCTGAAAATCTTTGTCGTCTGTTGGAAAATTTGAGTGGTTGGGACTTGGGAAAGTTGTTGATTGTAACAGGATTAACGTTAACCTGTTATAAATTGAACTTAATAGTTTTGCAGTGTTGATATATAGAGCATGTGATACATCAAGATAGAATTAAAATGTCGGATCTTGTGAATTGAATCTTGTGAATCAAGTATATAGAGCAACAGAACATTTTACATCAATTTTACTCTGACGACATTTCTTCGTGAAATGGTGGTGCTTGAGTACAAGAACGTGCATGCTCTTCTCAATGCGTGGGAGTTTGGAGAAGGCGAATCTGAAGATCGTTTTATTATTTTTAATGAAGTACAACTTGACGGCTCAATTTCAAAACCTTGTAACGCTTTTGAAACTCTGCCTCTCCTTACTCGTTTCATCAGCACGCGATGAGCTTAAAGCGTTTAAGACGTACTTGAGAAGAACGATGTCCGAAAAGCGACTCTCAAACCTCGGCATGCATCTCAATAAATCGAGAACTTAATCGCAGATTAAAATAACGTTTCATATGTTCTAAAACTTGACTTGTTTCCATGTTATTATGGCAATACATTTACGCCCGGAAAATCTATAGCTAAAATGGAGAATTTGTTTCATTAGTTTCTATTAGACAACTTCAAAAAACATTTTTTTAATTCGAAAACCAGAAGAATATTTCAATGACTTACGTAGACAAATTGTATCTAGGTATATTATAGGTACTGTACTACAAATAGGCAGAAAAGTACGACTAATTTCTTAATGAATGTATGAATGAAACATGTTTATGGCAACGCCTCTATTTGACAACTGTGATATGACAACATACATATGACCACGCGTATTTTTTACCACACCCATTTTCACCACGCCGATTTCCCGGGAAAATTTGGATGCCTACCCCCCGCACACAAAAAGTCCTAGGAACGCCACTGACAGGCTTGTATTTGCGTTCGACGGAAGGAGAACGCATTATAGCCTTGCATGTCATTGGCGACTGTGCTTTACAGGCAAAAGAAATTGATCAACATTTTTTGGGAAATTTACCCTTTTTGAATAAATTATACCCTTTTTGAAAAAATGATGGCATTAGTATTAAAGCGTATCCCGTATCTTCACCTGAAATCCTCCTTTCCTCGTAGCGCATTCTTAATAGCGTATTAGGTCAGTTATTCAACAATGTTCTGAAGAAAGTTCGTTCAATAATAACAATGAATAATCACTACAATGTTGTTGAGAACATAGAGATCATAAATAAAATATTTGGACCTGATTTCAGTCATCTGTGGGGAACCAATTGAAGGATGCCATCTTGGATATATTGGGAGGAAATTTTATATTTAAATTTCATATTGAAGCAATCACTTTGATCTTTTACTCATCAGAAAGTGGTCCAAGTTAGCTTTATCGCCAAATAGTGAAAAAGAAACGTTAAAATAGTAGAATTTACGATTCCTTGTTTTGGACCTCGAGGTTATGGCGGCTGGAACCAAGAATGTTTTGCCCTCCAATTTGCTTCAGTTGCCACCAATTCGCCCAGTTGCCGCTATCGATATTTAGCATTTCTGATTTGGTTCTCATTTTGCAACTTTGATTTTTATTGCTCATACACTTATAGCATAATATATGAATAGATTTATTAGCTTTATAAAATTCATAATTCGTTATAACATAATTTTATGTTTATTAACCAATCTTCATTTGCTGGCCCACATGTGTCGAACGCACTTACATAATATTTGATTGCTCCTGGTAATATTGTAGTAGATTGTCTTATTTAGTGAGCTTATTAAAACAATCTAAAAATGCACCGTCTTTATTAAGGAGTTATTGGAGTGAATTCTTGTCTATACAATACGAGTTATATTAGAAGATGGTGCAACAGCTAGTTATATTGCAACACCAGGTGATAAATCGTTATTAAAAGTTTGATAAGCACCGAATTAAAATTGATGAAATTAAACAATTGATACAAACAGCATTCATTTGTATCGGAAAAAATTAACGAGTTATTAAGAGGCAGGTGTCCAAAATGGAAATAACTATCACTCAAATAATACAAATACCACATGTGAATAAAGTAATGAGGGAGATGATCTTCGAGTTATAGCCTTATAGCTGTTCTAAATTTGTGTATCTAGCAGCGGTTAATAACTTCTTCAATTGAAATTTTCAAACTGCGATAAAAACATTTATTGTTTTCAAAGAATTCGTATAGAATACGAATGGGCCAATAAAATGCAAGAATGGCCCATTCGATAGCCTTATTTGCAAGACAAACCACTGCGAATCATAATTAAAGTTGGGGAAATTCGGCTATCATCTTCCTCTTCTAAATACTGATTAAATATTAATTATTTTGAATTTTCTTCATGAATTATTATTAATGTTGTGAGAATAATATTTAAAGTCCATCCACCGAATAGGGACATAATTATCATAATTATAATAAATATAAATATAATATAAATAATAATATAATAATATAATAATAATAATAATAATAATAATATAATATAATATAAATATAAAAATAATAATATTCATAATTATCCTCTTAATTACTAAAATGTAATCATATCTATATCTTATTATCTTTTATTCACTTATTTCATTTATATCACACAGGGCCCATTGAAAAACACTTCGGTGACATGGGTTCCCTGTTTAAATATTATTATTATTATTATTATTATTATTATTATTATTATTATTACTATTATTATAGTTATCACCGGTAACAAATTATTCAGATTTTCAACAATTTACTGGTCATGATTTTTGTTTGTTTTTTTAGCCACCTTGTGATTCTGGATACAATCCAGTCGGTGCAGATTGCAGAGTTAGAGGAAGTAAAATAGCTTGGTACTTAGCCAACAAAGTGATCTCCCCTAACTACGACTGTAATTCAAATGGAATTGTATGTGTAAACAGTGATCAGCCGGAATGCCACAACAACAACGTATGTTGTCCAGATTACGAAATCAGGTTCTTATGTTATCAACGTAAGTATATATTGGAGATATTAATTCATGTAATTTTAATATTAGTTGTGTGAATGTGTGCAGTTGGTGTGAGAAATGATATAATGGATATGTGATTGATATTTACTAATACTAAAAAGTAAATACTCAATAATATACACAATATTTGTTTTTCAAAAACAAATGATTCGGTGTATAGTAAATTGGACAATGTAATGTGTAGTGCTAACTGGTATACATTTACCCACGATTCTTTCGAATATCGATCTCAAAATATGTCGAAACAAGATCTCCCTGGAACGCAGCGATTTATATATATTACAAGTAATATCACTCGATTAATTAAACTGCATCAGGATTTATCGTGACCAACCCGGGACTGTAATAGTTGCGAAAAAACAACATCAAGCCCTATATGCTAGTGCATTGCTCTGACCAGTGAGTTACGGAGGCCGTTGCCGAGAGCCTATAATTGTCACGAGATATAATGGTGGTAATGCCAATATATAGAATTGGGTATATTACCAGTAACATTTAGCATTTCACTCGATTAAACTGTATGTTCTAAAGATATGTTGTTTGAAGCTTAGCATGGAGTCGCTATATCTAATTGATAATAATTTGTGAAAACATCAATGTTTTTATTTTTTATTTACTGAACTTTTGTCCCATGCGCCTGGGACATTATCCGAGCTTTACTGAACGGACGTTGCATACATGCATGATAAAAGCTCAGACGCAATAAAATCTTAGAAACATTGATGTTTATTAAGATACAGCTATTTATATTAATGAATCCGTCATATATTTTTAAACTGTTTTTATATTTTTTTGTTTTAATACAGCCTGAAGAGATGTGAAGAACGAATGCCAGACAACACATTTTTAGACGTAAAATTACGATTAGACGTAAATTTTTTTGATAAATATGGCATGTTATTTTGAAAGTTGAATAAAACACGTTGTCTTTTCTCTTGTTTCTTTGATGTCTCAATTATATAATAAGAAGAACGTATAGCTTGAGTCGTAAAATTAAATGCTTGCGCAATCGACTGCTCCGCACCCAGGCCACCACCAACCTTGAGGTCCTCGAGGCATTCTACCCTAACACTCAGCTCAAATCCTGATAAGTAACCCTTCGAGACTGTGGCCGGAGTCCGAGTTACCCATATATTTCTGCCTTTTCATGGATTAGGTTATGAGAGAATTGGAGTGCGCCCGTGCAACCGGCCTATCGGACTTCAAGTTCAAATATCGTGTTCCGATCCATGCAACCGACCGCAGAGAACGCGCTGAGCACCCCGTTGAAGGCGATCTTGAGCTCCTTGGGTTGCCTTCGCCGACGACGTGCTACTCTGTTTTGAATCGGCTGATGACCTTCGCCGCGGGCTCCTATTTCTGGTTGAACTCTTGGACGACTTCGATTTACACATTAACCAGTCCTCTGGTTCCCAGTTCCGTATAATTACTCGGACTACCTGTGGTAGCGCGAGTCTAGGTTTCGACTCTGTTTTTTTGGCAATGTCGCGAAATGGCAATTATTGCGTCGTCCCGTCAGGCTTTGCGAAACTGGGCGAGTCGTTATAGTTAAACGTATTCATAGTATATTATGCTGATCTTCACGTGTGCTTTCTCTCTGCTTCCCTGATCGTTCGATCAAGTTGTCCACAGTTATTACTCGGGCTACTGTGGTAGCCGAGTCTAGGTTTCGCCTCTGTTTATTATTTTTATTATTTTTATTATTACTTGGGCCACCTGTGGCACAAGTATTAGAATGGCGTTTTTATTTTTTTTTGCGTCGCGAGATTTTTCCGAATCACGAGATTTTCCCGCGAGATTTTTTGAGGCTAGTATTAAAACATGCAGCTCTGAGTCTGTTTACGGTTTATATTACCTGTATAATATTACCTGAAGGAACGTGTGTTATGTACTTGAACTCGGTAATTCCAAATCTGTTTTCAGAATTGAAATCGAGTAAATATTTACCGCGAGATAACGATAAATCAAAAATCTACGACGAAGCGATCGACTTCCGATTGTCGATCATCAACAGGTTTTTACGACGGGTATTCACGTTCGTAATATAATAGACAAGTATGTTATGTATTTGGACTCGGTAATTCCAAATCTGTTTCCACAATTGAAATCGGTTAAATATTGACCGAGATAACGTACAACATCTACGATGAACATCCTTTTCAGAGTTGTGAACATGGCGTGCGAGGTCTGGGGACCATGTGACAACTGACAAGTGCGTTGCGTGCTTCTTTCTTTCTTTCGGCGTTCGAAGCGAAGACTGTGTTCTTACCTCCTTGCTTGGAAGTACTTGAGATCAGTTATTCAGTATACCATCTCCACAGGCAATATGCGCGCCGTCCCAGTAAAAGTAGGCCCAAGTTAACGCCTAGCGGGCGTCTTGTTACTCGGGCCTCCCCCTGTGGGGGGGAGCACGAGTCTTAAAAAGGGCTCTGTTATTTGGCAATGTCGCGAAATGGCAATTCTTGCATCATCCCACTTGGGACTGGGTACGAGATCGATCTGAACCACTGCATATATTTATGCGCCATTGTCATATTTTTAATATTCATCTGGTTACCTTTCCTCGAGTGTTCTTCACTGAAAATATTTGATGTGGCTGGCAGTATCTTGATCTCACGATGCTTACAATCGCACACGCCGATCGCCGAAGACCTACGGCTACACTAAAAGATAACGAGCGATTTAGACACGGTTAGTGCCCTCGATAACCGTACACTGAAAATGCCACCTGTACGCTGATGTGTACTCGATTAAACCTATGTTTAACAATTTAATATGAAACTCAACGTATGAATGCTTTTTGAAAATATGTTAACTGTTCTGAGGTAACTGTAATATTTTTATAAACTTTGTTGCCTGTATTGTTTATTGTTATCATGTTATGTTATACAAAATAAGGTCGCGATGCTATAGTTTATTGTTTCACATATACCAAGTACTATTATTAAAGTATGCAATGTTGCCATCGAATTTTACCCTGTTTCACTTATATTGATATTGATATTTTACCTGTAATTAGCTTAAATGGGGCTCCAAAATGTTCTGGGTTATCAGTAAGTTTGTATCGATTGTTCATATTATTATATGCGAATGCTTACAAATGAACGTACAGACTAGAGTATATAAATCTCTGACACTCATTGTTGCCATTGAGTAACCCTGTTTCACTCGATATTTTACCTGTAAGATTAAATTCTCAATGCGCCAACTCTTACAATGACACAAATTTCCGGATATTGGCTAAGTGTCGCTCGCCTTTCAACTGAAGGTGTTGGAATCTATTTACATCAAGCTTCTGCAGACAAAAGAAATTTATTTTTAAAACCTCGTTATTTTAGGAACACTGTCATGATGCCTTTGCGTCTGTCGTGATACAAGTTAACTTATGTTTTTTCTTTAGCAGAAGTAGTCTGTCGAAATGCATCGTGCTCTTTATTTTAAAGCCTATTTATTTTCTCTATCTTTAAATAGTTCTTCTAAGAACTCATTTCTCTTTCCCATCTTTTGCTACAACATCACGCCATTAATAGATTTTGGTAAATGTGATTACATATTATACATATTGTCGTGTATAATAATTAACAATTATTCACCGAAGTGGAAGTGAATAGTGGTGGATATTTACCGAGACGCGAAGCGTCGAGGTAAATATCCAACCACTATTCACTGACACTGAGGTGAATAATTGTTTTAGCATATACCAAAACAAATTGATAAAAAATAAGTAAATTTCGGTTAGTTTCATTATAATTTAGCCAGGAATTGGTGCGAAACGCAAGGCAAAAAAATGCCCTTTCCATATTTGGAGTTTGCCTTTCCATATTTGGAGTTGTTTATCAGTTTTGGCAAGCTAACAGCAGCCGGTCGTCAATTGAAAACCTTTCGAAGTTGGATCAAAGTATTAGGCAAAAGACCACTAGATTTTAACTCAAAGGAAATATTTTAATACTGCACATGGGAAAACCTGGGGACAAACGATAACTAATGAATTATGGGTGAGTAAACGACAGTAATTGTTCTTTTCAAAGCGTTTTTTATTTCGGTCAGTGCAATGACAATGTTTCATGTGTTTAGTCGTTGAATTTCCTTTAATTTATAAAGATTTCTGTGGGTGTTTACTGTTATAAAATCGGTAGTATGTTTTCCAGGTCATTTGTTTAGTATTCAGTTCATTACTCGCCAGTTTCTTGGGCAGTGTATCGCGGTAATCTTTATGGCCGAAACCGTACTAATTATTTAAGTTTTGCTTGGTTTTGTTGTAACCGAAATGATTTTTAATGTTTGTAAATGTTATTAAATTCTATATGAAAGGCAATTCAAATTGTCTCAAACTATATAAAGGCGAATATCGATATATGAACTACGGAGAACACTTTTCTTTCAAAATATTTGAACGAAAACTGACATGCAACAGTCAGTTCGTTCAATCACGGTTAAGGTTCAATCAACTATCAAGTTTGTTTTCGGAGCATATCATTCGTTGTTCTGCGGACTTTCTATTCTCTCTTGAGCACTTTCTTCTCTCTTTGAAACTTGTTTTTCATAAATATTACCTAAAATAATTTTCCTACATACAGTAATTGTTTTCTACCTGCCTGCTTTTACCAATTTCTTGCATTATGCAAAAAGAAAATCGTTCAAGAGAATGACACCATGTTGTTTTGCGAAACAGTGAATAGTGCAGGATATCCCGAGCTAGAGGAACCAATCAGATTGCGCGAAAAGCACTATTCACTGTTTTGGTATATGCTAATTAACAGTTATTCCACGAACTCGAGTCGTATATGAGCTGATAGCCGACGAGGCGCTAGCCGAGTCGGCTATCAGCCATATACGACGAGAGTGAGTGGAATAACTGTTTTATTATATACACAAGCTCTGGATATGAACAACATAAAATTGCAAGTTTATATTATACAAGTAATTGAATAGATTTTTAAATTTTCTCTCAACATCCGTCATGCGTAATGAAGACAAAATTATGTCACGTGAAAGTGAAACGTCGATCAATCACTCATGGAAGGCATTCATATTATAAACAGTTTGAACGAAGAAAGTTTCGCTCTGCAAAACCACTTTACCGATCAAAAAACAGTTAAGCAAAGTCAGTTGTAAATGTTCACATTGCAATGGTGAAAGTTGAACACTGTACTTTTTGTCGTGGAGCTTCGCCGACTGCCATGAACCCCGTTCATGTTGACATCAAACTTATTGCATTTTGAATCATTTGGACGCTGAAAGAGACTTTCACTAGACTTTCACAGGCATGATTTAGATGCTTCAAGTATTTTTGGATCGTTTCGACAGGGCGGATGCTTGAGTCTCGAATACGGAAGATTTTGCCGTAGGATCACTCATCTTCGGTGTTGCCGAGGCCGCCTTTTGCTCTTTTGAAATGGGTTTTTTGTAGACTATCTCCAGCTATCTTGCCAGACTTTCTCAAGTCTTTGACGAAAGCTTCTAGAATATGGTTTGCTTCAGCAAAGGTAGGGTCACCAATTATGCTAAAACCTTTGTTTGACGTTTTTTGAGAAATCTAAATGGCAGCTCTAATGAACTTCATTGTTGTTTTTATTTACAAGCCATCTTTCTGCCTTAGCAGAAATGTGAAATTGCTTTATTAAGCAAGAATTTAACTTTGTTTTGGACATTTCTGTTATGTACTTGTCAAATTTCTTTGAACTCGTAAACCATTCATTCGTAAACCAAGTAGAAACGCTAAAATTTAATTTTTTGAAGGCCAAAAATATTTCTAGCAACGCCACTTTAAACGTCGCTGTTTTTCTAAAAATATGAAATTTGGAGAGCTTTTCGTAAAATCTAGTTGTTCTATCTACCGTCAAATACTTTCATTCCGAATTTGGTTGCTTTCTGTGTGCATTTTGGTGTACTATTTCCCAGTAAAACTTGAATTTCTTCTTCGTTTAATTCTGCAAATCTGGCAGCCATTTTGCTAGATTTCTCTACTAGTAGGATATGAGCTGATAGCCTACTAGTAGAGGAACCAATCAGATTGCAGAATAGCTCATATCCAGAGCTTGTGTATATAATAATTATATTTATTAGTAGTGTTTTCAAACAGTTCTTGTAAGAACTATATTTACCATTTCACCATGGTTTCCACGTACTTTAAAGCTTTTAATTTTATGTACGTTTATTCGATTAGACACCATTTGTAATTGCAGCTGATCAAGATTATGAACGGAATTTCTTTGAACAAAGTAGATGTGTCTCTTTTGCGCTTTTGATATTCTTTGCCAGAATAATTGTAGGGTTGAGTTAATAAATGGTATTTCCGATCGCAGCAGCGACTCCGCCTACGACGATGCTATCTTTTATGTTACGTCATTTAAAAATGCAAAGCATGCACTTGGTGAACCAACAACAGATCCATAAACAATGATATTTTATGAGTAGGACGTACCATAGTCAATCAGGATATGGTCTGAATACTCGGCAATCTTCGAAGAGGTTAACATTTTTAAACAAATGAGCTGCGATTTATGTTGGACGGTAACTCACCGTGCACAAAAACGCTTTGTTTTAGGTTATTGCTTCATTATACCAAAAATACAATGTATTCACTAACCGTTGCCGTGCACAAATTTGCATGTACACCGAGTCGCTTCTATCGTGAGAGGCTTGCAGGTATACTAACTTGTAGCAAACGAAATTGTCTACTTAATGCATGGTTGAGCATTTTCTCTTATAGCATGACATATCCTGTTTCTCATGAGTGGGTGATATGGAATAAAATATTAATTAAAACAATCAGTATTTTCATTATAGATATGAATAAAAAACTATAAAGTCTTGACGAAGGGCCTTCGCTCGAAACGTTATTAAATAGACCTGCCTCCAAACTCAAACTATAATGCATATACATATATAAACGCGTTTGACCATCGTCAATGGAGGTATGGTCTGGATCGAAACTCAACAAAAGTCTTTGTACTATCTTTTTGTTCTCATTAATGCAAATTTGTGCACGTTGACGTTTAGTGATGTATTTTTGGAGTAATGAAGCAATCATCCAATAGCAACGTTTGGGTAAGAAATCGCAGTTCATTTGATTAACAATGTTAGCCGCTTTGAAGATTGCCGAGTTTCCAGACTATATCTTGATTGACTATTAACAAAGTAACCATGGAGGATCAGCAAAATTATCTGACGATAACTAGATTAAAGTGTTCTTTTGTTATTTTTTCTCCTGCATATGATGCTTGTAATGTTTGCTGAAAATATTACGCCGCTTTGTTTTAGAATACTACTTGACAAGTATGTTTAAATAATTCATGTCACCCACTGAGAAACAGGATATTTCATATATAAGATAATTAGTCGAGAATAGTTTATTACCAACAAAACCTTTATTATCAATCATAACTAAGTAGCCTTCGACTTAAGAAACATTGTACCTTAGGCTTCTCAGAAAATGTCGATTTTGGTGAAGCTGTTCCTATAGCCCTTCAATTGTATTTGATTATCAATGTGGCTAGTGTGAAATGTGTTTGTCCAGGTAAGGGGTTTCATAGCGTGGGCAAAGTAAGGTTGTTGAAAATTCTCTAGTTGCGATTTCTTATAACCTCCCTATTTTATGTATTGATTTACGAAGAGAAATTAGAAGCGTATATATAACATTTTTGCATTGCTAATTCTGCAGCCACATATTGGACAGAGACGACCCATCGGCGACCAATGATTCCGAGAGATACGATGAAAACTCACAGTTGTGAGTTGCTGATAGAATATGTTTCAATTGAATATATTTAGAATAGATCGTATGTATATGTTATAGTCTTGGTACGTTATTTTAGCTACAAAACTATCACTGCTTGACTATACTGATCATGCGTTTAATTCCTCGATACATAAAGATAGAATTAAAATATCGGATCTTCCCTTACAAAAATATTCTATAGAATTCTATAGAATATGCAATAGAATTTTGGAATTCTATAGAATATTCTATAGAATTAAATAATTCTATAGAATATTTACAGAATATTCTATAGAATTAAATAATTCTATAGAATATTTACAGAATATTCTATAGAATTAAATAATGCTATAGAATATTTACACAATATTCTATAGAACTAAAAACCCAATAAAATATTCCATAGAATATATTCTACACATAGTTCAACAATTCCATCAACAGATAATATGCTATAGAAGTCATTACTCTATAGGATATTTCTTTGAATTTTTGAAAACCTCGTAAGTTTCTAGATTTACCAAAATGTTCCGATATTGACACAATTTTGATTTGGCACATTTTTCAATGAAATGACTTGTTATAAATTATAATAATACAGTAGCACTACAATTATTTGTATTAGCAATAACAAAGGCTAGTTTTGTCAACATAAAAAACAATGAAAATTCCACTACTTTTTATTTACAAATGATTAATTAACAATTATTATAATTACAGTATAATTATTTATATACAAATATAATTAAATAGGGATGAGCCAATCAACAAAAATCCAATTTACCAATCCAAAAAATTCCAATCCAATATATCGGTCTTTACCAATATAATTGGTAATTCACTATTCTTGATACTTAAATATAGGGAGAAAGTAGAAACGTAAGAAAAATGTGTGCAGTTATTACTTACTACGCTAGAGCAGCAGCCTTATTACGAAAGGTTGCCAAAGTGAAAGAAAACCTGTCAAATGTTCCTGTCAAGTAAAATTCCAACATGCTATTTATCGGTAACACTGATAATTATTGTTTCAATCAGCCAATAACCAGCAGTTGCTGTTGCCGATTGATTTCTGATTATCAGCTCATCTTCTATAATTAATTGACAATAATTATTAAAAAGTGTTACACTAAGGGAAATTAATTGTCTTAATCACCATAGATACGATATGGTAAAGGGGCAGAAATGTTCATACTGCTTGTAGCAGGTTGCTCTTCGTGACATTATCTCTGTTTCAGTTCATTCTTGATTTCAAACGAAGATTTTTTACATGTAAATTAGTAAATACTGTATTGCCAGAATGAGCAAAACAGCCCAAAACGCTAATGTAGGGACTGGGGCGAGTGGTAACTGCAGTATTAATTATGCAAGAATATGCAAGGTATGTTTATACTCAGAATTCAAATCACAATCTGTTCATTATTTACTTATTTAGGTCTTTATTTAGGTAACAGTAAAGAGATAGAAGTTTAACATTTCATTTAGCAAGTTATTTTAGTTTTATACCTTTTACAATACCTTGAACTTTTAACGGATCAAAATTCTTGAATTATGATTGGTTGAAAAACGGTCGGACCTCTGCGAAGACAGTAGCTACTGCGCATTTCTGCGGTCTGGGAACGAGTTTACTGACCGCGTCCTTTTGAAAGTTTGGTTCTCTTCGAAGCTCATCCTTCGTTTATCAACGTTTTTAAACGATGAAATACGCTCTTTTCGAATTCGTTAAAGACAAATCGTGTGAGATTGGTGAATCCCGTTGGATAACTGGAGAGCATCCGGAAAATTTCGATAACAACAATTGGATTTTTGAATTGGATAACAACAAGTGGCCATCGAATTATTCTTCACAAAAAATCGCTAAATCATCCATTGATACAGAATGCGTTGAAACAGAGAAATTCGTAGCAAAAGTGGTTACATTTGCCAGTAAGTTTTATACTTGTTGTTTATCAAATTATATGTGTTGTCGTTTTTCACATAGCAAACTACCAGCCCAATAGACTTTTATTATTTGATGTGTGAAGTTGATCGTCCAGGTTAATGTGTTGTAGTCAAGAGAAAGACTGTTTGGTGACTGACGTTTCGACGAGCGGCGGTCTTCTTCAGAGTCAAGGCTTTACAGCCGCTGAGGCCGTCGAAACGTCAGTCACAAACAAACTCTTAAACCTCTGCCATGGCTTGAATTTTGTGTGCTTCCTGTGTCCACATATGTTTTCATGAACTGGCGAATAACTCCATATGTGCCTAAGATATTAAGTTTAATGTTTTTATACTAAGCTGCCATTGCGATTAAAATCTACAAAGAAAGCGAGGTATAAATAATAAAATATTAATATGTAAACATTAGATAAATCATCCCATAGATCTATAGTGACAGAAACCAGAATCTCAAAGTCAGTATAACTTTTTGTGATGTAAGGAAATTTTGCAAATAATATTTATGGTATTAGTAATGAGTAGTCGTCACTAAAAATCCATGTGTTACCTAGGAGTATCATTAGAGGTATTGAAAAGATTGCTCCAGCTGCTAGGTATGCCTTTTCACCTAAAAATAGCCTGTTGGCAGCAAATTTGAACCCTTTTGATTACTTATTTGAAGTAAACGTGTCAATTACCATATATAAAATACACAATAATGGTATCTTCGAATAACGTAAACATATTTATTGAGAATTCAATGTTTTGACTAGCTTGGACGACTTCAATTAGCTAGTTGAAACGTTGAATTCTCAATAAATATGTTTACGTTATTCAGAGTTACCATTATTGTGTATGTTATTAAAATATTTGTGGTTCCCATAAACTTTAGAGGTTTGCTACTTTACTATTTTCATTAGCATTTTGACGGATGTTGCCTCTTCTGAATAGACCACTTTGTCATTTATACTAATAAGACAATAACTGATTTAATATTATGAGGATTATGAACTCGGGTGGTGAATAATTATATAAAAACCATACCGGACAAGTAGAGAAAACTCTACCTGGCCCAGTTGGGATTTGAATCCGTGACCTTTGGTTTGCTAGTCCAACACTCTACCGACTTAGCTACAGGTCAAATGATGGTACTTGGGCTATTTGATATTTCGAAACTGATACTAGTTTCATCAATATCTTGACAAATAGTCTTTATGCATATATAGATTTAATATTATGGGTTCGGCACTAGGAGTAGCCATTTACATCATCATTATTCACCACCCGAATCCTCATAATATTAAATCTATATGTATAAAGACTATTTGTCAAGATATTGATGAAACTAGTATCTGTTTCGAAATATCAAATAGCCCAAGTACCATCATTTGACCTGTAGCTAAGTCGGTAGAGTGTTGGACTAGCAAATCAAAGGTCACGGTTTCAAATCCCAACTGGGCCATGAAGGTAGAGTTTTCTCTACTTGTCCGGTATGGTTTTTATATAATTATTCACCACCCGAGTTCATAATCCTCATAATATTAAATCAGTTATTGTCTTATTAGTATAAATGACAAAGTGGTCTATTCAGAAGAGGCAACATCCGTCAAAATGCTAATGAAAATAGTAAAGTAGCAAACCTCTAAAATTTATGGGAACCACAAGTATTTTAATAACATACACAATAATGGTAACTCTGAATAACGTAAACATATTTATTGAGAATTCAACGTTTCAACTAGCTAATTGAAGTCGTCCAAGCTAGTCAAAACATTGAATTCTCAATAAATATGTTTACGTTATTCGAAGTTACCATTATTGTGTATTTTATATATGGTAATTGACACGTTTACTTATAAGTAATCAAAAGGGTTCAAATTTGCTGCCAACAGGCTATTTTTAGGTGAAAAGGCATACCTCTTCAGCAAAAATTACAACCCATGGTACAATGTCTGAATCTGAATACATATTTTGTCATTTTTTAATTGAATTTTTTGTCATTTGAATCCGTGACCTTTGGATTTGAATCCGTGACCTTTGGTTTGCTAGTCCAACACTCTACCGACTTAGCTACAGGTCAAATGATGGTACTTGGGCTATTTGATATTTCGAAACAGATACTAGTTTCATCAATATCTTGACAAATAGTCTTTATACATATATAGATGTAATATTATGGTTACATATATATTATGTAATATTAATGGAGTTCCATTTACATCATCATTATTCACCACCCGAATCCTCATAATATTAAATCTATATGTATAAAGACTGTTTGTCAAGATATTGATGAAACTAGTATCTGTTTCGAAATATCAAATAGCCCAACTCCAAGTACCATCATTTGACCACCTGCTCCCAATTTGACCTGTATCTCAGTCGGTAAAGCATCGGACTAGCAAACTGAAGGTCGTGGGTTCGAATCCCAGCTGGGCCAAGTAGAATTTTCTCTACTTGTCCGGTACTATAGTTCGTCACTCAGAGTAGCCATTTACATCATTACAATAACAATTTCCCTATCTATTGTCATTTTAATTTTACAGAACATGCTGCTAAGAAATTTGCCTGCAAAGAAAACGACAAAACAAATAATGACAGCCAAAGTGAACAATGTCACCAATGTTTTAAAGGCACAGAATAGAATGTTTGATGCTGTTCAAAAATAGAACATGTTATTTATAATTTGTAATAGGTTTATTACTTTATTTAAATATTTTTAAGTATATATATAATCTGTTTGTGATGGAATTTCAGGTATATAATCTGTTTGCAAATATCATGGCATTTAGCTTGATTGACAATGATGCATATTTAGCTTGATACTAAATTATTAGTAAGAGTTTATCATGTATTATTATATTATTTAATATTTATTTAACATCAGCTGGAATATAAATATGTAGGTATTAATATTAAACTTATTCTAGCAAATTTCTAATTCATTGTTTATATATTATTTGTAAGGGCCGACAAGGAACGTATGTCTTCCACTATTTTCAATATGCCTTCTAGTCATCTCCAATGATGAAGGTTCAATGCATTTACAGTGAACTCTCTCTAAGGCGGACAGCTTCGGGACCAAATTTGTTTTTCATCAAGTATTTAAATCAATAATATTCAATTAAATTCTATAGAATATTCAATGGTATTCTATAGAATATTGAATGTATTCTATAGAATATTCAATGGTATTCTATAGAATATTCAATGGTATTCTATAGAATATTCAATGGCATTCTATAGAATATTCAAACGAATTCTATAGAATATTCAATGAAATTCTATAGAATATGCAATGAAATTCTATAGAATATGCAATAGAATTCTATAGAATATGCAATAGAATTTGTCCCAAAATCTAATAGAATATTTTATAGAATATTCTATAGAATAATTCTATAGAATATTTTTGTAAGGGTTCTAAATCAATTTTAGAGCAACAGAACATTTTATGCTAATTTTACTCTGACGACATTTCTTCGAGTGAAACGGTGGTGCTTGAATACAAGAACCTGCATGCTCTTCTCATTGCCTGGGAGTTTGGAGAAGGCGAATCTGAAGATCTTTTTATTATTTTTAATGAAGCACAATGAAGCACGTGTCAAAACATTGTAACGCTTTTGAAAAACTGCCTCTCCTTACACACGATGAGCTTGAAGCGTGTTAAGACTACTTGAGAAGAACGATGTCCGAAAAGAGACTCTCAAACCTCGGCATGCATCTCAATAAATCGAGAACTTAATCGCAGTATAAAGATAAGAGCCCAGTTCAATATATACGTAAGCGTATCCGTATCTTCATCTGTAATCCTCCTTTCCTCGTAGAGCATTCGTATTAGCATATTAGGTAAGCTATTCAACAATGTTCTGAAGAAAGTTAATTCGTTCAATCATCACAACGAATAATCACTACAATGTTGTTGAGAACATAGAGATCATAAATAAAATATTTGGACCTGATTTCAGTCATTTGTGGGGAACCAATTGAAGGATGTCATCTTGGATAAATTGGGGGGAAATTTGATATTTAAATTTCATACTAAACCAAAATCACTTTGAACTTTTACAAAGCAGAAAATGGTCCAAGTTAGCTTAATCCCCAAATAGTGAAAAAGAAACGTAAAAATTGTAGAATTTACGATTCCTTGTTTTGGACCGCGAGGTTATCGAATTGCAGAGAAAGGCCTGGAGGCTGGAACAAAGAATTTTTCCTTCCAATTTGCTCCAGTTGCCGCTGTCGGTATTTAGCATTTCTGATTTGGTTCTCATTTTTCAACTTTGATTTTTGTTGCTCATACACTTATAGCATAATATATGAATATATACTATATATTCATATACTATGATACTAGCATGATTTTATGTTTATTAAGCAATCTTCACTTGCTGGCCCACATGAGTCGAACGCACTTACATAATCTTTGATTACTCAAAGTAATATTAGTAGATTGTCGTATTTAGTGAGCTTATTAATACAATTTAAAAATGCACCGTCTTTATTAAGGAGTTATTGGAGTGGCTTGTCTATACCATACTAGTTTACATACGTATTTCTAGTTATATTAGAAGATGGTGCAACCTTGTTATATTGCAACACAAGTTTATTAGTGCTTTTGCACTATTACGTACCACCCTCATTAAATAAAGACTCTAACAAACTAAATCGTCATTAAAAGTTTGATAAGCACCGAATTACAATTGATGAAAATAAACAATTGATACAAACAGCATTCATTTGCATCTGAAAAAAATTAATGAGTTATTAAAAGGCAGGTGTCCAAAATGGAAATAACTATCACTCAAATAAATCAAATACCACATCTGAATAAAGTAATGAGGGAGACTATCTTCGAGTTATATAATAGGGCTTATAGTTGTTCTAATAACTCCTTCATTAGAAATTGTCAAACTGCAGTAAAACATTTTATTGTTTTCAAAGCATTCGTATAGAATGCGAATGGGCCAAAAAATGTGTGAGAACAATGGTTAAAGTCACCGAATAGGGACATTATACTGTAGTTATCACCGGATAACAAATTATTCAGATTTTCAACAATTTACTAGTCATGATTTTTGTTTGTTTTTTAGCCACCTTGTGATTCTGGAGACAAGCCAGTCGGTGCAGATTGCAGAGTTAGAGGAAGTAAAATAGCTTGGTACTTAGCCAACAAAGTGATCTCCTCTAACTATACGACTGTAATTCAAATGGAATTGTATGTGTAAGCAGTGATCAGCCGGAATGCCACAACAACAACGTATGTTGTCCAGATTACGAAATCAGGTTCTTATGTTATAAACGTAAGTGTATATTGGAGATATTAATTCATGTAATTTTAATATTAGTTGTGTGAATGTTTCCAGTCAGTGTGAGAAATGAGATAATGGATATGTGATTGATATTTACTAATGCTAAAAGTAAATACTAAATAATATACACAATATTTGTTTTTCAAAATCAAATGATTTGTGTATAGTAAATTGGACAACGTAAAGTGTAGTGCTAACTGGTCCATTTACCCACGATTCTTTCGAATATATAAGTATCAGATTCGATCTCGAGATATCAGGGGCGCAACTAGAAAATTTCGAGGGCAGGGGTTGATGGCAAAAAAAGGGCAAACTCGCCCAGTCATTGGCGGCGGAAAATGTTGTGTTTTCGAAGGGCTAACTGCAACCTCTAGGGGGGTCGGGGGGGATGCAAGCCCGTGGATTTGCAGCAGAAGATAAAGATTAATAAAGAAGAAAAAGAAAAAGAAAAATTAGTCAGAGTTTCGGTTAAATGCGGTAAAAAAAATCCCGGTTCTGTCAAAAACATTCGTAATAACATAATGTATTAGTCAGAATTTCGGTTAGAAGCCTCTGGAGCTAGAAGCCTCTGCAGAGTCTCGCCAGATTTGCAGAGAATTGAATTGCGTACTACGTACAACAGACGATTAATTATCTGTTTATCTAATGTCTAAGTAAGTATTGGTAGATAGTACTATTAGAGGTCTTGCAATCCCCCAAACCCCCCCCCCCAGTTGCGCCCCTGGATATGTCGAAACAAAATCTCCCTGCAACGCAGCTATTTATATATATAACAAGTAATATCATGGCATTTCACTCGATTAACTAAACTGCATAAGGATTTATGGTGAAGGAAAATTTCGAGTGTTATATAATATATACATTTTAAGACCAAACCGGGACTATAATAGTTGCGAAAAAGCAACATCAAGCCCTATATGCTAGTGCAGTGCTCTGACCAATGAGCTACGGAGGCCGCGTTGCCGAGACCCTATAACTGTCACGAGATATGGTGGTAATGCCAACTAAATAAGAATTGGGTATATTACCAGTAATATTTAGTATTTCACTCGATTAAACTACATGTTCTAAGGATTTATGGTGAAGGAAAATTTCGAGTGTGGAATATATACATTTTAAGACCAAACCAGTTGGAAAAAATGGAACATCAAGGCCTTCCGGCTGGAATTGAACCCGGCCGCGACCCTGCGATGCTAGTACAGTGATCTGAATAATAATAATAATAATATGTGGAAACATCCATGTTTTTATTTTTTAGATTTTATTTACTGAACTTTTGTCCCATGCGCCTGGGACATTATCCGAGCTTTAGTGAACGAACGTTGCCTGCATGCGTGATAAAAGCTCAGACGGAATACAATCTTAGAAGCATGGACTTTATTTAGATACAGCTATTTATATTAATGAATCCGTCATATATTTTTAAACTGTTTTTATAATTTTTTGTTTTAATACAGCCTGAAGAGATGTGAAGAACGAATGCAAGACAACACATTTTTAGACGTGAAATTGCGAATAGACGTAAATTGTTTTGATAAGTATATGGCATGTTATTTTGAAAGTTGAATAAAACACGTTGTCTTTTCTCTTGTTTCTTTGATGTCTCAATTATATAATAAGAGGAACGTATAGCTTGACTCGTAAAATTAAATGCTCCGCACCCAGGACACCTCCAACCTTGAGGTCCTCGAAGCACTCTATGCCAAGACTTCCGCCTACGTCAGCTCAGATCCTGATAAGAAATCCTTCGAGACAGTGGCCGGAGTTCGCCAAGGCGGCCCCAAGTTACCCGTGTATTTCTGCCTCTTCATGGATTGGATTATGAGAGAATTCCAGACAAGAGGGTGTACGCAGGATTTTTCAAACGAGGTCGTTTTACCTCATATGAAATTATTTCCGGGTGAGGGGAAACAGCAAGCGGTCTTCTTTCCGACATGTTGTACACTGAAAGTCTGAAAAAGCTTTTAATTTGAATTGTTTGTTTTACAAAAACTCAAGGTTTTTACAGGAATGTAAAAATTCCCTGAAGGAGAACATGATGATGACCGCGGGTCTTTTTATTATTACAGTTTCTGTCTTTCTGCCTTACAGTGTATAAAATTTTGTTGTTTTTGCATCATTTTATTTGTTACTAATTGGATCCAAAAGGGATCCCGATATATCGCACCCAACGCCCGCAGGTGAGT
The DNA here is from genome assembly GCA_035772405.1 of Chrysogorgia sp. JL179-B06. Classification (NCBI taxonomy): domain Eukaryota; kingdom Metazoa; phylum Cnidaria; class Anthozoa; order Scleralcyonacea; family Chrysogorgiidae; genus Chrysogorgia; species Chrysogorgia sp. JL179-B06. The sequence goes on from JAYKKM010000047.1 coordinate 2,524,579, forward strand.
TTGAGCTGGCCTTGTGTTGCCTTCGCCGACGACGTGCTACTCTGCTTTGAATCGGCTGCCGACCTTCACCGCGGGGGTTGAACTCTTGGACGATTAGCAAAAAAAAGACGGAAACACTCATCATGAACGCAAAATTCGATTCGGATTCTCTCATTCCACCGCGAAACCATCAACAGCGTCAAAAGCTTTATACTTTCCAAAAATCACCAAATTAAATTTTTGAACGACAAGATATATATTATATTTGTTCTTGGTATAACCCAAAGCGGATTAAGAATATGTAATATCCCCATTCATGGTGTAATCACGTGAACTAGGGGAATGGGGATAAGTTTGATGGTTTGATCTGCACCGCAGTCACGTCAGGCTATTGGGCCCAGGGCAATCCAGTGAACTCTATAAGGACAAAACAAATGGCAGGGACACCGCTACAGCATAGCCAATTACAGCGGACCCAAGTTGGGTCTTTCGTTCCCAGTCCTCTGGTTCCCAGTTCCCTATAATTTGTTACTGTAATTGGTCTTTAGCTTGTTCGAACTCGAAAACCAGGAAAAATATTTGTTTACCGATAAAGAATGGTTGCGATACATTAATGGTCTTTCTTAGCTTTTTTCTAAATCGTCAACGGGACGATTTGACGAGAATGTTTTATATGTCCGCGTCGCCGTCGGCACTCAGCAGTGATCGGCTCAGCCGCTCAGGTTAAAATTGCTATGCTAAGTGACCACATGAGATAGCAAAGACATACGTGCAGGAAAGCACGATCCCTTGACCTCACAGAGAGAGTCAATGGGAACCAATGATCCCCCAAATCCCCAAAAAGTGACAATGATAAGCCCTCTAAGAAGGGAGAAGGAGCTACAGGTAAAGGAACTGCCTCCAAAAGATCCAAGAAAGACTGCTGAGAAAAGCGCACCAAAAGACGCCCCGCGTGGCCATGGCGCTTCAGCCGACGTTGTGAACAAAGATACAGCGAGCAAAAGATCAGTTAATATATGTAACTGATGACCTAAAAGATTCATTTGCTGCTTTGGAAGAAAACATGAAGCAAGGTTTCGAAAACGTGGGGCAACTGTTTCACGCAAATCTCAAAGCCGACACACAACAAATATCAGATATCTCTGATCTATCTGACTCAGATGAGTCACGCGGGGGCGAAGAACCGCCAACTAAGAAACAAAAATTAGTTGATGAAAGCGGGGCCAGTGACAGTGAACAAACCACTGAAAACAAACATATCATTGACCAGCTCGAAAAAGAGCCTTAATGTTAGAGAACAAAATGGCGCAGAGATAGACGCTCATTTGGCTTCCATTGTTTCGAAGCTCTTCAAGGACAAACCTGACGAGGAAAAACTAAATGAAGTCACCAAACGCTAATGCACCTGTTCAGACTCTGACTCTGAATGTACTTACATTTAAGCTTGTTATATTATTGTTATTAGTCGCAGGCCAAACTGTGTGGCTTTACATAGCTTATAAATAGCTTAGTCTGAGTACCCTGTCCCCTGAGATCTTAATTGGTCCTCGTAATATCCTCCTTTAGGGTAGTTACAACACAAAGAGTAACATCTTCGTAAGGTACAAGCATAATCTGTGGACTCTGAGTTCTAGGTCTACTTTGCTTTAAATCAGATTAGGACTAGTAAAAGTATAACTATAGTGTTTTCTCCTGTAGCCGTGTATGAGTAGAGTTACAATTACTAGGTAGGTTCGACAGATTATGGAACATGCAGGTATAGATGTGTCCATATTTTCTCCACATAGTACACGGGCTGCGTCTGTTTCAGCAGCAAGTAGGGCTTCTGTTAATATAGATGAATACAATAGACCAATAATGCAAGTCTCAGATTATGCTAAGTCTGTTTTGTCAAAACAATAGTTGATATGTTGAATATAGTGTTACCTGGGTTTTTATTGACATGAAATGTTGATTATGTTGGAACATTTAATCTTGTGTGTCTCTTCATGTGGTCACTTAGCATGGTAACGAGGTAGAATTAGAAAATTAAACGAGACTTACTTAAGTTGAAGTTTGATTGGAATTCTACCGAGTTACCAAGTGCTAAGTGATTACATGTGCCCGCCCTGCCACATACATGTCCAATATAGCCATCGGATGTCGGACCGTAAAAGGCTGTTACGGACCGTCAACTAGTACTGATGGTTAGGCACTTGAGAGTTGAGATAATACAGTCTGCATGACGGTTGCCATCGTGCAGATCGTACTGCCATCTGCATTACTAGGATGGTTACGAACCGTGAATTTAAATACAGATGGTTACTGTTCTCAACAAAACCCCCAAATATTTCTTCGTTCTTAATTATCACAATGTTTCTTCGTTCTTAATAAAACCCCGTGATTAACACACAGTATTACCGCATCAAACAACATTATCACAATGTTGCTTCGTTCTTAATAAAACCCCGTCATTAACTAAGTCTAAGACACAGACTGTATTACCGCATCAAACAACATTATCACAATGTTACTTCGTTCTTAATAAAACCCCGTCATTAACTAAGTCTAAGACACAGTATTACCGCATCAAACAACATTATCACAATGTTACTTCGTTCTTAATAAAACCCCGTGATTAACACACAGTATTACCGCATCAAACAACATTATCACAATGTTACTTCGTTCTTAATAAAACCCCGTCATTAACTAAGTCTAAGACACAGTATTACCGCATCAAACAACATTATCACAATGTTACTTCGTTCTTAATAAAACCCCGTCATTAACTAAGTCTAAGACACAGTATTACCGCATCAAACAACATTATCACAATGTTGCTTCGTTCTTAATAAAACCCCGTCATTAACTAAGTCTAAGACACAGTATTACCGCATCAAACAACATTATCACAATGTTACTTCGTTCTTAATAAAACCCCGTCATTAACTAAGTCTAAGACACAGACTGTATTACCGCATCAAACAACATTATCACAATGTTACTTCGTTCTTAATAAAACCCCGTCATTAACTAAGTCGAAGACACAGTATTACCGCATCAAACAACATTATCACAATGTTACTTCGTTCTTAATAAAACCCCGTCATTAACTAAGTCGAAGACAATGCAGTATTACCGCATCAAACAACATTATCACAATGTTACTTCGTTCTTAATAAAACCCCGTCATTAACTAAGTCTAAGACACAGTATTACCGCATCAAACAACATTATCACAATGTTGCTTCGTTCTTAATAAAACCCCGTCATTAACTAAGTCTAAGACACAGTATTACCGCATCAAACAACATTATCACAATGTTACTTCGTTCTTAATAAAACCCCGTCATTAACTAAGTCTAAGACACAGTATTACCGCATCAAACAACATTATCACAATGTTACTTCGTTCTTAATAAAACCTCGTCATTAACTAAGTCGAAGACACAGTATTACCGCATCAAACAACATTATCACAATGTTACTTCGTTCTTAATAAAACCCCGTCATTAACTAATTGTCTAAGACACAGTATTACCGCATCAAACAACATTATCACAATGTTATTTCGTTCTTAATAAAACCCCGTCATTAACTAAGTCTAAGACACAGTATTACCGCATCAAACAACATTATCACAATGTTACTTCGTTCTTAATAAAACCCCGTCATTAACTAAGTCGAAGACACAGTATTATGGTATCAAACAACATTATCACAATGTTGCTTCGTTCTTAATAAAACCCCGTCATTAACTAAGTCGAAGACACAGTATTACCGCATCAAACAACATTATCACACAATGTTACTTCGTTCTTAATAAAACCCCGTCATTAACTAAGTCGAAGACACAGTATTACCGCATGCATCAAACAACATTATCACAATGTTACTTCGTTCTTAATAAAACCCCGTCATTAACTAAGTCTAAGACACAGTATTACCGTATCAAACAACATTATCACAATGTTACTTCGTTCTTAATAAAACCCCGTCATTAACTAAGTCTAAGACACAGTATTACCGCATCAAACAACATTATCACAATGTTACTTCGTTCTTAATAAAACCCCGTCATTAACTAAGTCGAAGACACAGTATTACCGCATCAAACAACATTATCACAATGTTGCTTCGTTCTTAATAAAACCCCGTCATTAACTAAGTCTAAGACACAGTATTACCGCATCAAACAACATTATCACAATGTTACTTCGTTCTTAATAAAAGCCCGTCATTAACTAAGTCGAAGACACAGTATTACCGCATCAAACAACATTATCACAATGTTGCTTCGTTCTTAATAAAACCCCGTCATTAACTAAGTCTAAGACACAGTATTACCGCATCAAACAACATTATCACAATGTTACTTCGTTCTTAATAAAACCCCGTCATTAACTAAGTCTAAGACACAGTATTACCACATCAAACAACATCACAATGTTGCTTCGTTCTTAATAAAACCCCGTCATTAACTAAGTCTAAGACACAGTATTACCGCATCAAACAACATTATCACAATGTTACTTCGTTCTTAATAAAACCCCGTCATTAACTAAGTCTAAGACACAGTATTACCGCATCAAACAACATTATCACAATGTTACTTCGTTCTTAATAAAACCCCGTCATTAACTAAGTCTAAGACACAGTATTACCGCATCAAACAACATTATCACAATGTTGCTTCGTTCTTAATAAAACCCCGTCATTAACTAAGTCTAAGACACAGTATTACCGCATCAAACAACATTATCACAATGTTGCTTCGTTCTTAATAAAACCCCGTCATTAACTAAGTCTAAGACACAGTATTACCGCATCAAACAACATTATCACAATGTTGCTTCGTTCTTAATAAAACCCCGTCATTAACTAAGTCTAAGACACAGTATTACCGCATCAAACAACATTATCACAATGTTGCTTCGTTCTTAATAAAACCCCGTCATTAACTAAGTCTAAGACACAGTATTACCGCATCAAACAACATTATCACAATGTTACTTCGTTCTTAATAAAACCCCGTCATTAACTAAGTCTAAACCTCGTCATTAACTAAGTCTAAGACACAGTATTACCGCATCAAACAACATTATCACAATGTTACTTCGTTCTTAATAAAACCTCGTCATTAACTAAGTCTAAGACACAGTATTACCGCATCAAACAACATTATCACAATGTTACTTCGTTCTTAATAAAACCCCGTCATTAACTAAGTCGAAGACACAGTATTACCGCATCAAACAACATTATCACAATGTTACTTCGTTCTTAATAAAACCCCGTCATTAACTAAGTCTAAGACACAGTATTACCGCATCAAACAACATTATCACAATGTTACTTCGTTCTTAATAAAACCTCGTCATTAACTAAGTCGAAGACACAGTATTACCGCATGCATCAAACAACATTATCACAATGTTACTTCGTTCTTAATAAAACCCCGTCATTAACTAAGTCTAAGACACAGTATTACCGCATCAAACAACATTATCACAATGTTACTTCGTTCTTAATAAAACCCCGTCATTAACTAAGTCGAAGACACAGTATTACCGCATCAAACAACATTATCACAATGTTACTTCGTTCTTAATAAAACCCCGTCATTAACTAAGTCTAAGACACAGTATTACCGCATCAAACAACATTATCACAATGTTACTTCGTTCTTAATAAAACCCCGTCATTAACTAAGTCGAAGACACAGTATTACCGCATCAAACAACATTATCACAATGTTACTTCGTTCTTAATAAAACCCCGTCATTAACTAAGTCGAAGACACAGTATTACCGCATCAAACAACATTATCACAATGTTACTTCGTTCTTAATAAAACCCCGTCATTAACTAAGTCTAAGACACAGTATTACCGCATCAAACAACATTATCACAATGTTACTTCGTTCTTAATAAAACCCCGTCATTAACTAAGTCGAAGACACAGTATTACCGCATCAAACAACATTATCACAATGTTACTTCGTTCTTAATAAAACCCCGTCATTAACTAAGTCGAAGACACAGTATTACCGCATCGAACAACATTATCACAATGTTACTTCGTTCTTAATAAAAGCCCGTCATTAACTAAGTCGAAGACACAGACTGTATTACCGCATCAAACAACATTATCACATTGCAATGTTACTTCGTTCTTAAAAAACCTCGTCATTAACTAAGTCTATTAGACACAGTATCACCTCACCAAACAACATTATCACAATGTTACTTCGTTCTTAATAAAACCTCGTCATTAACTAAGTCTAATGCATTAAAAGGGATATAGGTGGGGATTAGTTCTGAATATCATGCAAAAATTGACAAACGCCCTACTATGTGGGGCAGAAATTTGTACAAAATTACAGAAAATTCCCCACCCCGTCGGGTACAATATGAGTCTTATGATGGAAAGTGGTCCTCATTCTGATGAAAATCAATAGCACAATATGTCAATAAAACAATAATAGATATTTAATAAAACTACTAGATTTAATAGGGAAAATGCGTTAAATATGAAAATCTGAATATGAAATATCAAAATATGAAAGTTTGTCATTTATATAGATTAAGAAATGCAATTAACCAAAATTTGAACACTACAATCTAATATTAAAAGTACAGGAAAAAGAAAAACACACAATGTATGAATATACAGACTGTACTATATATAAACTTTATTTTCTTATATTAAACCTGTAGTTGTATAGTTGAACTGCAATATGAACTCAATGTTTTAGTTTAACTTTGTATTCTAATTTAATGATCCGCCATCTTCGATTCTTCGTGTGTACAAACGTCACATGATGACATGATGCATTACCACCGGAAGTTTACCAGCAAGAAAGGCCGCCATGTTGGATTACGTGATTTACTATTCCCCACATATAGCCCCACCGTTGGTCGAGCGAAAAGACAAAAAACAACAAATGCCCGACATGATGGGACATAATTCAGTGTCTATAAACACACTAATTCCCCACTAAAGCCCCACATATCCCGGGGTGGGGGGGGGGGGGGGGGGGTCGGGATTTACTTTGACAGGTGCATAAGACACAGACTGTATTACCGCATCAAACAACATTATCACAATGTTACTTCGTTCTTAATAAAACCTCGTCATTAACTAAGTCGAAGACACAGTATTACGGTATCGAACAACATTATCACAATCTTGCTTCGTTCTTAATAAAACTATTAATACTATAATTAAGAACAACATAATCATTTAAATGTTGCAGGCCTTAAGGCTTAATGACTAACATGCACTAAGCCAAACCAACAAGTTCTTTAATTCAAGCAACATCATAACAAATATTTCAAAACAAATCAATGCTACATAAACTATCGGTTACTAAAGAAAATTGCATCACAACATAACAACATATTGTACCAATTGCCATTAAGTGCAACTAGGAGTGCGTTGGTACATTTCAACTCACTAATCATTATACAAGTTAGTGATGACAACCTATTTAGCAGGAAATTCATCTAAAACAACATAACACTGCACATCCATCTCATAACAGCATGTTTTTCACAGCGTGTAACTTTTGGGTGATATAAAAGTAATAACACAATTTGTCACAAATTATAAACATTTATTTAAACATTATATAACGCCATTAATTAATGCGAAATCGTATGAAATCGCATTGAAAATGGGGATATCAAACAATTAAATGATCTATATTAAATAAAATTCAATTGCGCGCAACAATTGCGTAAAACTAATGCCGTAATGGCTACATAACAACTTCAGTGTAAACAACCACTCATGGAATTTACTAAATGACTAACAACAGCAAAGTTGGCAAACGTTTGAATATATACTTATGTTTTATGGTATAATAGCACGCTGTACGCATCAACATTGCTTTCAGCAAACAGTATTAAATATATATCAGTACCAATGAATACTCTAACCAGAAAATAAGCAAAAAGACATTCACACATTGCTGCAAAGTTACGTTGTATAATTCATATGAACCAATATGTACAATTTCTAGTTTGGATAGACAAACTCAAAATGAAAGCGGTGTTTAAACCGACGTAATAGAGTTTGTCTTCTTTCGTCACCATTCAAATAAAAATACTTCTGGTGGAAAATGTCAAAGTAGAACCAATGTGAAGAATATCTTGAAATGTTCTTCAAAATCCAAATAACTTGGTCGGCCCTTTTCCTTGTTTTATTTTGATGGAAAGTGATGTGACATGTACATTATAAAAGACGTTCGTGTCCGGTCAATTTTAAAAAAACATGCATGCAAGTGCGAGACAGGAAAATACGATAGCTACAATAGTAGCTAAGAACAAAAGACGATTTTAAATAGTTGAGCAGAAATCATATTGAGGTGTAAAAAATTGCAGAATTGTAAAAAATCTAATTCATGATAAATGTACGCACATATACAAGCTTTTACAACTGGGCGACATTCGTGCATGCACAATATATAAATGATATACATTTTAATAATGCGTGATAACTTTATTTTGAAAATTTACTAGCACGTATCTTGGTGATCGGATAGCCGATACAAACATGACACATGGCAAAAATATATGCACATGCCAAAAAATATACACGTGCTCAAACGGAGTTGCGTAAAAACTGTTCCCATATAATCTTTAATACTATCTGCGCTATTTTTGGGAAACAGATTCATATCAATCTCCAATGCCCTACTCTTCCTTTACTAATCTCCATGACATAAATAATTCAATGATTAAAGAAAAAAATAGCCACCAGGCCGCACAATCACGTAATTAACGTGTTTCTTCAATCAACAACTCGAAAAATTTAGAAGCAACTAACACGCACATCTTCACATATTAAAACGGGTGACATTAATTCAAAGCAAAGTCAAACTTTTGAATACTTTTCAGCATTGTGGTAATATATATACCAGGCGGAAAACGTAATTTAAAGAAAAAAAAATTAGAGCCCAGAAAATGACTTTGAGACAAGACATAATAAACGAGATTTAATTGCTAACGTTTCGTTGCTTGCAGCGCAACATCATCAGAGTGGTTTAAGATAATTACAAATTATTGGTATATACACATAGATTCTAGTGTTAGATTACAAACGGTCAAAGTAGGATTCACCTTACTTACCCGTTTGTGTAAGCTGTTGGCCGAGGGGGCCTTGGACTGGAGCGAGTAGTGGTACCAGGTGGTATCTTGAACTGACCACCCCCTCGGGACAGGTTACACCTTCACACCAATAAATTGGTGGAAATTTGACTTACTGTTCTTTGTAGATTCAAGTGCGCTAATGGCAGTGCGCAACAGTTCGTGCCAGTCTCCAGGCCTGCTCCTCTCAGCACGTGCTGCCTCGATCGTATGCGGCGCGCGGTTACCTAGCTGTTAACCTTGGTTATTGTATAACCTCACTAAATAAGGTATCGTGTTTCAGCTAGTAAGGATTACAAGGATTAGCCAATAGTAGAATAAGGAAAGTGGTACTGAGCTAATATTAGCGTTAAGAATGGGGTTAAGCTTAAAAATGAAAAGACTTTCCTTTAGTAAGAGTTCAAATTTTGAAGTTGATGAGGCGAGTATTTTAAAATCAGAAGAAGAGACAGGATGTTAATTTGGTCTTGTGGTTATGAGCGAGAACAGCTGACATGGCCTGACACAGAGCGCTTCTTTCCAGTCAAAGGCGAAATCCCCATATGCTATGAGATACGTGTGTGAAGGTGTCGGCGTGTTTGTCCGATATACAATGCACTACAGCATTGACACTTATAAGAATACACAATATGTGATCTCAGACCAAAAGGAATTCTGTCTTTGAAAGATAAGAAATGTGAAAGGCGATAGGAAGGACGAAATACAAAACGGATACTAAGTTGTGGATATGCGGAGCCAGTAGTTTGCGAAGTTGAGTTCGTATCTGGAGACCGTGAATTCCAGTAAAAGGGAGAACAAAATAAATTGTTTGTTTAACAGACAAATTGAGAAGGTAAATTAATTGTTCACGGGAAAAGCCATGAAAACGAATAAACAAGTTAACATGTTAACAAGTTGTTAACAAGTGCTTTAGAAATACTATTCGTTTTCATGGCTTTTCCCGTGAACAATTCATTAACCTTCTTAATTTGTCTGTTAAAAATTGGCAATTATATGAACAAGTTGATGGTGTCGCTATGGGCTCACCGCTTGGTCCACTCTTTGCAAACATTTTTCTATCCTTTCACGAAAAATCTTGGCTGACTGACTGTCCTCATTTTAAGCCTATTTTCTATCGTCGCTATGTTGACGATTGTTTTCTAGTTTTCCATTCAGATGAACACATTCGTCCTTTTCTGGCTTATCTAAATTCTAAGTAAACACCCTAACATTCAATTCACTCATGAACTTGAAAGCATTAACGCTTTACTTCCGTTCTTAGACATCAACATAACTCGAACAAACGGATCTTTCTCGACGTCTGTTCATCACAAACGTACTTCTACTGGGTTATTTACTAACTTTGACAGCTTCATTCCCATTTCCTACAAAAGAAGTCTTTATATTCTCTCAATGATTTCTCGTTATTTTAAGATATATGTTCCTCTTACATTTCTTTCCACTCTGAACTGCAGAAATTCAAACAGATTTTCTCTCTCAATGGTTATTCTATCTCTTTCTTGGACAACTGCATTGGCATCTTCTTAGAGAAGGTATTTTCAACAAACCAAACGATGCCTTCATGCTCTAAATAAAAAAAAAATATTTTTCTTCCTTTTACTGGAACTCATGGTCTCCAGATACGAACTCAACTTCGCAAACTACTTTCCTCAGCATATCCACAACTTAATATCCGTTTTGTATTTCGTCCTTCCTATCGCCTTTCACATTTCTTTCCTTTCAAAGACAGAATTCCTTTTGGTCTGAGATCACATGTTGTGTATTCTTATAAGTGTCAATGCTGTAGTGCAACCTCTGTCCTATTTTAGGCATCATATGAACCACAAGACCAAACACCCTGTCTCTTCTTCTGATTTTAAAATACTCGCCTCATCAACTTACATAACTGGCCTCCGGCATCTTGTGACCGCATGACCTGTCTCGATCCCAGGCTCCGGCGGTATAAGACAGACTATGACATCCCCCTTTCCTTAATAGAACTGGAAAAAACTTAAATGTAAACTAATATGAACATTATATAAAAAATGCATCTTCTGTTAACTTATAACTGTATAAAAATATGCCATTAGTCCTTGGATAAATAAGATCAGTTCGAAATAAGTAAGATCAGTTCGTAAGAACGAAGGAATGTTTGTCACTCAGCTCTTCAGCCTCGCTGGAACTTGCGTTATCCGTCCTGATCTGGTCGTCTGGCTTCTAGGTTGGAATGCACTTCTCTCTTTTTTGATGGCGATGATCTCTGCTCTTGGCATGGACTCAGTGAAGCTCCCAATATCATTTCTCGGTGTAGCTGCAGGTACAGCAATGTGCGTAGGGGTTCTGATTGTTTTCGCAATTGGATCGACCAATGGTGTCACAGAGACACAGTCTGTTTTAGATGGACTCTTCTTCGGGCTCTGTGGTTCAAGATTGGTTGTCTGCTGATCAATCCCTGTGTCGAGATTGACTTGGTGCGAAAGTGGTATTGGTTTGCGTTCCTCTGCAGGTGTCGGTAACGCCTTGGCTGTGCATCGTGGTCGTAAATGTTCCCACGTTCTTTGATAGAGCTTGTCGTTCTTCTCGACAATGTATGTTCCAGGTTCTCTGACAGAGTGTGGTCGGTCGAAAATCATTCCGGGTTCCGGAATGATGCTTCAGCGTGTTCCACACATATACCGCTTCAGAGGTGTTAAAAACTCCTTTGTCATGGCTGGCTCTCTTATTGTAGAATTCTTCCTGTTTTGTTTGTCTTTGTAGGTTGGATTCTTGGTGGTCGTCGTTGCTGGGGTACTTGGATTGTAGAGTAGAATTGCTGTTTGGTAGTAGTGATCTGGGTTTTCGTCCATACAGAAGCTCATACGGTGATGGTAGCTGATTGTCCAGAGGAGTTATTCTGTACATCCATACGGTTGTGGAAGGACACTGCTTTTTCGCCAATGCTTTCTTCCACAGGGACTTGCAAGTACCGATACTCCTTTGTGCTAGGCTGTTCGTTTGAGCTGGAGGTTAATGTGATGCCACTTCGTTCACAATCCTTCTTGAACCTTTCGCTGATGAACTGGCTTCCAAAGTCGGTGATTATCTTCGACGGTAAACCGTACTCGGCAAGTACACTTGTGAAGTGGTTTGAAATGGTGGATGCAGATATATTACTCAAGAGCCTGATAACTGGGAATCTCGAGTAATAGTCAACAATCATCAGATATTTCGATCGTTGAATTCGAAGATGTCTGCCCCAAGCTTTTCCCAGGGTCTTGTTGGTAAATAGGTCAGGTTGCATGATTATTGGTAGTTTCGGTTGCGCTGATTGGTGTTTATTGCATAGTTGGCTGCAGTCCTTTACCATTTGTCGGATGTCACTCGATATCCCAGGCCACAATACTGATTGTCTGGCCAGGAGTTAGCACTTGTTTTCGCCTTGATGACCGGTTGGGTACAACTACTTTTGCAACTTTCTTAACTTCTCGTCTATGTCTTCGCTGTGCTGTCAGCAGGCGCAATGATCAGCCAAGCGTGGTGTGCCTCTCATATAACCACTCGCATACTCGCCCCAAGCCTTGCGCAGTTCATTAGTTGTTAACCTTGGTTATCTAATAACCTCATTTAACAGCTGCATTCACTTTACTTACCCGTATGGTTGGTTAGGTGCAGACGGGGGGATCTGTCTCCCTTGAGGATAAGCCCGTCATCCAGAACTAGGTCACACCTGAAATTCTAGTACTGTAGTTCCATAGTTCATGTGGACATTGCTTCCTGTAACTTGGCCATCCGTTGTAAATGGTGTCCTTCAACAGGTTCATTACTGGGTCATTTGCTGCTGCAGACTTGACTAGGTCCACATCAATAGGGCGTGTGTTACGGCAACCTTATTTCTTGCTTCCAATCTCCTGCACTTTCTTCTTAATGCATACGCGTGACAATGTGTCGGCAACTGGTATTGTCTCTCCTCGCCTGTATTTGACTTCAATGTCAAACTTCAGGCATCTAAGCAGCAGCCTCTGTAGTCTTGTAGGTGCTTCGGCGATGTTCTCATAAAGATTTGCTTGAGTGGCGAGTTGTCAGTTTCAACCAGGGTACATGCATGTCTTCCAACTAGGCAGTACTCAAACTTCTCTAGGCCGAACATTACTGCCACACGCTCTATCTCGATGTTAGAGTACCATGATTCGGCTTCGCTAAGTGATCTTGGCAACAACCTTCTCATTACCACTAGGGTCGACTTGTCTTATCCAGGCTCCTAATCCTCGCTGGCTGGCATCACATTGAAGAATCGTAGACGTAGTTGTTGCTGGGTTGGGATCATAATAAGATATGACTTGTGCTCAGTGGCGGAAATTCGCCTTTTTCGGTGGTGGGGCAAAGCCTCTTAAATTTGCACACAAAAATGGACAAATAAAGAAACTAAAAATGGTTTGGATACACAAATTAATGTTTTAACCTTTTTTGCGCTTGTAGTCGCTGTCGAATACTCTTTGCAGGACGGGTTTCAATCTTCACTCTTTTTAGACTTTTCGACATATTTCGACGATTTCGATCGCTATTTCTTTATTTTGGTTTGCAGTGGTACTATTGTAATAAGTTTTTTATTTAGTTTAATTAGTTTGTTAGATTTATCACTCTTATAGGAGGACGGAATACCCCAACAGGCTAGAAGGCCAATTATAGGGGTTCCGAGGGCCTATACGATTTAAGGTCGTTATCCAAGAAGACTCGAAAGTCTTACCATTTGCTGGTATTATTGCAAAGGCAGCACTTTCTCCTCAATTATTTTTAAGACCCGCAGTGGTGGTGGTCCGACACAGGATTTGAACCTGACATGTCTCGCAGCTCATACACATGTGTGGTAATCACTAGATTACTAGATGGCTCCTCAGATGTCTCCTCATTTTGCATGTGTTTTACAAGATAACGTGAGATATTTATAAGTTCTGTAACATTTTTTCCCATTTTCAATATATTCCTTAAGTATTTCCGAAATTCCGACAAAAAGTGGAAAATTCCGACAAATTAGCGATTTGACGACAGGTGGTGGGGCGGTTGCCCCCCCACCCCACCACAATTTCCGCCACTGCTTGTGCTGAGCAAAGTTCTGCTTTGATCTTATCCAGTGCAGCTTGATGGTGTTGCATGCTCCCACTTGAAATGGACATTCTTCTTCACCAACTCACGAAGTGGTGCCGTGAGTTCTGCAAGCTTGACAGAGAAACGGTTGAGATAAGTGATCAATCCGAGTATATAGAGAGCAATTATTTGGCGTTGGACGGTGCAGAAATGTTCTTAATGGCTTCTAGCGAATCGGCTGCTGGGACGACACCTTCTTTTGTTAGAGTGTAGCCATAGAAGTTCATACATGTCCAATATAACCATCGGATGTCGGACCGTAAAAGGCTGTTACGGACCGTCAACTCAAAGTACTGATGGTTAGGCACTTGAGAGTTGAGATAATACAGGCTGTATGACGCGGTTGCCATCGTGCAGATCGTACGGACCGTGCCACTGCCATCTGCATTACTAGGATGGTTACGAACCGTCAATTTAAATACAGATGGTTACTGTTCTCAACAAAACCCCCAAATATTTCTTCGTTCTTAATTATCACAATGTTGCTTATTGTTATGCTATGGTCAGCGGTATAATCACATATAAATGTATAATTTCGAAATTAACAAGCAATTGCAGAAGTAGCCTGCGAAAGCCGAGCACAAAGTACGCGGCTGCTTTCGCAGGCTATTACAGAAGCTGATTTCAGATTTTCTGTGTTTTTCCTCAAAAAAGCCAAAAATAAGCTAAAAATTAGGAATAAGCCAAACGAAGTTTTTTAAGCCAAACCTCATTCAAAAAAGCCAAAATTGGGAAATTTGGCTTAGAAAAATCCAAACTGGCAACCCTGAACTTCCGGTCCCGGACGACCTGTTTCCGGTATAAAATTCCGGTGACGACTGTTAATAAATCCCCGCTCAATGTCCCGGTTATAAATACGTATGGTTATTTCCACGGCTCATCGTTAAATGTGTGTTAATTCCCCGCTTTGACTAAGCGCTAAATCGCCGGATTTCAAATGCAAAACGTCGCGCGAGCAATAGCTCCTAAAGAAACTGGTGCGAGAGCTCAGCATCAACCAATCACATGACGAGTTTCATTGGAGTTCCCCAGAGCCTGCGTTCCTTTTGGCCTGTGCCAAGAGTACGAGGGGGCAAGACATCATTATTATAATATTATATCATTATAAAAGATCACTTTTGGAACAATTAGAAACGTATTAATCGGTTGCCAACAAATAACAATACGAAATGACAGGATCCTTGAACGGTGAACAAATAAAAGAGGTATTATGCAAGTGAGATTATTATTATTATTATTGTATAATATAATTTATATTATTACACTCTATTCCGAATACAGTATATATGAAATAAAAGTGTTGTGTTGCATAAGCAGTATTAAAATACAAATGACATATATTGTATATGTATGTCAATTAATATTATATATAATATTAATTGACATACACTGTATATCAAGTTGTAATATAAATTGCTGTATCAAATCTGTTTATACAATGCCAATGGAACCTGCCATAAAAATGGGGGTAAATGCTAATTATGATCCGTTTGTTTTGCCCAAAATAAAGTGGCTGTATTAACAGGGTGGTTATTATTCAAATACCTCGATTTGATCTTCTTTTTTCAAAACTGTGAATGGCCTGGCTAAAATCAACCCTGAAATCATACCGCTACTCCATACATACCAAAGAGGACAACTAGAATCTGCTCGACCCCAGATCTTCTACAATTTAGTCCACAAAAATGTAGAACACTAACTTTCCAGCAATCATTCATCACACGAACATGCAGGACATGGAATGTCCTCCCGAACGAAATTCGGATGAAGGAACTTACGTTATCTAACTTTAAATGTAACCAGAACCTCCTGCAATATTACATCAGAGCATTGCAGTATTAATTATGATCCAGAAGATCCGCGAACATGGAAAACGCTTTGCGCAAAATGCAATTCTGTTCGCAGTCTAATTAGTTGTAACAACTCTTGAATAAGAACATTCTTAAAACTACATGTATTTAATTTTTACTTTAATTTAATTAATTCTGGGACCGCAATAATTGGCGTATGCTGTAATGTGGCAACCCTGCCACTTTCATTATATGTACTATACAGTTGGCGAAGCATAATAAATTAATTAATTAATTAATGGGGTGGTTGTTATCAAATGTGACTCGATCACTATACTACAGTACTGCTCAGAATTAACCTAACGAAAAACGCATTCGGAATGCGTTCCTAACGCGTTCGGAACGCGTTCCATTCTCGTTCTGAACGCGTTAGGAATGAGGTTGGAACGCGATCCGAACAATATACTTTCTGTTTTAATCTCGTCTAATGAACATAATATACCATAACCAGGGGTGGAATTTCATCGCGGCAATTGCCGTTGTTGGAGAGGAAAATGCCGTCGATCATTGCTGGCAACAACGGCAATTTTTTGCCGTCGAGTAACTTTTTAAGTTTTTAATAGTTTTTGAGGAAATTTTAGATTTTCTCCTTAATATATTCCATCCTTATAATCTTTAATATAAAATCTTTAATTTTGTGCGAATTATATGAAATCGATCAGGCAGCCATTTTGAACAGTTTCATAAGGTAGAATTGAGATACTTCATGTAATTCACAACGTTATGGATACTTTTACGCGAACTTCTGCTGAGCCGCACATCCTATTGTCATAGCAACAACATAAAAATGCCATGGATTGGACAGAAATTGCCGTTGAGAGCTGCTGCACTCTACGGCAATTTTTGACGTCATTGCGGCCGTGGAGAGGTTTTAGGGAAATTCCAGGCCTGACCATAACCAGTCCAGCAATCAAATGATCAAGTTAAACCCATTTAGCAGTTTGCTAAAGTCGGAAATTAACGAATTTTTCCGATTAATTAACTTTTTAACCGAAGTCACAATGGTGTTCCGAGCGCGTTCCGAACGCGAACGCAGTGTTAGGTTATTTCTGAGCAGTTCTGTATGACTAGTGTATTGCATGTACTGTATATACAACTGCATGTTTGTCACAGCTTCCTGTAATTGTACTGTACATGTATCATATCAACTGCATTATTTAACAAATTAGCCATTTCTTGATAGTCCTATTTTATAACATTTTATTGCAGTTATATAAGCCTAGCTAAAATCCCCAATGTTTTATTGCCTGG
Organism: Chrysogorgia sp. JL179-B06; assembly: GCA_035772405.1. NCBI lineage: Eukaryota > Metazoa > Cnidaria > Anthozoa > Scleralcyonacea > Chrysogorgiidae > Chrysogorgia > Chrysogorgia sp. JL179-B06. Next base: position 2,541,894 of record JAYKKM010000047.1, read on the forward strand.
ATTAGCTTGCTACTGTACATTGGCAATTATTTCTATTTATGTTAAGATTAAAGATTAAAGGGATGGAATTTAACTGTACCAGTATGTTGCATTATATATATATATATATATAGTTTGCATAAGCTTTTTTGTATTTTGAATTGTTTCAATTTGCAATCACTTTAACTTCCATTGATAAAAAGTTCTTGTGCGTGAATAATTATATGTACAAAAAATTACTAAATATGAAAATGGCTCTTGTTCAAAGGCACGTGTCTGTGCAACCTGTGAATAAAAAGGGTATCATTACATTACATCAATAAGTTTAATACTTGCTTAAAAAGCTAATTAATTCAGATTTTAAAAATCAACCTATTAACAAAATAATTGAATCTTTTTGTGTTCACTGCTGGCTTGAGCAACTTTTCTTTGTAACAGCTGGTCAACAAATTATGTCTTAAGTTGCAGATTGATCATGGAGGTCCCATGAGGGTCACACACAGGTAATGGGATCAGTCACATATCATGCACTTGGGACACAGGTCTAAGTGGCAACAGTTGTGGCCATATGTTTGACATTACCATTTCAATCCCTAACTTTTCCTTCTGACTCAGAGTGTTGCCTTCCATATAATCCACTGCAACCCTATAGATTCTTAAAGTACGTGGGTGTATCAGTTTTCAAACATATACTTGACATCAAACTTGCCCTTTGAATTCTATTGAAAATATACAAAAGCCCAACAATAATTGAAATTGATAAGAATTCACTTGCAGAGTGTGACATCAGGTAGAAATTAAATTGACGCACTTGAATATACCATGAGTATACTGTTTATAAGATGCTGGTTAATTATAAAGCACAGACTGCAATTAATTATAAAATAAAATTACAAAACAATTCAAAGTTTATGTTAACATTTCAAATTTGTTGTTCTACATTTATAAACCTCATTAAATTGTTCATTCTGTATTATTATTAATGACTATGATTATTATTGTTATTCAGAATAAGACAGTGTAAATATAATTTGTGTACAGGTATGTACCTCACAGTGAATCTTGCACTTACACTGTAAATATTAAACTCATTGATTTACAGTACTAATTCTCAATTAACAAATGTGTTCACATCATTACCAGTCATATGTTTCTATATCTTAAAGTGCCCCTCACCTCAACATTTTTTATTGTCTTATTTGGAAGAACTTTTAAAATGATAAAGTAACTTCTTTTGAAGATTTTCACTTCTTCGCTTTCTTTTTGAGTTTGTTTGATATACAAATATCTGGAATTTCGTCACACATGCATAATGAGTTATCAGAGAATGTTATATATCTTTGCGTTCATGAAATAAAAACACTAAACTGTGAGTAACACGTGTGTGAGTTTCTCCCACAACACCAAAGTTCTTGATTATAAAGGATTTCGTTCGAGATTGAAAGAGATATACACATTTCTCCAATAAGTCATTATGCATGTGTGACGAAATTCCAGACATTTGCGTATGAAACAAACTGATATGTCTCAAAAAGAAAGCAAAGAAACGAAAATCTTCAAAAGAAGTTACTTTATCATTTTAAAAGTTCTTCCAAATAAGACAATAAAATATTTTGAGGTTATGGGCACTTTAACTGGATTTTTTAGCTAGAAGTTGTAAATGTTATTCTGTCTTTACTTCAACATTTAAACGTCTTTCATTAGAGATGATTCTCGTGCTGTAACTAGTCCACCATCAATTCAACCATGTGTTAAAAACTGATCCTTTTGTGCAAGCAACGCAATTGATATCACTTTAATTGTTTATTTGTGCATGTAGGGCAATGTATAATTATGTTTCGATAATAATATAAATATACTTTTACAAAATATTAACAGATTTATTGCATCAAGTGAATCATGACAACAGTCCACCTAAAAATATATTAATTAGTGAAAATACTTTAATTGCTTACCAAAGTTTAACTTTGATAAAATTTATTTAATTATATACTAGACATTATTCAATTATGTAAATAAATGTCAATCTAATGCAGAAAGCTTCTATTAGATAGGAACCGCAAAGATTAAATCAGACACTATTTTGTGCCCAAGGGTAATATTGACTTGATATCTAACATGAAAATACCCAGGCTGTAAAAAAAGTGTGATCAGAAAAACGAAAATATAATAATAATATTATAATACAGTAATACTAATAATACTACTACTATTATAGTCCAGGAGGAGGGGGGGTATCGTCACCCGAGGAGGGAATTTACGGGAGTTAGTGTTTTTGGTCAAGTTTGGTGCGCTGATTTCAAAAATCGATGTTATACGGGGAATTAACGGGGCTTTCAGGCTTTCAGCCTCGTTTTTACGAATATAGCCTCGTTTTGGTGCAAATTGAGAAAACAGCATTGTTACTACATGGTTACTACATAAAAATTGTCATTGTTACTACATAAAAATTATCAATAAAATTATATCAAAATAAATTATAGGACACTGAATCCAAATTGAAAATCAGGTGGAAAATGTGGGCATTTTAAACCTCGTTTTGGTGTAAAGCCTCGTTTTGGTGTTGAGTAGCGCCCGCTTGGATCTGAGATTCAGCATAAATACTTGTTAAAACACTCAAACGACGTTCTGAGAGCGCTTATCATCTCATTTGGGTCCAGCTAACGTTACAAGTTCGTATCCATGGCCTGCCAGCCCGATATTTTCAAGATGGCGGCGGTACCGGCATCTTGGAAAAAAACCCAGCAATAAATCAAACGCTTTAGAATAACTATGGTAAGTTTGTCATACCGTTTTTCAAAATTCACTGATGTCTTCGATCTCGACATCCATATAGGGCTCTAAATTAGATGGTGGTCTGCCTGTCGAAAGAGGAAGGCAACATCATTTGCTCTCATGATGTGGTAACGCAGGTTGCTTTCACATGGAGGCATCAGCTGGCTAAGGTCTACGATTTTATGATCCTTGTTGAATTTCTGCCAGAAGACTTTCCGTCGAGCGTCGTTGACTGACGTCAGGCGTGGATGGCCATAAAGCGAGCAGACAAACCTTTCTAATCCTTGCACTAATTCACTGTTTGGTGCGACTTTGTCAGCGAGAGAAGCAAATAGATTGACAAACGCGTTATTCTTCAGTACCGCTTTCCAGATTACTTTCTTTCCCTTTCGAAAAAAGGAAGAAACATAGTCATTCCCGGAAAAGGCATGCATTCCCAATAGTGCTTTTCTCTGCTTCGTGGAAATTGCGTTTGTTCGTGCAAGTCCACTGCAACCTGGTCAATCTGTCATGGCACGGTCTGACATCGACATTATTGCCTTGTTTCTGGGACACGACTTCCTCGATGTGCAGATTTTGATTGACAATGGCAATGGGAAATGCAGAAAAATAATCGATGTAACATCTTCCGAGTCGTCCACGAAGCAGAGAAAAGCACTATTGGGAATGCATGCCTTTTACGGGAATGACTATGTTTCTTCCTTTTTCCGAAAGGGAAAGAAAGTAATCTGGAAAGCGGTACTGAAGAATAACGCGTTTGTCAATCTATTTGCTTCTCTCGGTGACGAAGTCGCACCAAACAGTGAATTAGTGCAAGGATTAGAAAGGTTTGTATGCTCTCTTTATGGCCATCCACGCCTGACGTCAGTCAACGACGCTCGATGGAAAGTCTTCTGGCAGAAATTCAACAAGGATCATAACATCGTAGACCTTAGCCAGCTGATGCCTCCATGTGAAAGCAACCTGCGTTACCACATCATGAGAGCAAATTATGTTGCCTTCCTCTTTCGACAGGCAGATAATTTAGAGAGCCCCGAGAGACATGGATGGGACGCAGATGGAAAAGTGGTTTGGAGCGACGTCTCTTATTCAGATGACATGAACGAGCTGCTTCTTAATGAGAAAGTGAGGAGTTTGAATGTGATGAATTCGAATTCGAAGATGATATGGATGTTGAGATCGAAGACATCAGTGAATTTTTAAAAACGGTATGACAAACTTACCATAGTTATTCTAAAGCGTTTGATTTATTGCTGGTTTTTTTCAAGATGCCGGTACCGCCGCCATCTTGAAAATATCGGGCTGGCAGGCCATGGATACGAACTTGTAACGTTAGCTGGACCCAAATGAGATAATAAGCGCTCTCAGAACGTCGTTTGAGTGTTTTAACAAGTATTTATGCTGAATCTCAGATCCAAACGTTGTAGGTTGCGAGGGCGCTATTTAACACCAAAACGAGGCTTTACACCAAAACGAGATTTAAAATACCCACATTTTCCACCTGATTTTCAATTTGGATTCAGTGTCCTATAATTTATTGCAATTGGTAACTTTTATCACATTTACCATGTAGTAACAATGCTGTTTTCTCAATTTGCACCAAAACGAGGCTGAAGGCCCCGTTAATTCCCCGTATAACATCGATTTTTGAAATCAGCGCACCAAACTTGACCAAAAACACTAACTCCCGTAAATTCCCTCCTCGGATTACGATACCCCCCTTCTCCTCCTGGACTATTACTAATAGTAATAATAATGATGACGATAATAATAATAATGAAAAGAATAATAAGAATATAATAACAATAATATTCATAATCATAATAATTACCTATTCTAACGCGCATATCACTACAAATACATGTATGCGCATGTGTATAACATGTAAATATAAATTAGTTAATACAGAAATAACCACTTGGAGTACACACATGTCGATAACAAGCTACAAGGAATAGTATCTGGAGGAGCACTCCACAATTTAGGTGTAGCTAGCTGAAATGCTGTATCACAGAGGATAACTTTACATTTAACATTGTAAAGGTTTTTGTTGCAAGGCTTTACTAGATTATAAGAGCATAACTGGAGCAGCAATTAGCCACTAAAATATTAGTTACTAGATACTGTACAAAGGCGCTAGACCATGTATTGAACATTTAAAAGTGAGCAGAAGAATTTTAAAGTTGATACGTCGATAAATTATTGGTAGGCTGGTAGCCAATGCTAAATAGGATAGAAGTAATACGGCAAAATTTAGGTAAGGAAGTACTAATCTAGCTACAGCATGTTGATTACGCTCAAGTTTCTTAATACATATTGCAGGAGCCCATCTTACCGAGAGCAAGGTCTGTATGCACAAAGTATTTGTCTGAAGTCTGTGCGAAAAACCTTATAAAACAAACATTTTCCCGTACAGACTCTGGGGCGAATCTAGAGGGTAGCAACTATAGCGCAAGCTACAGTCAGATTTTCTGGAGTAAATGATAACTAAATTTAAATTTAAATTACAATAACACTTTTTATACACCTTTCCCAAAGTTCTGTGGTAACATTCTCGGCCATATGCGCGGCCAAGTTACATTTGTTGCAAACACGCGATTTGGCATACTCCTGCACATGCTTGCTTAATATTGCCCGCATATTGTCTAGCCACATAGTATTACGTTAAAGGCGCACTTGCTGCATTGCAAGTGTGACGTCGCTATATTTAGCATCTTCGCTACAGTTGAGTATAGTAGACCAAAACAAACGCCAGATTTCTATGACATCGTCTACAGTTGACTACAGCCATACAGTATGCTCGCATTACAATTATGATGACATACAGTAGTGGGGTAGATTCGTGCTTTTCGGTATGTTCAGTACAATGGCTTTTCGTTCATTAACAATGTTTTACAGCAGCTGTTGAATATATTTTGATGTTATATAGTTTTTTCCCGCACTTAGTTTTTTCCCGCGCTTAGTTTTTCCCGCACTTAGTTTTTTTCCCGCGCTTAGTTTCTTCCCGCACTTAGTTTTTTCCCGCGCTTGGTAGGTAGGTAGGTAAAACTTTATTTAAACACGCTAGCCTCGTCAACACTAGCTGATTTCCACGAGGGGCGTCACACCATTTTATATATACATACATGCAAATAAGAATAAAATTAACACACAAAAGTTATATTATATGTACAAGTAATATGGGCATATGAATAAAATATAAGTCATTTAAAATACTGAAAGAAATAAAAATAAAATATTTGTTTACAAGAAGTAGGTTTGATCACAGCATCATATTTTAAGTCGGGCGTATCTTCCTCTTAAAACAATCAATCGCATCGGCCAATTTAGCTTCCCGCGAAAGATCATTCCACAACATGGCACCACTATATTTAAAACATTTCGCTTAGTTTTTTCCCGCGCTTAGTTTTACTTCCGCGCTTAGTTTTACTTTCCCGACTTTTTCCCGTGCTTAGTTTTTGAAAACACTTATATATCCTTGAGATTATGTAATGAAATCACTTGAAATGCAGGTGCATGTGCGTGGATGTATCAATTGACATCAAATATGCAAATCATCAAACGATTCCATGTGATAATGGTAAAGATATGCAGAATTTTTCAATAAGTCGTTATGCATTGTGATGTCATACTGTAAGTATGATAATTTACATATTAAACAACTCTTAAGCCTCGTTTCCATTTGGTCGCCACGATCACAACGGTGTCATAGTGGTCGATGTAATAGAGTGTCGATCTATCTTGTCTTTTGTCTGCTGTATGCAAAGTAGTCTTTACCAGTGGCGTAGCCAGACCCGGGCCAAATTGCCAAATTGTGTCTGGCTGATTCTGGCATATTCAGCTGAGACATCAATCATATAATTATTATAAATTTTAAATAATTCGAGACCAAAATAAGAACTTATCCAGCCTAGCTGCCTTTCATTTTCCCTCATTTTCACTTTCCGATTCTTGATGCAATGCTGTCGGAACTTCAGCGACGATTTAACGACAAGAATCTAGAACAAATGAAAGGAATCCAAGCTTCAACCTGACAAGTTGATCCCTCTTGCTAACTCCTATGGTTTAGATCACAGTTCTCTGGCCATGGAATGCAAATTAGCCAAGCGCACTTTAGCTGGCAAATAAATTGAAAGTATCTCTGGAGTTTTGTCAGAGATGTTCAAGAATTGTATCCGCGCGGTTTAATAAAATAATTTGGAATATCTGTACAAGTTTAACACAATTGAAGACATCGAATTCAGCTCGGCGGCGCAACCGTAAATACGAGAATATCATCCTCAAAATGCAGGAAATGCCGTTTCAGAGATCCCCCTTAAAAAATCAGCTTCCCATGGGCCCTTGCATCACTATTTCTCTGGCTACGCCACTGGTCTTTACTGATTGCAGAGATACTGTAGATGGACACTATATTACATCGACCGCAATGACACCGTTGTGATCGTGGCGACCAAATCGAAACCAGGCTGTAATATCTCAAGAGTGAAGTGAGTTATGAAAAAGTTGTAAATGGTTAGTCTTTCTAGTTTCAAGAGTTCTTTTAAACAAAAGAGTTATTTTACAACTGATTTTTTCATTGCATAGGCACTTTAAAAAAAATTGATGTATAATATAGTAATTCCTACCATCATGGTAGTAGGCATTATCATATTGCATGTTGTTTTCTTATAGTTTCAGGACAATGGTTATTTAATTGTTAAAGATGTGTTCAATCCACAAGAATGTCAAGCACTCCGTGATGAGTGCCGTAGAGTTGTGGATGATTTCGATATTTCTCAACACCCTACTTCTGTATTTAGCACTGTCAAACAGGTAATGTAAAACAAGAATGCAAAATTTAAGAAATAGAAAATGGCCGCCCGTCTTAACATAGCCTGATGTAAACATGAGAGGGAGTTGTGGCAGAATCCGAAAGTTTACATATTATACTTTCGAATTCTCCCGAACTGATGTAAACACCGTAACTGACCAATCACAGCATGTGTAAAACATAACTGACCAATCACAGCGTACGTAAAATGTAACTGATCAATCACAACATGCGTAAAACATAATTGACCAATCACAGCGTTCGTAAAACGTAACCTATTTTATTGGGACAAGCTCTCGCTGTCCACGTGAACATCACGCGACGCCGGCGTCATAGGTGACGTAAGGCTCCAACAAACACAATTGTTTTACCAAGTGTAGACGAGAACAGTTCTTGGAGGTTAGATTACTCCGCTAGGCCATTTTTCTGGCAGTTCAGTATCATGCTGCGTTTATTATAGGCCTAGACATGGCCTGGACCAGTTCCAGGTAAAACGTGACCCGTTCACACTAGCGAAATCCAGGCGCCAGCTACTTTACAGGCGTGGTTTTCGTTCCAAGGCCAGGTAAAACCTGTTCGCACTATCAAGAATCATGGCCAGGGTCAGACCAGTGTGAACGCAGCTTTAGGGTATAGGCTGTTAACGGATGACTTTAGCTAAACTGCTATATCTTGATACGTTGGCAATACGGTGTATACCAGCGTCCCTACTTGTGCCAGGTGTTTCTGTTTCTTGCTTTATCTGGGGAATTTGGGTGAGAAGAGCTGTAGTCAGGCCATTCACTCATGGAAGGTGATGCGACCCATGATGGATCACATCGCCAAAGTGATTAACCATTCAATCTAATTTAATTAATCTAAGAATTGATTGTTGAAGTTGGTGACATATTGAAGTTGTTAATATTTTTGTTCAGTAAAATGTTCCTCAAGATCAGGGTAATCAATCTGCCTCGTTAGATCCAAATTTTGTCAAAAGTAAAAAATCGCAATTTTTCAACTTTTCAAAAACACGCATTCAGCCGCCTTAAATTTAAAGTCTAAGGTGTATTTTAAATCTATTTATTTATAGATTGTAACAAGACCATTGTGACTTAATTTGCGTATACGTTTTACGTATTTCATGTATGGTTTAAAACATGAGCAGCAGTGTTTGAACGGCTTCAAAAACGACTGCATATAAATGTTTAGCAACTATTTCAGTGATTCAAGCCATTTTCGCCGAGAAAATCGAAGGAAATGTTTATGTATATCAGGACGAATCATCACATATAAAACATCCGTCACGCCACTGATTTCGTTTGCCTTTGCTTCATGAATTATTAATGAGTTTTTGAAGTGATAGATAAAATATGAGCGGCCGACTCGAGCGGAAGGCGAGTGTTTGTATATCAGATAAAGATCGATGCGAATATTTTATATGGCTTATCAAATGAATACACATAAATGTTCATATCTACAGGTATCTACTATCTTGAAGATACAAGTTGTTTTAGCTGAGCAAATCGAAGGAAAAGGTTACGTAAATCAGGACGAATCTTTATCCGATTTAAAACCTTCGTCATGCCACTGATTTCCTTTGTTTCTTCATGAATTATTAAGTTATCTATTGAATCTTTTGTATAGGTGACAGATGAATATTTTATGACAAGTTCCGATAAGATCAGGTTTTTCTTTGAAGAAAATGCTTTTGATAAACAAGGTTGGTGACTATATAATATCGTTCTTGTGATAATCTTCACTGTGAGCAGTGAAGATATGATATAATTTTTATCTAATATAATATAATAATAATATTAATAATAATGATAATATTTGCAGAGTAATACCAGTTGTAGGATATGGCATGAATATGTGCCAGTTCACCAAAAAGGAACTATACGATCTTGACATGATGGTGAAGGAGATACTACGCCGAAAAGGAATGCTATATACTGTAGGTAGACAGGGGAGTGATGAACGGCTTTACATAAATAGGCAGGATGGTGGGCGAGGTTTAAAGAGTTTTAGACAGGTTTATAAAGAGACGAAAGTGCATGTGGCAACATACATGGTGCTAGGCTCAAGCTGCTGGATAATGGTTGTATGGAAGAGAGTATAAAAGTACAGGTGTACACAGGGCTAAAAAGAGAAGCGGAACAGGAAATGGGACTTGAAGTTAACTTTAGTAATGAAAAGATCTGGAAAGATGGAGAGAAGATGGAGAATGATTGGTCAAGTTATTGGAAGGAGTTAAAGAATGGGTTGAAGAAGGGATATGAGGAAAAGCTGAATAATGAGTATAAAGTGAGAGTAATGCAGAGCCACGGGTTTACAGGGCAAGAAAAATAAAGCCACGTGTGGTTGAACTCAAACACTATGTTGGAACAAATGGTTGAAACCCGGAAATAGAAAGCGATTCGAGGAATTGGAGATACAGATGGAAAGTGTACATTGTAAGTTATGTGGACAACATGATGAAACCGTTCAACACTTGCTTGCTGGCGGGAGCTGAATACCTCTGCAGACACAATAATGCATTGATGGTATTAGCAGTTAACTGGGCTATAGAGAAAGGACTTCTACCTGAAAGCACAGTATGGTACGGAAAGAGATGGGAAAAGGAACATGAACTCAAGGGGAATGAATTTAAACTATACTGCATAGACTTTGAATACAAAATGAGGAAAACAAGTACAGCGCGTAGACCGGACATGACCCTGGAGGATGAAAAAGAGAATAAGATACAGTATGGCTGATGGACATGTGCCCACAGGAGAGGAACATCGAGAAGGTAGCACGAGAGCCAAACTGCGAAAGTATCAACAACTTCCGTTTGAGACTAGCGAGAAGAGACCAGGATATGTAAATGTTGAAGAAGAGAGAAAGGAGATCCAGAATTCGAGACGAGATGAGTATACAGGAAATAATTTACATGGGAAATTCTACACAAGTACTGTACAGAGGAGGGGAGAAATAGTAAGACCTGGGATTGGCTAAAAAGAGGAAACCTGAAGAAAGAAACAGAAGGAATGTTGATGGCGGCACAAGATCAGGCATTACGAACTAACGGAACTAGGTACATCAGGAAAGTGATTGACCAGTAAGATATATCGGCTGCTTGTAGGTTATAGTCCAGTCAATCTACCTGAAATATAGGTACAACTTCAAACAAATTGCAAAAGAAATGGTTTTAGCTTTCTCAGTACCTTGATACATTCAGAAATCACATACCAAAAGTCCCGAGAAATCAACTTAGTGGAAAGTTCAGAAAATCCGGGTTTTCTTACAATTTAACTATACAAAAGCACTATCCTTTAAAAAAAGTGAAATTTCAAGTTCACTTTTACCAAATATCACCTATGTCGTTAGAGAGTTCTCAAAAAACCATATGAAGGACATTTATGCGGGTAGTACAATTTTCCATTCCGATTTTGAGTTACGTAAGGTTAAACCTGCTAAAAAACAGAATTTTGTTGCATTTTCCACTTTTCTTGAGCGAATAACTCAAAATGGGCTTAGAAAATTGTACTATCCGCTTAAATGTCATTCATATAGCTTTTTGAGAACTTTCTAAAGACATAGGTAATATTTGCTAAACGTGAACTTGAAATTTCACCTTTTTTAAAGAATAGTGGATTAGTGCTTTTGTAGGTAAATTGTAAGAAAAACTTGATTTTTTAAACTTTCCACTAGGTTGATTTCTAGGGACTTTTGGTATGTTATTTCTGAATGTATCAAGGTAATGAAAAAGCTAAAATCATTTATTTTGCAATTTGTTTGATGTTAAACCGTAGATTGACTGGACTATTATGTGGAGAGCGTGATGAGACAATAGCACATATTGCTTCGGAATGTAAGATGTTAGCGCTGGAGTAATGTAAGAACTGGAGACACGACAAAATTGCTCAGGTGATCCATTGGGAGTCATGTAAGAAATACAAACTGGAGCATGCGGAAAAGTGGTACGAGCATAAGCCAGAAACTGTCACTGAAAATATAAATGTAAAACTGCTGCGGGATATGAAAATCCAAACTGATAATAAGATAGAACATTCCCGGCCAGATGCATGTATACTAGCTAGTACTAAATAAAAAGAAGAGATGCTGCGCACTGATATATGTTGAATGCCCATTTGATACAAGAGTTCTGCAGAAAGAAAAGGAAACAGTAGAGAAGTATCAAGATCTAAAAAGAGAAATTAAGAGGATATGGCAATGTAAAGAAGTAACAATTGTACCCATTATTATTGGAACACTCGGAACAGTAAGCAACCATTTCGATATGTGACTAGGAGGGCTCGACATTAGAATTGACTTCCAGATACTTCAAAAAGCTTGTTTGTTGGGAACTGCAAGAATATTGAGACATGTGCTAGATACCTAAGGGTGCGGGATGTACCTTGATGTTTAGCAATGAAATCCAGCTATAACATAATGAGCTGTGCGAAAACTGAAAATAATAATAATAATAATAATAATAATAATAATAATAATAATAATAATAAAGACGTTTTAGGAGCATTACAATAGTCTCAATGCTCTTACAACAATATATTCTTTAAGTTGCTGATATAGACCTCTTTCACAATGGCTGCCATTTTAAATATTATTTTATGTGGATATAAGTTAGCCTTTACAACCTCGTTAGGAAGCAAAGATTCTTTTGAATTGCTAACATACAAACGAGGCCATAAAGGCTAATTTAGATGCACATAAAGGAATATTTAAATTGGCCACCATTATAAAAGAGGTCTATAGAACTAATTACATTTCATTATAAAATGAATACTAGTACATGGCATGATGTACTCATCATGGCTATTACATAGATTTCAATATAATAAACAGAACATTACATATAATATTTCTCACTCGTTCATTTCGCTCACTCGTGAGAGATATTACCACCACTTACAAGATAATAATAACAATAATTACATTTCTATAGCGCCTACTGTATAACAAATATCTAAGCGCTTTACAATATAAATATCTATAAATGTTTACAAGTAAATAAATAAAAAATCTAAAAGAATTATAGCTAAGTACTAAAAACGATAATACAATAACTACCATAATTAAAACTATATGTTATTACAAATTAAAAGCCTTTTTAAAAAGCAGCGTTTGGAGGCCAGATTTAAATTGTTCAACTGCATTTGAGTTTTTTAAATTGATGGGCAGTTCATTCCATGGGGTTGGAGCCGCAACAGAGAAGGCTCTATAGCCATAAGTTTTGAGTTTGTAGTTCGGTTTCTTCAGCTTATATTGGTTAGAGGAGCGTAGCTGTCTTGTTGGTTCATATACGTGTACAGTAGTGGACCAGTCAGATACGACGGGAGTAGTATTTTATATGTGGTCCGATATTCCACAGGCAGCCAATGTAATTCAAACAATACTGGGGTTATATGGTCATATTTCCTAGTAAGCGAGACAACACGGGCCACAGCATTGTGGACAGATTGTAATTTTGAAAGTTGATATTTCGGAAGTCCATTGTACAAGAGAGTTCCCATGATCCAATTTAGATGAAACAAGGGCGTGAACTACAGTACTGTAATATAGCAGCAGTGTTATTAGTAATTGATATGTCCTAATCCGACGAATATTCCTGAGATGATAGTATGCAGATTTACAAGTTACATTTATGTGATTAGACATTGTGAGAGTACGATCAAATGTTATGCCAATGTTCCGCCAACTTGAAGAGACTGTAACAATGGTTGCTGATAAGTTCACAATCTGTGTGAGAACAGGTACTGTACGAGTTCATTCAAAATATTTTTCTGTAATAGAGCAGGAAGCGGATCCAATACACATGATTTACTAGCCAGTTTTCCTATCTTGCAGCATATGTACCTGTACCTCATCAGTAGTGACAGTAGTAAAATGTCATTAGTTCGTTGTCATGGTTGATCTTTACACCAGCTGGATCAGCAGGGGACTCATCCAAATACGGCAGATTATTTCGTATAGAACGGACTTTATCCATAAAAAAGTTAGCAAATTTATTTGTTAGATCCACATCAGATTGACCTGCAACCTCGTACCCAGGAACTTCACTCCGCGGCCGCGTGTAGGATATTGCTTAGGTGGATTTCTATGTAACAATCTGTCGATATGGCCAAATAGAGACTTCTGATCGCCCTCGCTTTCCTTTATCAAAGAGGAATAATAATTCATCTTTCAATGCCTCAAGATCATCCAGGCAGCCCGAACGTCTCCACTTAGTTCTAACTTTCTCCGGATAGTTTTCTGATCCTTAATCTCATCCGTATACCAGGCTGCAGAGGGGCGGATTGTAACTATTTTCATTTTTACAGGTGCATGAGCATCGATGATATTCGATATGATCTTATGATATTGACTAACCAATCCAGCAATATCAGATGCCGGTTCGTTAAATAGAGAGGAGTTTAACAAATCAGTTATTAGAAGTTTAGTGTCTATGGAGCGAAGTTTGCGCACACCAATTTCCTTTCTGACGATTGGTGGTTTGTGGACCAAAAATTGCATGTCACAGCCAAAAGGTCCATAAAGCAGGTAAATTCATCAAAGAACATGTTTAGGCTCAAACCATTCTTACATGAAGGTGGAGGACGATATATAAGCACCAAGTGAATGTTGTTTGAAGGTTGTATCGTAATTTGCATATTCTCGAACGACTTGAAATTTATTGAGGGAGACGTTTTCATTCGTAGATTAACTTTATGTAGCAGACCAAGTCCACCCCCAGTTCTATTAGCTCGAGGTAAATGTTTAAATAGATATCCTGTAGGGCAAAGGTTACCAGTCGTAAAGCTGTCATGTTGATCGGATCTTAACCAGGTCTCAGTTATAGCCACAATATCATAAGAGTTGTCAGCAACATAATCTTTGATAAACAGCGACTTGTTAACAACGGATGAGTAGGCAGAATTTCAAACACTTGGCAACTTTAGGCAAATTATTCGGAGCCAAAGGCAGGGGTTTGATATAAATGAGATTGTTTACATTTACCTTCGCAAGCAAACTTTGATAAGGTTATCTGTGTTGATGTTAATCCGTTTTTTCTTCAAAATTCCAGCTCTTTTTCCACGATAAGGGCATGTAATTTGTAGATCTTTAAGATGATTGAATAAACTAGGACAGATGCGATCTCTCCGTCCAGTATTAAGGCGTAATAAAGAATTCTTGCTGTATACCAAATAATTAGGAGAACAATGGCGTATACAATATATTGTAAATCGTTGAGTTAGCACTGATTTTCCTCGGGTAAATACATAAAATAGACCAAATAATGTTCTCCGGGCCATTTCTAGATGCTTAGGTGACTTACTAGGATACTAAACTAGAAGAACAACTGAATAAAAACTATTAAAATTAAGAAGACTTATACAGTAGCAATAAAATATCGTGCAGCCGGTCATGGGCGCATAAATTACACGGTCATGAAATATCCTCTATTTCTTTGCTGAGCTGTTGAATCTTGATTATACAAATGTTTATAGTGCATTCAGTACATGTAAGGTGCTTGTGATCTTTTCCTGTTGTTTTTTCCACCTGGATCTTTTCTTTGCCCTTTTCCCTATGGTCGTTTCTTCTGACCCCTTCTCACAGTTATTGAGATCAGCTGCACTTGTTCATTAGATTATTTTTAGAAGAGAAAATGGCTTTGATACTGTAACATACAAGTACTTTACTTTACTCTACATTACATTACAATACTTTAATTTTATCTAATTTAATTCTAATTTACTATTTTTCGTAATACCATCCTCTAGCCATAAAATGTTTTTTTTTAAAGAAAAGCCTCTGGTATATTTATTAGAACGAACAGTGCACTTTACTGGATGTTTAATCCTATAAAGTTATTACTATGTTTAATCGCGAAGTATGTTTAATACTTATCACTAAATGTCAAATCGATTTAACTCTTTTTCAAGGCAACCTTTGTGTGGAGAAGCATTTGTCATTAAACAAGATCGGACATGGTATTATTATTATTATTATTTTATAGCATGTAGCCAGCATAAAAGGCTGGCCAATGACACATTCCCACCAATAATTTATGTTATGTCATGTGTCATGTGTCATGTGTCATGTGTCATATGTTATGTTATGTTATGTTATGTTATGTTATGTTATGTTATGTTATGTTATGTTATGTTATGTTATGTTGCTCATTGTTTTTGTGTGTTGTGGACCTGTGGTGCAGTGCTGTGTTGTTTTTGTATCATTGTTTTGTGTTATGTTATGTTGTGTTGTTCGTTGTTTTTGTGTGTTGTGGTGCACTCGTGCTGCCGTGTTGTGTTGTTTTGTATCATTGTTTTGTGTTATATTATTTTGTGATGCTCATTGTTTTTGTGTGTTGTTTTGTGTTGCTCAATTGCTTTTTTTATGTCGTTATGTTGTGAGTTGTTTTGATGTCATTGTGTTCTGTTGTACATGAGTTGCTTCCATTGTTGTTAAAGTGGTTCTCCGATGAAAATGATGCCTTCAATTTTTATCAAATGATCTAAAAGTTATCACCACAATTAGTAATCATGCGAAATTACATGTAAACGTCAATTTGTACCCCGCCATTAAAATGCCAAAACTTAGCAAGGCAGTTTATGACGTCATGGCCTCTAGAGCATAAAATCAGAGCCAAGCCTGTTGAGGCTATGACTTCTCAACTCATTGCTCCCAAATTTTAATGGCGGATCGTAAATTGCAAACTTTATACATAGATTAGATACAACCTTCATCGAATTTCGAAATCACACTTTGCACGATTACAAATTGGCATGATACCTTAACATCGTGTCTCAATAGCTCAAAAGTTAGAGCGCCGATGCGTTGATTCGGAGACCCAGGGTTCGATTCCCGGTTGGGGCAGTCACTTTTTCCATATATGTATATGACTATATTAAATCCTCTCTCTAATCTTAATTATTATTATTAAAGCCCTCTGTATACAAGAAGTTGTGTATCGCTTCACTACTTTGGGAAGTGCGCTCGGGAGGCCTCGCTCCTCGTTATGGTTGGATGAGATGTCTGCCTGTTGGTGTCCGGGAGAAGCGGCGAATATAATATATATATGGGAAAATCACTGACTGTTCTGACCGTGTCTCAATAGCTCAAAAGTTAGAGCGACGAAACGTTGATTCGGAGACCAGGGTTCGATTATATGTATATGACTATATTAAATCCTCTCTAATCTTAATTATTATTTTAAAAATTGTCAGCTTACCTTTTAATCGGAGAACCACTTTAGCTATTATGGACGTTGCTTAATTTAATATAGTTTTTCTGGTTATTATTATTACATTATTTTTGTGTTGTTGTGTTGCGTTTCTATGGCGTTTTGTCGATAACTTTCTTTATCAATTCTATGAAAATGGTTCGTACCTTTAAGCCCTCCATGTTCTGAATCCTGAATTCAAGAAAATTACTTTCGACCAAAGGATTCGAGTGAGTATGATCAACTTTCTCAAGCACTATATAAGGAGGGATGAGGGTCTCTTGTGTTTTAGGCTTCGTAACTTTTCAGTACACTGCTCCTGAATTGCTTTAAGTTCGTAAATATACATGTAATACATGATTACAATTATTTAAAATTTACTTTTGTTATTATATTTGGTCATAATTATGTAGGATACCGCACAATCTTTCGGTTTCAAAAGACCTGCCATTTGTCAGAGTATGTATATTTTCAAGGTAAATTCCAGACAATTTTATCAAAAGTATATACACAGCAAAATGATTCTAAAATGTGGACCATACGACTTATGTACATTTTATCTTGTTCTGTTATTTTTAGCAACCTAAGATAGGAGGTGAAGGTACGTTTGCATCTCTCGGTAGCATTGGGAGAGCAGTGTCACGATGCTGATTGGCTAGCGTCTATGACGCCTATAGGCATTGCTCAGCAGTCAAATGTTTACAATTGATATAGCGTTAAGCCAAGCCAAAAGACCGAATGCTCTATAAATGGTGTACAGCCGAAATATAGGTCGATGTCTAACATTTAATAGACACGGATGTTATGTATTTAGATTCGGTAATTCCAAAACTATTTTCAGAATTGAAATCGAGTAAATATTGGCTGAGATAACGTTCAAAATTTACGTACAGTACGACGAACCGGCCTTTTGGGATTTGTTATCGACAGACACGGTCTGGGCACTGGGGACCATGGATGGGGAAAAGTTACTCTAGGGATGGGGTGGGGGGATGCGTGGTAGAAAAGGCGGGCGAGGTGTTATTGCGGAACGTATTTCTAGTATACCCTTCGTCGGAGAATGAAACGTAATGACCTTCTACACACCATTTCTGCATTACACCAACCTTTTAGAGCATTCGATGCGTGAAACTGTGAAGGACTGCGGAAAGCGGATTTCAGACTGAATCGGAGCAACTATTACTAAAGCTAGTATCTGCAGAACCTCGAAAGTTTTTACATATTTAACGACAATAGAACCAGCCACATCGAAACTCGACTTGTTGATCTGGTTCATTCGTTCTCCGTACACTGGTCGAGATATACGTACAAATGTGCGCCTGCTAGAGTACAATACAGCGGACAACTTGTGTGTCAATTCGGTTAACCTTTCATGTTACTCCATCACCAAATAACATCACCGGATAACATCAATAGGGAATCGAGGTGGGAGGGTTAGGAAGACACTTAAGGCGGGGGGTTAGGGTTAGAAAACTCATTTGGTGGGGGGTTAGGGTTAGGATCTAAGTCGTTTTTGGGTTAGCGGTTATTTCGTGACGATTATATACCTCGATTCATTTGGTGATGGAGTAACATGAAAGGTTTCGCCAGCTAATATTCTGTGATTCAAAAGAGATTCAAAATTCATTATTTATATTTCTTAGGTAATATGACAATCCAATCCATATCTAAAGTTTTGTTATTAAACGAACGCACAGCATTCAATATTATGAATATTGGGCTTTATCATTAAAAATTGTAGCTGTGTCTTCAAGACAATCAAGAGCAAAATATAAATACATACAGACATATAAATGCAATATGTCGTAAGTGTTTTACCTTAAAATATCACTAAGGTTATCTTCCAAAATACAATTAATGTATATTCACAAATTCCAATATTTAAATTCTAATATTTACTTGTAAAATTGACATATACAATGTTCACTTTTCACTTGACAAAGTTTTCCGTGTTGTTCGTGATAGAAGACTCGAGTGAGTTCGGAAGTCAATTCTGAAGGCACCTACCAGAGTTTGTCCGCTGTACTGTATAAGCTAGCAGGCGCACATTTGTACATGTATTACAAGTAATATTTGGCATTTCACTCGATTAAACTATATGTTCTAAGGATTTATGGTGAAGGAAAATTTTGACCAAACCGGGAGCAGTTGCGAAAAATGCAACATACAAATACATATACAGAACATGTACAGAACTCGTGACTAGGCTCTCGGCAACGGCCTCCGTAGCTCAGTGGTCAGAGCACTGCATTAGCATCGTGGGATCGCGGATTCAATTCCAGCCGGAAGAGCCTTGATGTTGCATTTTTTGGAACTGGTCCCGGTTTGATTTTAAAATGTATATATTCCAACACTCGAGATTTTCCTTCACCATAAATTCTTACTATTGTTTGGATGCTGCGAGAAAAATGAAGCCAGAAATATTTTGCGGCGGCTGTCTTGAAGGGGACCACGCTATATAGTTTTGCTGTAGACGACATCGACTATCTGTCTCTGATCTTTTACGATGCTAAAATTAATCAGTTGTCCAAGGTTTTTCCGTTTACTGTTATGGAGCCGTACAGTAGTTTGTGTTCGATATTATGGAAAAACCTTGACAACTGATTCATTTTAGCATCTTAAAAGATGAGAGACAGATAGTCTCTGTCACCTATAGTACAACTATATAACGTTGTTCTATCAAGATGACCATCACGAGCTACTTCTGACTTCATTTTCTGAACAATATTCCCGACCTTGTGTATTTCCCAATGTATCATTTAAGGATGTGACAGATATTAGTTTTCCGGATAGCGGACAGTAGACTACCGGAACGTTCTTCGTAAAGGGGAAAGGAATCATGAGGAGGGTGTTCGAACTGAGAGAATCTCAGAAAGAAGTCAAAGGGCAGGAAAGCTTACAGTTACACGCAGCTGTTTGATACTTTAGTGTAGTTTACAATTTAATAATTTACTTGTAAAAATGGTCAAAAATAAAAAACACAAACATTTTTAATGAATAATGGTCTAGTGGAGTATTAAATCTATTATTTGTCTTTACCAAGTCCATATCTTACAATCCAAAGTAGATACAGCCATGTGCGTTCAAACGCAAACATTTTTTCGAGTTGTTTCACGTTTGAGACGTAACGTTTGGGTGGGGCATTTATCTCGTTTTAACCAATCAGATTTAATATTCCCATAGGAAACGAGCACTTATCTTAACGCCACCTTAACTTTCGATCGCTGTATTAGCTGAGGGTTTATACCTCAGAGCGTAGAAATGATGATCAAATATTGCGGTATCCATCCCCGTAACAGAATTTTTTTGTGTATATGTTGTGTAGTGTTTTAGTATGAAGTTGTATTGACATATAAACATCGCTTAAGCTGAATCTTATGCAACCATTGTCTCATTATTTCCAGTGGTTCCACACCAAGACGCAACATATCTTTATACGACTCCAGTAAATTTGCTTGGAATATGGATAGCGTTAGAAGATTGTACCGTCGACAATGGTTGCCTTTGGTTCCAACCTGGCTCACATAAAGGTAGGTTAAGAGTGACTTACAGTACGTCTACCGACACCTTTTCGTCTTGTGGTTTAAATTTAGTTTCTAGTATAATGCATTTTTCACTCGAATTTGATGTAGTTATAAAGATACGGATAATTCAAGATGGCGTTCAATTATATCGTAAAATCTATGCATGCAATAATTTTTGTCCATTCAGATATGACTTTCATTTCTATAGACAATAGGCTGTTCGCCCTGCAAAGTCCTGCTCGTCTTGGATACTCCTGCTCGTCTTGGATACTCCTGCTCGTCCTGTATACTCCTGTTCGTCCTGCACACTTCTGTTCGTCTTGCATACACTGTACTCCTGCTCGTCCTGCATACTCCTGCTCGTCCTGCATACTCCTGCTCGTCCTGCATACTCCTGCTCGTCCTGCATACTCCTGCTCGTCCTGCATACTCCTGCTCGTCCTGCATACTCTTGCTCGTCTTGCATACTCTTGCTCGTCCTGCATATTTCTGCTTGTCCTGTATACTCTTGCTCGTCCTGCGTACTCTTGCTCGTCGTGCATACTCTTGCTCGTCCTGCATATTCCTGCTCGTCTTGCATACTCTTGTTCGTCTTGCATACTCTTGCTCGTCGTGCATACTCTTGCTCGTCTTCCATACTCTTGCTCGTCCTGCATACTCTTGCTCGTCCTGCATATTTCTGCTCGTCCTGCATATTTCTGCTTGTCCTGCATACTCTTGCTCGTCCTGCATACTCTTGCTCATACTCTTGCTCGTCTTCCATACGCCTGCTCGTCTTGCATACTGTTGCTCGTCCTGCATACTCTTGCTCGTCCTGCATACTCTTGCTCGTCTTGCATACTCCTGCTCGTCCTGTATACTCTTGCTCGTCCTGCATACTCTTGTTCGTCCTGCATACTCTTGCTCGTCTTGCATACTCTTGCTCGTCTTGCATACTCCTGCTCGTCCTGCATACTCTTGCTCGTCCTGCATACTCTTGCTCGTCCTGCATACTCTTGCTCGTCCTGCATATTTCTGCTCGTCCTGCATATTTCTGCTTGTCCTGCATACTCTTGCTCGTCTTGCATACTCTTGCTCATACTCTTGCTCGTCTTGCATACTGTTGCTCGTCTTGCATACTGTTGCTCGTCCTGTATACTCCTGCTCATCCTGCATACTCTTGCTCGTCTTGCATACTCCTGCTCGTCCTGTATACTCTTGCTTGTCCTGCATACTCTTGCTCGTCCTATATACTCTTGCTCGTCTTGTATACTCTTGCTCGTCTTGTATACTCTTGCTCGTCTAGCATACTCCTGCTCGTCTAGCATACTCCTGCTCGTCGTGTATACTCCTGTTCGTCCTGTATATTCCTGCTTGTCCTGCATACTCCTGCTCGTCCTGCATACTCCTGTTCGTCCTGCATATTCCTGCTTGTCCTGCATACTCCTGCTCGTCCTGCATACTCCTGCTCGTCCTGCATACTCCTGCTCGTCCTGCATACTCCTGCTCGTCCTGCATACTCCTGCTCGTCCTGAGTACTCCTGCTCGTCCTGCATACTCCTGCTCGTCCTGCATACTCCTGCTCGTCGTGTATACTCCTGCTGCTCGTCCGTATACTCCTGCTGCTCGTACTGTATCGCTCGTCCTGCATACTCCTGCTCGTCTTGCATACTCCTGTTCGTCTTGCATACCCCTGCTCGTCCTGTATACTCCTGCTCGTCTTGTATGCTCCTGCTCGTCTTGCATACCCCCGCTCGTCCTGTATACTCCTGCTCGTGGTGTATATTCATGCTCGTTTTGTTTACTCCTATGCGTCTTGAATACTCCTGCTCGTCCTTCATACTCTTGCTCGTCTTGCATGCTGCTGCTCGTTCTGCTTACTCGTGCTTGTTTTGCATACTCCTGCTCGTCCTGTATATTCCTGCTCGTTTTGGTTACTCCTACTCGTCTTGCGACTACGGCGCTATGGTGCCGTTACAGTCATGTTTCGCTATTGACTAAAGTTAATACATAATCATTGCTAGAAATTTATAGATTAGCGAATATGATAGCTTGCAGGTGATATGTTATGAGTGCGCATGCTCCTCAAGCTTTTAATCTCAGAAAACCGTGAGACGCTCTAACCATTGAGCTACACAGACTCAGATGCATGGTGTAGAATTGAAGTGCTGCCTTTGCAATAATACAGTACCAGCAAATGGTAAGACGTTCGGGTCTTCTCGGATAACGACCTTAAATCGTAGGCTCTCGGAACCCCTATCAATTGGGCTTCTAGCCTGTTGGGGTATTCCGTTCACCTAAAAAGAGTGATAAATCTAATAAACTAAACTAACCAGATAGATTACGGACGCCGATGATAGACCGAACCAGTACACATTGTAACCTTCGTTCTATACCATCTGAGTTTGTATAGTTAGGTTCCATTCTCAGATGGTGGAGTAAAACATGTTTACTACTACCCTGTCAGTCTTAATAGTTATAGCGTCTCACCGGCAGAAGGTCACGGGTATACGATTCCTGCGTGAGGGATTCGGAAATTTTAAGATGGATTTGAAGGCTCGAGGAGCATGCGCATTCATAAACTCGAAATTTACCTTCTATATCAAAGTGTAAATGTGTATAACTTTTATATGCCCATTAATTTCACCAGCATTACCATTTATACTGGCTGTGAAACACTTATCTAGATTCCCAGGATCTTGGGTTCGATTCGCAGTCTGACCCAAAAATATCCAAAAAAGTGGTAAAATATCCAAAAAAGTGGCAAAATGAAAAAACATTTGTTGGGATGCTTTTTATTTTTGTTTCATTGAGAAATAATTATCAACATTTTCACGCATCCCGGTCACCCGGGGATGAAATACGTCTCGGGCAACCTAGACATACCGGTATACCAGGATCATATAAACAGGCCCTTAACTTCTCGTCATGAATGCTTGTTTTGTAGATGGCGTGGTAAAACGTTTTGTCCATGATCCATCTGTATCAGAATTCGCTATGACTTTAAAAGGTCCATTAGTTAAATATGACATGAACAAGTTTGTTCCAGCAGAAGTAAAACCAGGTAAGTTGTAAAAACAAGTTTCTTGTCTTTATATAGTTATGACTTTATGACTTTATGTCTGTTTGTATCAGTTATTTATCTTTTTTGCTTAAATTCATCGAGACAGCTATTGAATTACGTTCTAAAGCAATTGCCTGTTTTATCTTTCCTATATAAACCTTAATCATTTGTCTACAAATCGGTCACTGAATTTTAAAAAATTTTGCACGATTCTGTGAATTATTGACCTAGCGGTGGGTCTTTAGGGCAAAACTATCCTACCCGCGGTCTTTCACTACAGTCCGAGCGACGAAGGAGCGGGGTCTGTGCGAAAAGACCAAGGAAGGACAATTTTACTAGCTCTTTTAAATTGCTCACATTTCCTCAATTTTTTCGCAATTTTTTTAAAACTTTGTTTTAAATGACCATTATTTACCGGTTTGTAAAGACCGCTCTGCAGGAACCAATCAAATTGCAGAAAAGCTGCGTTAATAGCGCTGACGAGCCAAGCCATATAATAATATTTTGAATTTTGAATTTATTAACTTCGCCAAATACAAAATACATACATAATAAAGAAAATACAATACAAAGTGACAAACGTTGGCAGGGACACCGCAACAGCAATTGATGTTAAAACATCTAAAAGGTAATAATATACTAAAGTTAAAACTATTGAAAACAATACAACCATTATAATAAAAGGACTTTCTAGCTGCTCCAGGTCTCATTCTAGCCAGATGAAGTAAATTACTCTGTATGGTGGACCTTTGAATTATTCTCGGTTAAAAGTAAAATAGTTTACACTGAAAAAATTGAGGAACCTGTTTTTTGAGACATTTCTCAACAAGTTTGAGTTTCCTGCGTCTGCTATGTAACGTGTCCCATTTAAGCTTGGTAAGCGCATCGTCACTACTGTCTGATATCACTATACGTCTCTGAGCAAAACTTATTATATTGAACTTCTCTGTGAGCAAAACTTATTATATTGCACTTCTCTTGGAGCAAAACGTATTATATTGCACTTCTTTGTGAGCAAAACGTATTATATTGCACTTGTGAGAAAAACTTATTATATTGCACTTCTTGTGAGCAAAACTTATTGTATTGCACTTCTTTGTGAGCAAAACTTATTATATTGCACTTCTTTGTGAGCAAAACTTATTATATTGCACTTCTTTGTGAGCAAAACTTATTATATTGCACTTCCTTTTTACTTCTTTTGTACGTTTCTACATGTGAGCTCAGCCATATAATAAATATAAAATTAGAGTGCTGCGTTGGCATTGTTTTAACAATGCGGCAAGATGATAACACGCAGGCCGCGCAGGAAGTTTTAAAGTCGCGGGGCTAAAAGGAGAATCTCGTGGGGGTCCGAGGGCGTGCACCCCAGAAAAGGTTCCGAAAAGGCTATTTTCTGCATTTTAAAGGACGTTTTAAAGGACGTTTTAACAGAAAAATTAAGATCATAAACAATGACAAACCATATTTTTTAATCCATCTCATCATTGAATTTAATACTAATCAAACTTTTGAATTTAACAACTATAACTTCAAATGTAACACAGCAGCAAGCGCGATTCTTCGGCATGGTTTAATAACGTAAATCGACAGCCCAGCGTAAACAATTCAAAAGCTAAACAACAGTCGGTTTTTCTAAACATATTCTAACTTAACAATGCTTTTATAAACACAGCATGCATAATATGTATGTTGTGGATGACTGTTAAAAATAACAAAGCCTATTAAAAACTACTGTAGCTGTCACGATGTATGAAAGTCAATTCTTTAACTTTTTAATTTAACGATCTCTATATTTTAAATATTTTTTTAACTGGGCAAAAAAGTGGGGGAATGAAGCCCCCAGCCCCTCCCGCTCCGTGGCCCGTGGATAAAGATAACGAACTGCGAAAATAGAGGAAACTGACGTTTCGAGCGAAGGGACTAATTCATAACAGTGTAATGTAATTTAGTTATCAGAGTGCACGAGATCACATTTCACACGAAATGTCAGTGTTTTGTTTCTCTATATTGCATGGTAATTACTGTACCTTTCTCGTTTTTATACTATCAAATAACCAGAATAAACCCGAATTTTTCAAATGCTATTCGTCATTGTTTTACTTGTTTTAGGTTCTATGGTTATCATTCATGGTCAGGTGGTACACTACAGTGCGCCAAATAAATCGGATAAATCACGCAATATCTACACTTTCCATATAGTTGAACAAGAAAACAC
The DNA here is from genome assembly GCA_035772405.1 of Chrysogorgia sp. JL179-B06. Taxonomy (NCBI): domain Eukaryota; kingdom Metazoa; phylum Cnidaria; class Anthozoa; order Scleralcyonacea; family Chrysogorgiidae; genus Chrysogorgia; species Chrysogorgia sp. JL179-B06. Next base: position 2,567,427 of record JAYKKM010000047.1, read on the forward strand.
AGAATGGAGCCAAGAAAACTGGTAAGCACGCGAAGTGTCCTTTCCGTTGAACGTTTTAACGTTGTACCGTTTCTTCCTTTCCTCTTTCAGCAAGCTACCAAACTAATCATCTTATAGTAGCGTATTTTTTTCTAATTGTTTACCGAATACACGAATGGACCATTTATCCCTCCACTCATATATTCTATGTTATTAGAATAACATATAACTAGGGCCGAATCTTGTGTATAGGACGACAACGGTTGCATGTTGAAAAGCAATATAAATTTCGCATTTGATGTGATCTTAGCGAAAAAAGGAGATCTGGGGAGAGGATTGTGACGAAATTCCCATTCTCGAACCCAGACCCTACGAAGCGCAATGTCACTTATAGTTTCTTCGTTGATATGACTGACACCTTCGCGAAACGTCTTTTGATCTATCTAGCATTTCATAGCGCTTCTTGAGTCGCACAACAATTTCTCTCAATGAAATAAGTAAAGAAACATTGTAGAACTGATAACCCGAGTTCCTGAATTACGTCACAGTAGTTAGTAGACCCAATCCCCTTGGCCATGTTCCCAAATCGCGAAAATCGAGGATTTAAAAAAATTGGGGTTAGGATTACTTTAAAAGGAACCAAAATGACTATCGTATTTTCTCTTGACCTTTGAATGTTTATGACTTCCAAAACGCTTGAGTATCCCCTAAATTGTAGTGTCTGTTTTGAAGTCAATGTCACTTTATCCTCGTGAGTTGACATCATCCTGAAGATCTGGTAATGCTCAGAATGACGTTGTAAACAGAACGAGGACGGTGTTGAGAATACTCTCGGGACTAAAAATTATTCATTCTTTTTGTTTTTGCATAAATAATTGTTTTGTTTGAAGGACTCTGTCGTTGTGCTTACTGTCGTATATCGTTTGATCTGGTTTGATCTGTATTATCTAATACAGCTCAAACGCATCTTTTATAGCTTGTCAATTAATCAACTATATCGAAATAACAAACCACAAACCAACAAAATAACAAACCAACCAACCAACATATAACAATGAAAGTACTAACTGCTAAAACAACACACCCCCTTGTGTTTATTGTAGGCTGCAACCGTCAAGTTCTGTACCATTCAAGCCTCTCTACTCTAAATAAGTATATATTTCAAGTGAAGAGGTTAGTTCTCATAATTCTACAACAAGACAGGTAAAAATAGTCATACCAGATAATTAGCTAATAATTTGATAATTAGATATAATTAGCAACCTCGTTCCCAGGGCATTTTGCCTCCAGGGTGGAAGGTCGGCTGGTCCATTCTATAATCCGATTGGCTTGTCATAAAACTCAATTAACTAAGCCGAGTATAATTTATTCATCTAAATCTGAATGCCGTCTTCAAATTTTACAGCAAATTAGAAGTGATAGCTTTCGCTAAATTGGATATATGCTTCTTCATACCTTTTGTAAGAGATAACCATGGATGTGTGGTGGATTATTAAGCTTCTTAGCTGCTTTTATGCCTACGAGTGCTGACATGAACAACTCTGAAGAGCATTGAACATTTCTCAGTTATTCAGGTCAACAAAGTAGACAAAGGAAATGGAACAAAGACCACAAAAATTATCATATCTAAACACCCCGAAATTCTGGGTGTCATGTGACCAGCCGATCCCAGGGCCATTTTCGCCGACCTTCCACCGTGGAGGCAAAATCCCCTGGGTACGAGGCTGATATAATTAGATAATTAAATAATAAGCTAGTGTACTCTTTTAATTAAACTCTACTTTTGATGTAAACAGACTGGGCACTTGGAAAAATTACTGTTCTAAGTGCTATTCTTATAATTTAAGCTGTTATTCTTAAACTGTCCTATCATACGTAATTAGTATATTAGTCCTTATCTTTAATTTATGTCTATTCCGTAATTTTTTTTCAGGTTGGTCTTCACATGGGACTCATGTCCTGTTGACCATACCTTCAACCATATTCAAGACTGCTCGTTTTTTATTTTTAACTTGTATTAATTATTTTGCATTCTTGCTTGGTTGTAAAATTAATAAATAAATAAATAATATTACTAGCTACAATCGGGAGCAAAGGTGTTAATACACTTGGTGTTTTTTCTCAAGAAATTTCAATATTCACGAACATACCAATGAAAAATACAGGTTCGGTTCACATTATCTCCATCCCTCCGTATCAATGTTTGTTACATGACGTTAGCATGTGGTGAAAAAGTACATTTTCAAATTTCGATCAACATTGAGGTGGGGAGGGGTGGTTAATTGAACGTACGTTCTCATTGAAATTTGCAGTTGTTTACTTGGTTTTGAAGAAGTGTATCAACATATTTTGCTCCCGATTGTAGATACACAGTTAAAATTATATTCTTCTTTCTATGCAATCGTATCTATGTTAAGGCCTGTTCACACTTTCCAATTTGACGGATCCGATTGTTTTCACAATCACCTCGTGCTCACGTGAAGTCGTAGTCGTGTTCCGTCTGTTTGGTGGAAAATCTCGAACTCAACTGAGCTACGACTACGACGAACAATTTATTTTACAACAATTCATATTCACAAGTTAAAAACAGAGATAACTCAAAATTTCTAGGAGTAGTAATTGATAAAAAATTAAGTTGGAGTTACCAAATTGACCTAGTTGCTAATAAAATAGCAAAATCGATTGGTATTTTTTTATAAATGTCGCTCATGTTTAAGTCGTCAGATTCTGACCAGCTTATATTATAATCTTATCTATTCCTACTTTTCGTATTCTACTATAATCTGGGGTAGCAATTATAAAACAAATTTAAATCCACTTTATCTTTTGCAAAAACGTGCTGTTCTGGTTATAACTTACTCCAAATACCAAGAACACAGCCGACCTTTATTCTGCAGTCTTAATCTTCTTAATGTTTATGAAATTACTAAATTGCAGCATGGTGAATTTGTCTACAAACATTGCAATAACTCTCTTCCAACCAATTATGACTTTTCATTTACAATATAATACTCGATCTAGAGTAAATATGAATTTGTTTCTGCCTATAGACAAAATACTAATTATGGCAAATTTTCAATAAAATTTAGAGCAGCACAAGTGTGGAATGAAATACCCATATTTATAAAACAATCGATTTCTCTTAATGTGTTTAGAAAACGTTACAAAAACATCTTGATACTTCTCTTGAAAATTAAATTCAATAAGTTTAATGTTAATTATTTTATATATTCATATTCTGTGTTACTTCATTGTATTTAGTCTGCTGTATAGTGATACTTAATCTTACTCAAGTGATTCACCTAACTTATACTTACACTCACACTTACAATTTTATAATTAACTATTGTATAGGTATATCTCTCTCCATCTCTCTCTCTCCATTTCTGCATGAGAACGTTTTGTAACCCTTTGGGTTTTTAATCTTACGCTCCTTTCCATTCTAATATTCATTATTTATTGTACTGATTCTTTTTATGTATACATTATTTACTGTACTGAATGGATAAATAAACAAATCTTGAATCAAATCTTGAATCTAATTTCTGAAAATGCTGTTTAAAGTCTCAAAAGAAAGCTTGCCTTTTCTCGAAAATTAAATTTGCTTACTCAACGTTGCCCTAGTTCTTTCTTTGAAATTTGTCACCTTTTATTCATTTTTAAATACAAAATGAATAGATTGGTCCCTTTACAAATACAAATAACATATAACATTAATATGAAATCAAAGAACATTAAGACATAACGAAAATATACGAAACAGAAAAACTGCGGATTAAAAGCAACAGGAAAAAGTTTAAAATAATGCTTAGAAAATATAGTCTCTTAAAAGACAAGAGTATGGGAGGGAGTTCCAGAGCCTAGTGACACGAACGAAATAAGAACACTTATAAAGACAGTTGTACGGGCACAAGGTACTACAGGTATAAGAGTCAAGTCATCAATATTACGCAGACAACGACTCGTACTTCTCCACGAAATGAAACCACGTGGCATGTCTACTAAGCCCTGAATCATTTTAAAAAGGAAGACAAGATCTGTGATTCCCCTACGCATGTACAGAGGAAGAAGCTGAAGTTGGTTAAGCCCAGTCTTGCAGCTACTTCATGACCTACAATAAGCCGAGAGGCACGGCGCTGCACCTGCTCAATTTTGTTCTTATTACGTTTGTATGGAGAACATACGGGACTGGCATATTCAAGTGTTGACCTCACCCAAGGTGGAATAGAGTAAACGCTTTACGGAGTGATCATCAATGTCTCTCGAAATCCGATACAATAGACCAAGCATCTTTAGGTCCTTAGCAACTATATGATCAGTATGGGTGTTCCAGTTGAGAGTGGTAATTAGCCACATTCCAAGATCTTTCTCACTCTGAACAATAGACAGCTGTTTAAAACCCAAATAGTACTGATGATCATAAATTATATACGAGTTCTAACAACTTCTCAGCACCTTACACTTATCGACATTAAACTCCATGCCCCAGGTGATAGACCAATTATACAGAGCATTAAGATCTTCCTGGAGTTTATCTAAAATCCTCTAAAATCTCCTTTGGTCAAGAAATCATTATGAAATCTGTGAGATATGATCCACATGCACGAACTGGTCTCACGAACACAGCGTCGCCGAACGAACGGGAATCTAATGAAACCAGCATGATTTTACTGTTATCGAATGACATTAACCTAACCCTGGTCCTAATAGCCAGTCTAATGTTGATCATCCATCGCCAATAACTCTCAAGGCCAAATTAAGGCTCATTTAAATGTATGCAGCCTATGATCAACAAGCCTTTTGATGTTTTGACCTTGTCGGAAACATGCAGGCTTAATGAAAATGTCTCAGATTGGTAAGTAAGCTTGCCCGGTTATTCATGTGTTAGAAGAGATCGAATCTCATGGCGTGGCGGAGGTTTGATAACCTACATTAAACATGGCCTGCCCTTCTCTGAACGTGAAGATTTAAACAATAATATTGATGAAGTCCTTTGGGTGGAAATCAATCGAAACAAATGTAAACCACTTCTGGTCACTAACATTTATCGCCCTCAGACCATCCACTGGATGATTTTCTACATAGGACTGAACAATCACTATCACAAGTTGATTGCAGGCGGTATATGAAAAGATCATTCTCGGTGATTTTAATGTTAATTTCAACGCTACGGGAAAAAGAACTGACCTACAAATAAAACACAAGGTGACAGGTTTTTTGCCTCATTATAGACATGCATCAGTTAATTTGTTCGCCTGTACTCGAATAACGAACCATTCATAAACGATAATCGACTTGATTTTTGCAAATAATAAGCACAGAATTGTCGAATCGGATGTGTTGCACTTAGAAATAAGTGATCATTCCCCTTGTGTATTGTATAATGAAGTCTGGCGTACGTAAATCTGAACCAAGAACAATTGAATATCGATCATTTAAACATTATACGATAAAAATGCCTTCACAATGATCTTTCTCGTGTTCCGTGGTCAATTATCGATGGCTTTGAAGATGTTGACGATGCTGTTCATTCGTGGACTAAACTATTTAATGACGTGACCGAAGAACATGCTCCAATTAAGACTCGTCGTGTGCAAGGTACTCGTACTCCTTGGATGACGAAACAAATATCCCACCTTATGAGAGAGCGTGATTTTCATCATAGAAAAGGCTCAAAGTCTGGTTTTCGTTGGAATAAGTTTCGCAGATATAGAAATCTGGTGCGTAGTGAGATCAAGAAAGCTAAATCTGACTACTACGTAAAGCTCATCGAGGAGATTAAAGGAAACAGTTCTAAATTATGGAGTGCCGTGAAACACGTTCTATATTCTATACGTTATATACCTGACCCAATTACCTCAATTGAATATGATGGCGTAATATCTACCACACCTCAGGATATTGCCTCCTCACTCAATTCTTTCTTTGTGAGTATCGGAAAGAAATTATCTGGATTAGTAGTATCATCTGAATTTGTAGCTGCTGAATGGTTAAGTAGTACAACTTCTTGTTTTAGTTTTAATGAGATTTCACAAACATTTGTAAGAGACCAGCTACAAAATCTAAAGGTTAACAAGGCTATTGGATAGATAAAGAAAGCGCACGGCTGCTAAGGGATCCTTCTGATGTCATATAGTACCCTCTATTAACCGCCTTTTTAACATTTCTTTGAAGACATCCGTATTCCCTTCCATCTGGAAAAATGCAAAAGTTGCCGCCATCTTTATGGTATAAACAGTCTGATCCATCAAACTATCGCCCGATTTCAGTCCTGCCCGTTTTGAGTAAAATTTTGGAAAAAGCTGTCCATGTCCAATTATACGAGTACATGAAGGTAAATTCGATTTTATCCGAAAGACAATTTGGGTTTAAACCAAAATCTTCTACAAGTGTGGCAGTAGGTCAGTTTACTGATTCAATACAAAAGAACATGGACATTGGCCTATTAACAGGGGTGGTCTTTATAGACTTGTCAAAAGCTTTTGACTGTGTAGACCATTCAATACTGCTAAAGAAACTTTCTCATTATGGTGTGTGTCATTCTGCAATGTCGTGGTTTCAATCCTATTTGGATAATCGTTTGCAAGGAACTCTCTATCAAAATCATGTGTCTGACTTGTCCAGATTATCAATGGGAGTACCACAAGGCTCCATCTTGGGACCTATTTATTATTTATATAAACGATCTCCCTAATTGCCTGGAAAGAGTAAATGTTACATTATACGCTGATGATACTGCCCTGTATTATTCTTCGCGATCTCCGGGTGATCTAAAGGTTGTTATCAACAATGTCAGTGACTTGATGAATGTTACGAAGTGGCTAAAGTATAATCGTCTAACGTTAAATGTCAGTAAAACCAAATTGATGATCATTGGAAGTCCTCGAAAGCTAACTAATATAGATCCTACTGGAATAAGCATATCAGGACAATTTTTAGAAAATTCTGAGACTTTTAAGTATCTTGGAATCACCATAAACAGTCATCTTACATGGGATAACCATGTGAATTATATTAGCAGTAAATTATTGAAAGAACTAAGTCTGTTTAGAAGAATTAAGATGCATCTCGCCACTAGTGCTAGGAAACTATTTTTTAATTCATTTATGTTGCCTCTTTGATTATTGTGATTGTGGAGACAGAGGTAATAACAATTTAATGCAATCTCTGCAAATTTTACAAGTCAGCCAAAGAAATCCTGGATCGGCCATACCACTCTTCCGCAACTGATGCCCTTAAAACACTCGATTGGAAGCCTTTAACTCATCGAAGATATTTACATCGATCTATTTTTATTTTTAAATGTATTAATTGTTTGATTGACTATGATTTTAACTTAACTTTCAACAAATCTATACACCGTTATAATTCGAGAAATAAGGAGAGCTTAAGAAAGCCCTCTTCAAAGCGCCGATGGGGTCAATGGACTGTGACCTCTCGTGTTTCTGATGACTGCCCTGGTCATATTTTTAAGAAAGGTTTAATTTTCAAGCAGAATTTTAACTCGTGATCTGTTTTTATACACACTTGTTGTTTTTTACATTTTATCCATCAATTTATCCATTTTAATGCTTGTTTGTTTTTTAATTTGTATAATTTGATGTAATCTGATATATTGTTAGGACCCTGATGAAAATCACTGAACAGGTGATCAGGTATCCTCATTAATGATTATTTCACAGCTTGGTCAGTATATTGCTGAAAATAACTTGAAAACACTTCGAGCCATCAGCAAATAAGGGTAAGTGCGATCCCTGAGTGATTGCATCAGCCATATCGTTGATGTATATAAGGAACAGAAGCGGTCCGAGGACCGAACCTTGAGGAACACCAGATGTTACAGGCAGCCATTCAGAAAAAAATCCATCAAGAACAACACGGTGGCGACTTTGAGAAAGGTAGCTACGGAACCAAGAAAGCAATGGGTCACGAATACCCATAACGTTGAGCTTATAAAGAAGTTTAGTATGGGGCACACGATCGAAGTCCTTAGAGAAGTTAAGACATATTAGGTCAACTTGTTGTTTGTTATCCAATGCTTGGGCGAGTATGTGAACAACTTGAATAAGTTGCGTAATACTAGAACGTCCAGGGAAAAAGCCGTGTTGCCAATTAGTGAGATTGTGCGAAATAAAACTAAACACTAAAAACACCCCTTTCCAACAATTTAGACAGCTGATCCAACAGAGAAATACCTCTATAGTTGGCTACTACAGCCTTTCTACTGGCTTTATGTATTGGTATACTAAGTTGGCATCTTTCCACTGAGTCGGAAATTCGCCTATACAGTACTTAGCCTTTCGAGCCTCGACCTTGTGTGAAATTATTTTGAATTATAAACACAAGGTCGATGCTTGAAAGGCTAATTTATATTCACATAAAACAATATTATTTGGCCGCCATCTTTATGAATTCGGTGTATAGCCATCAACGCAAAGCTCAAATCATGAAATATTTTGGCATTCAACTATTCACTTCATGTAGAATCTATATATCAGTAATATCGAATTTGTGGTGATATAGGCACTTCAATAAAATTTAAAAAAAATTTCGATCCACGTTTACCCCAGAAGCAAACTTGCTTATCTAGGGGGCTCACGTATACATTTCATTTTACATTATTAAAACATTATACATAAATAAACCATTACAGTTTACATTATTTTCTTAAAAAGACACAAACAGGAACGCACATAACATAACAAACAAAATATAAATAAAGGCTAAACATTAGCAAGGGAAAAGCGATCAGTATTCAATATAAATTGCTGAACAATACGAAACAAATTACAGTTTTCTTCATAACTTAATGTTTCAGAGCCAAATAGTATATATCTGAGTTGGCTTTTTTCGCCACTCGCTAAACGTGCAGCAAGGTAAGAACAAAACGCTGAGCAGCAAAACGAGGACATGATAAGAAGAAGTGTTTTACAGTTTCCTTTTCAAGTCCACAGAAACATAAAGGTGAATCACAACAACTAATTTTATACAAATAGTCATTGCACACAAAAACCCAGTTAGGAAAAAAATGTTAGGAAACATAAAATTGTTAGGAAACATAACTTATGTAGGTACTAAAATTATCTTTCTCTAGTCTTTTTAATTTAATGTCATTGGTTAATGGACTTTATATTATGTTTATCTTGATATAAAACCATTTAACATACGCCTGATTACGTAACTAATTTCTATCTAAACTTTTCAGCAATGCAGGAATACCAAAGCGTTTTTTAGATTTTCGAAACTCTAGTCAGCTGCTAGAGATATTTGACCTAATTCATACGTGTATGGTATACTGTACTTGAACGCTATACTAGAGATCTTATCAGATGTAAAATTATGTATCGTGAGTTTGGCCTTATAGCCTTCATATTCTACAACACAGAATCTTTTTTTGGTTTTCTCTCACTGTTGAAGTGTTTCTCGTTGAACTTTTGTTGGCTACAAGATGAACGAAATGAATGGTTTCTTTATGAATATACTGCCCGGCGAGATGTAAAATAAACATTTTACATCTTTTCAAGTTCTCTATAGCTAAAGTCGATATACACTGTGAAAACGGAATGGTTATTTCAACCAACAAAAATTGGTTGAAATGTGGATCTGAGACAAACAGTTGCAAATGGTCATAACAACCAATTAATAAATGGTTAAAACTAATGGTTAAAACTACCATTGTGAATTGTTGTAACGACCAATTTCCAATAGTAGATTTAACCATTTTATTTTAGTACATATAACTAATTATGATGGGTGTATATGACCAATTACATTTGGTAATTGATTTAACCAATTTAGAATAATACCCAGGGTGGATCTGAGGTAATCAATTGTAAATGGTTAAAGTGTGTTATTTTAACAATTTTTTATTGGTTGTAGAAATGGTAGTATTAACCATTACACAAATGGTAACTTTTAATGCGCAAATCTTATCCATCTTATGAAATATAACAAAAAAAAACACAAATTTGATGGAAAAATTAATCTAAATGCTTCCTGTTTTACAAATGTTTACAAAATTCTTAACAGCAAAAACTGCTATATAAGGGGCTGATTACATGCATGGATAGTCTCAGCCAGAGTCCACCGGTGAGACGCTTATAACCGTTACGATCTCTCCATATATCGTCTGTCTACTCCAAGTTATTCCACATTCACAGCAGTGTATATATATTAACACATAATATATAGTGTTGAAAAAAGTGTTGTCTTTTTTGGGGGTTTTATTGAAACTTTCAGGTAAACTTTGCCCTCACAAATTACGGAAGTTCTCGTTCGTTTCAACGTTGCTTTGTCTACTTTAAATACTCATAATGTCCTATATTTTGTGCAAAATCTTGTGAAATTTAACGGGCAAGATTGTTTTGTTATTTTAACTATACAATGTTATTTATAACAGTTAAATGTAACAATTTCAATGGTAAATTGTTTGCTTCTCAAGCTTTAACGCAAACTTAGAAAAATGTTTCTGAGCCCAAGACGGGGACGTGCGAATTAGTGCACAACGTAACCTTCGCTCTGCTATATCTGAGTTCTTGTAGATCAATGATTAGAGCGTCTAACTATGGCGATCAGAATATTTCGGGTTCGATTCCCGTCTGGGGATCAAAAACATTTTTTCGAGTTTGCGTTAAAGCTTGAGTAGCAAACAATTTACTATATTATTTATAGTTCTCGTGCATGTAGAATGTTAATGATTTGTTTAAAAATAATTGACATGATTTGCTTTTTGTGTGTACAAGTCAGACATCAAATTCCCGTGTTTCAAGAAAGGAATACCAAATGTTTTCCGTGCAGGATATACTCACGCATGTGATCCAAACACGCGGGATGTTGCGAGACTTTCGAAAAGCGTAAAAAAACACGAGCCGATAGGCGAGTGTTTTTTACCTTTTCGGAAGTCGAGCAACATCCCAAGTGTTTGGATCACAGTATCCTGCACGGAAAACCATTTGGTATTTATTTTATAAAATAACGACAGAGAAATAACGAATTTTATCCAAAAATAATATGATGAAAATACAAATTCTCCCAAGAATTATCAACTACCAATCATAATTCGTCTCCAACAACAGACGAGCAGGCCGGAAAGCTGAAATTTGTTTTGCCGACAAATCCGACAACAATTAAAGAGAATATGGATAAATACTCGACTTTGAAGATCAAAAATACTGACTAGTTTTAGGCAAACGCTTAATCATTACTGGAATCAGCCGTCTCAGGGTTTGGCTTATTGTTTCAAAGCGAACAGACAGATATTGTGGGCAGCAACTGTCGCTGTGGAAGGTCTTCGCTGTCTTTTTCACAATTTCACTGGAAGATTTTGGATTTTAAGTCGAGAGCTGTTGGGTATTTTACTTCGCATAAATAAATATTGTTCTTTTCCCAGTGAGTTCATCAGGCAAGAAAATAGAGTTTGTTGCTTTCAAAACATTCCCTTTTCAAGTTTTGTTTCAACTTATAACGATAAATGGAATGAGATGGAAAACGCCACTTAAAATTGCTGTAAATTCCTGTGCAGGATACTCTCATCCTGCACGGGTATTGACTAATCAAATTGTTATTGTGTACATGTTATTTTATAATACTCCGATTCTGCACGGGTATTGACCAATCAGAACGCTTGTACATGTTATTTTATAATTATTTTTCGTGTCAGCATAATCAATTTATGTATTGATTTCCTGTTCTTTTACACCAAGTATACATTAATATAATGAAGTGATCAGTACTTAGTAGTTTATTCACCTAGACTTGGATAAATCCGTCTCTCCAAAGGGTTGCGGGTTTTTACGCTTTTCTCAAGTCTCGCAACATCCCGTGTGTTTGGATCACGTTATCCAAACACGGAAACCATTAGGGATTTCTTATATCCATAACTAATACCATCGTTAAACAAATTCATCTTCGGATATATTAAGGGGGTCCACTACCAAAAAAATTTTCCTCTTTTCTTTTTAATATAATTAAAATCTACTTATACCTGGTTGTTGGGTGAGTTAGTCTGACTAAAAAAAGATGTTATGCATTGTTGCCATAGTTACCAAGATATGACACCCCATGGTGAAAAGAGCGTATTTTTTATAAACATGATAACTATATAAATAATAATGATAAAAACCAGGAATAACTTTTATTTAGTCACAAACAACATTGTCTAAGAGGTGTAGCAGAACTATTGACATAGGAGCCGCCATAATAAAAGTTTGGCAGTCTGAATACTAGAAATGTGTACAATTGCTCTCACTAAAACTATTACTATTTCATTACAATTGAACATAATTCAATTATTTTACTTCATCTCCAAGAGAAATGTATATACTGTTAGCGCTGAAAATTTGATCAAGATAGCTTAAATACTTGTTGAGATATCCTGCGCGCAATATCAGGAATCGGCTTTTGAGAAAAACGGCTTTAAAGTTAAACTTTCTAATTATTAATACCAATAAAGATATATTCCAGTCTTATAAGTTACGCCCTACTTTTCTTTTCCTTTTCTTGGTGTTAACCATTTCATTTCGATGTCAGGTTATATTCTTTGGGTCTAAGTCATTCGTTTGTGACTAGGTAGGGCTTCGCGTGGTGGACGATTTAATGACAATTGTGTCTCTGTTTACACAATTTTCGGTGGAGTATATTTATCTGCGGGAACAAGGACGCATTTCTTCCTCGGCTTGAATTGCCATTATTACTTAATTATTCTCAGTGGATATATAATGTATATTCTGTATACCTTAGACTTGTTTGCTTTGGGTATAACAAAAAGTCTAAAATGGTGTGACGAAACTGTTCACACGGTTGTAGTTTACGATTACACGGATAGGTTTCGTAATATCTTTATTTCATCTACAAAACTTTCGACTTGAGTAGCAAAGGACTGATCGTCAAGAAGTGATTAGAATTTTACTGTTTATAGTTTTTGCGAGTGTTCTTGTTGATATCGTCATGTTGTTGTTTTACATTGGAGAAGAAGGTCGAAGGGACATAAGAATTGGCGCGCAAATTGGTGGCACGGGGATTGTTATTAGTGTATACATACACAGTACTAGTTCATTATACATAAACACATGCCGTATGCATCACCCGGTAAAAAAAGACCTATATAGAGCATTATGCCTAGTCGTAGCCAAAAATGACATGAGCCGTAGCCCGATTTTATCAACTGGGGTAAATAATACCGTACTAAAACCGGAAGTCGAAAAGGGAACTCCAAATACACCCTAAGCGAGAGATTGCACACTTTAACTCATTATTCTAAGTTTTAAAAAAAATCTTTTCTTCTACACTTTCGGCTCTAGGGTCGTGTTTATGTTTAACAACAATGGCGGATACTACCAGTTTCCTACCGTCACAGCCTCCCTCGTTAGCAACAAAGCCAGAGGATCCTGTATATTCTTTTACAGGACTAGGGATCGGGTCATTGGTCTTAATGATGTCCTCGCCAACTGTGAAACACGGCAATGTGGAAACTTAGCCCTACTAAATTAAAAGCAGTTTGATTCCCATCAAAAGCGTCCGCCCGTTGCAAAACATCTCTCGCTAACTTAAACCAAAATAAACAATATCACATATGCCTGAAGACCGGTCACATGACTACCCACGCACCAATCAATTCACTCTTAATGTTTTAAAATATAATAAAATTTCATTTATGGAGAAGTGGTGCGGGAAAAAATGTGCGCAACATGGAAAATTAAGCAGTTTTTGCATCCAAATATACGTTGCTAAGGGAGTTGCTAAGGCGGAAAATGCAGTCCAGCCTTGGAATTTTACGAATTTTCAACATTTCTATCTTTACAATCGAAAAAATTCTTTCAATTAACTATTCTAATATGGTTAACCAGTTAATTTATGGCTAATTCAAAAATTCACTAAAATATTTATTTTTTGTAGTGGACCCCACTGATTTTTGTAGTGGCCGCAAGCACATCAACGTTGTGAGAACGTTGTGAGAACGTTGCGCTTACGTCCGGAAAACGTTATTTCGAACGTTCGCACAACGTTTTTTTGTCGACTCCGCTATACGTCGTCACAACGTTCGCTGATAACGTTCACACAACTTTTCACACAACTTTTCACAATGAAGGAAAACCTATGAATTGAAAATCTTTCATCATGAAAGTATCTTCGTTATACAAGCGCAATTTCTTAGCGATTCTTTCTTAAGACTTAACGATTCTTAGCGATTCGATTTCTTAGCAATCATGGCCAAGCGGGAATTAAACAATCACGGCCAAGCGGTGAATGTAATATATATTATTTACGTTCACCGCTTGGCCGTGATTGTTAAGAAATCGAATCGCTAAAAAACAATCGCTCAGAAAAAATCGCTAAGAAATTGCGCTTCTATAACGAAGATACTTTCATGATGAAAGATTTTCAATTCATAGGTTTTCCATGTGTCGCCACGTGAGATCTTCAGATATATTTTCTGACCATATGTGCAACAATTGTTCAGCATACTTGGAAAAACCTAACATTATAAGACAAAATCTCACACCGAAAGTCCTGAACACACAAATGCTTTTTATTGTTTCTTATTAACAACAATTAACTTATTATATATTAGTGAAATGCTCTCAGACGTCATCTTCCTCATCTTCTGCCACATAATTCATACTAGTAGCTTGACGATTCTATAAGAGACAGTTTGTATGATTTAAATACATTCATAGCTATTTCCTATCATTCCTATTCTCACGTGTTACCGTGAACATTCACAAATTATTTTGAAAATAAGCTAATCGATCGTCATTGCGTCAACCGTTACAGTCAGGTAATTGATAAAAGATAGTGCGAATAGTCGACGAATAGTGCGAATAGTCAGCGAATAGTGCGAATAGTCGACGAATAGTTGCGAATAGTCGGCGAATAGTGCGAATAGTCGACGAATAGTTGCGAATAGTGCGAATAGTCGGCGAATAGTGCTAATAGTCGGCGAATAGTGCGAATAATCGGCGAATAGTCGACGAACACGGTATTAGGGGCGGATCTAGAGTAAAATCTGACCGGTGCTCACCAATTTTAGTAGTTCGTTGTGCGCCGTAGTTGAAAATTAAGGTCTTAAAATGGCATTTCCTGCTTATTTACGACAGATTTGGAGTCTTTCTGAATGGTAGATTTGTAGATACTTAATACGCGTTTTTCCAGTTTACAAACTTCCAAGTGGTGGGAAAACTGCAGCCACAAAATATTGATTGCATCAAGCAGAAACTGAGTAACAATACGCAAGCAAGTAACTAGTGCACATGTGGTTTCCAAGTACGCTTTTGGGTTACGGTCAATTTATTAGCCAAGAATACGATGGGGATGCCAATGCAGTTCGAAATGTTTGACCACCAAACCAGCAAAATAGACTGTTAAAAATGTAGAAGATATGGAGGTTGACCAGCAAAATAGACAGTTAAAAATGTTTATAGATGTGTAGGTTGACCACCAAACCAGCAAAATAGACAGTTAAAAATGTTTATAGATGTGTAGGTTGACCACCAAACCAGCAAAATAGACAGTTAAAAATGTTTATAGATGTGTAGGTTGACCACCAAACCAGCAAAATAGACAGTTAAAAATGTTTATAGATGTGTAGGTTGACCACCAAACCAGCAAAATAGACAGTTAAAAATGTTTATAGATGTGTAGGTTGACCACCAAACCAGCAAAATAGACAGTTAAAAATGTTTATAGATGTGGAGGTTGACCACCAAAGCAGCAAAATAGACAGTTCAAATGTTATGATAAATAATATAAATAAATCTTAGCTATGCTTACAAATGTAAGCCTATTTTTTAAGTAAACATTAGATTATTTAATGTTTTACTATTTTATATAGCGCAAATTAGCATATGTATATGATCAAATGCGCATTACAACATAGTACCCAGTACCCCAATCAATTAACCTTAACTATTTATTTTTACAGTTTTTATCATCATTAGTTTTCCTGACTATTTATCCTAACCCGCCCTGTCAACTTGATCCCTGTGGGAGGAAACCGGAGAACCACGACTTTCGGCAGAGTGTTGATGTTGACCAACTCTTTCCACGGGCGATCAAATGTCCGAACAGGCAGAGTAAGCAGCCTGGAAGCCTTCGGTGTAGACCAGATTCCCTTGTTGGTCTTTCCCTTCTTGTATAAATGCGACCATGCTTTCAAGATCGGACAGTTGATTTGCACTATTCGCACTATTCGCCTACTATTAGCACTATTCGCCGACTATTCGCACTATTCGCAACTATTCGTCGACTATTCGCACTATTCGCCGACTATTCGCAACTATTCGCACTATTCGCCGACTATTCGCACTATTCGTCGACTATTCGCACTATTCGCGACTATTCTCCT
Source organism: Chrysogorgia sp. JL179-B06 (assembly GCA_035772405.1). Classification (NCBI taxonomy): domain Eukaryota; kingdom Metazoa; phylum Cnidaria; class Anthozoa; order Scleralcyonacea; family Chrysogorgiidae; genus Chrysogorgia; species Chrysogorgia sp. JL179-B06. Next base: position 2,583,748 of record JAYKKM010000047.1, read on the forward strand.
TTTATCAATTACCGTTACAGTCAACCGTTACAGTCAACCGTTTGAATGTCTAGTAATTTAAGATGAGAATTACCATTGCAGAACAACAAAAATAAGGAAACGGCGTTCTCTGATCAAAATATTTCACTGATTAGACGTTTACTTACCTTACAAAGGATTATATGGCTTTGAATAACCACGGATGGATAAAGCATTGAAGACCAAAGAATCGACGAACTTGTAATTGAAACGTGTATCACACCTTCGGCTTCTGACTGAATAATGCGTTTGTGACAACACAGAGCCAAGCAGTCCGGCCACGCAGAATTTGTGACATGCCCGACATGCCAGACACAACGTACTGTGAACGTTATCAGAACGTTTTTGAGTAACCTACGGAATTCGAACGTTTCTCAAACAACAATGTTTGCTATCAAATAATTTCAACATTCAAATTCAAGCAGTTGTACTAAAAGGATATTTAATCTATACAAACATTTGTGTTACTGATAACCTAACGTTGAGGAGACGTTATACCAACGTTTTTGCCGCACGTTAGATTCCAACGTTGATAGAACGTTCTTTCATGGTTTACGACACCTTTGTGTAATATAATACCCAACGTCCAGGAGACGTTATATGAACGTACGTTAGATCTCAATGTTGCTACAACGTTCTTTCGTGGTTTTTGACACCTCTATGTAATTTAATATAACTACGTGTCAGGAAAACAATGTTGTGGGAAAGTTGTCAGATCGGGAACGTTAGGTCCGACCTAACCAAACCACAACCTTTTACGAACGTTGTGATTACGTTGTGTGCTAGCTGGGGGACCCCCTTAAAGCATGCTATATCACCGATTGAAATGAACACTGAACAGACGTACGCCTTCAAAATCAAGAAGAGAACCTATATATATCTAATTTAATTTAATAAGCTTTGCCAAGTTACAATAAAAGTAAGTAATAAATAGTTTGTTTTAAATTGTTTTAAATGCTTGTTTTAAATGCTAGTAGAACTCCCCCGGCCCGCAAATCTCTATCCTTCCTGATGATTGTATATTCACTCGGTAAGATCTCGGTATCACACAAGCGATGTCAGCATTTTCGGTGTAGACAAGTTCTTGAAAACGGGAAAGATTGTATACGACTGCACTGGGATGGTCGTCGTTCAGCTTGTGTACGCTCTTTGAACTTCTGGCATTCGAGACAAGAGTTAAGTTGTGGAGACACACAGTTCCCTCGGTTAGCATTGGGACCAGGATGGCTTGAAATATCCCCACATAATAGTAACAATCCCACGATAAAATCACTGCAGCTCTGAAAATTGCGGACATGCATGTCGAATAGTTGGTCTTCGATATTTGACACAATCACGAAAGAGGGCTTAAAATATCGCCAACATACTGCACTCCATCCTGGCGAAGACATCGGATTTACACCAGAATAATACTTGTTGTTATTATCGATCGCATGTAGTCGAGAATAGAGAAGCAGAGCCGTCAAAATAAACCCAATATAACCATACATATATATATATATATATATATATATATATATATATATATATATATATATATATATATATTTATATATATATATATATATATATATATATATATATATATATATATAAGAAACCTGCTAACCAGTCCAGATAAATTTAATAACGTTCAACATCTACGGCGAAACGGTCTTTTGCGATTTGTGATCATATACGGCGTGCGAGGTCTGGGGACAATGGATGGGGAAAACCCTCAGAGTAATGGTTAGGGTTAGGGTTGGGATTTACGATATCAGTAAATTTAGAGTGGTTTTATATTTTATTGATATAATAATTAAGGAGCTCATGCTGGTGGGCGAGGGGTTATTGCGAAATGCATTTCTAGTTAGCACTATCTTTATGGTTGGGATCCACTGGTGGGTAAGATCCGCTAGTAGGTAGAGGTCCACTAGTAGGTAGGGGTCCACTAGTAGGTAGGGGTCTACTAGTAGGTAGGGGTCCACTAGTAGGTAGGGGTCCATTAGTAGGTAGAGGTCCACTAGTAGGTAGAGGTCCACTAGTAGGTAGAGGTCCACTAGTAGGTAGGGGTCCATTAGTAGGTAGAGGTCCACTAGTAGGTAGAGGTCCATTAGTAGGTAGAGGTCCATTAGTAGGTAGAGGTCCGCTAGTAGGTAGAGGTCCATTAGTAGGTAGAGGTCCATTAGTAGGTAGAGGTCCATTAGTAGGTAGAGGTCCACTAGTAGGTAGAGGTCCATTAGTAGGTATAGAGGTCCATTAGTAGGTAGAGGTCCATTAGTAGGTAGAGGTCCACTAGTAGGTAGAGGTCCATTAGTAGGTAGAAGGTAGAGGTCCACTAGTAGGTAGAGGTCCATTAGTAGGTAGAGGTCCATTAGTAGGTAGAGGTCCATTAGTAGGTAGAGGTCCACTAGTAGGTAGAGGTCCATTAGTAGGTAGAGGTCCACTAGTAGGTAGAGGTCCGCTAGTAGGTAGAGGTCCACTAGTAGGTAGGGGTCCATTAGTAGGTAGAGGTCCACTAGTAGGTAGAGGTCCGCTAGTAGGTAGGGGGCCATTAACAGGTTTCCGTCCACTGGTAGATAAGGGGGCCACTATTTGGTTATCTCCGCCAATCCAAGTCTGAGTGGTTGCCTCGCTGGATGACGAGCAGCGATATCCGATGCACGTCGGTTGCGTGAAACGTGAGACATGTATATAAGGCTTGAAATCACAATTTTTCTCGTGTGCTATACAAGTGTTAAAGTGCAAGATGACGGACTCCTGGCTCCAATACGCTGTGCAATTAGCACAATTTCGTCCACGAACGTCAATGTAATCCATTTTAATACAGCTTCCAGAACTAAAAGTTAAGATGTCCATCTCTTCCTTGGCTGCTTGTGCATAATCTCTGTATACCACGCCATCAGTATCATAACAACACGTGAGACGCCATTTACTAGAGTCCTGTTGGATGGATTCCATTCTGGATTTAGAAAGACGATACAGAAACCACGAGGGATCGTTTTGCTTTACGGGAAAGTTTTTAAAAAGCGGAAAGGGGACAAAATAATCTGCATGGTGAAATTTATAGGATTGAATAAGGGTCCAAGTCATGGCGGAGGAATCATCAAAATCACAGAATACCGTAAAAGGTTGCATGTTGATATCTAGCACACTGTAGTTCCCAGGGACACGACTTCCGTTGCTGTAACCTCGGCAAGATTTGATTGGCTGGTGACATCGTTCTCCTGTGTAACCAGGCTCACACTCGCATCTGAAGCGCTTTCTGCTGCTTGGTATGGGAGGTAGACATGTTCCACCATTAAGGCAAGGATTGGATGTCAAACAGCAATTTATGACGTTCATGCAGCTTCGACCACATTGTTGATTGATGACCTGAAATATACATAGAATACTTTAAAATTGTGACTTTGTCGTGGTGACAAATTTAAATATCGCTTTGTAAAACGTACTAACCATGGTGATTGGTAATAAGTTCAGAACGTTCTGCAAACTAAACTTCTTATTTATAAACACATTTACCAAAATCTGGCGTAATGTTGGAAGCAAAGGGTGAGAAAAAGAAATGATCGAGTTCTTAGAAGAACTGTTTTGAGAAATAAATAGGCTTTGAGAAATAAAGATTTGAGAAATAAATAGGCTTAAGATAAAAGAGCACGATGCATTTCGGCAGACAACTTTGTTTTCAGTCTGTCACTATTTTAAAGGGGCAGCGTCATGACTTGCGCATGCGCAAGTCTGTTTTTCTTCGAGGGGTCCTTCGACCTTTATTGGCACGCCATCATGGAATCCATGATAAGTGAAATAAATGGGCGTTGTATCACCTCTTGTAAGAGTGAATCTGATTGGCTAATGGGTTTTCTAGCTTAAAATATATACTGAGCAAAGTCACTGTCACTGCAGGAATTACAGTACATCCAACCAAGCATTTCGCATCAATCCATGACTCGTTTCGCTCAAGTAAATCCTTTTATGGGAATCGTTCCATCTTTTCGTAGCTTTACATTGATCCTGTAACTTCTTCTTGCGACCGGAGTATAGACGACATTCTAAATCGTAAGCCAACTTGAAAAAATGCAGGCTGAATTTTTTCGCACGCATGCGCAAGTCATGACGATGCTCCTTTAAGTGTCACTTCCCTATTGGGGTCACATCATCCTACCTCTTTCGCCTTGTTTTGGGCAGGTACTAGTGTATATGTGCATGTATAAATACCCTTCCGCGGTATAGAATGCACTCGGGTAGTTTCTGAAACCTCAACCCCCCCCCCCCCCCCCACACACAGCCCCACACTCCACTTTTACAATCAATGCCGCCAGCAGCTTTTCAAAGAGTTTGTAAAAGAACGCACGAAAACGAGCCATGTGGAATCGTGGACGTGGCAGCTGAACGACGTACAGTACTATAATCAGTGCTTGGTTCATAATGCGACACGCTGCAGTCTCGAATTTCATCTGCGACAGAGTCTTGTTTATAGGTTGGTTCCATGGCGGCCATGTTGGAGGTCATTTACCGACTTTTAGTATGAATAGATATATATAGTTATATTATTTTTTATAATTAATTTATTTGCCGCATAAAAATGCATACTGTTAGCCTGTAATGGTTCATATCTTCTTTCATAACATCAATATATTCTATATTACTTGTTTATAGATCATAAAGCTTGGCATTGTTTCAGAATATTCATCATCATACATTCAGCTACTCTATATTACCCCCTGCGGTGTTAATCTCGCTTAACCGTCAGATAAACATTGTTATATTACTATTTTTACCGTAAAATATACAGGAAAATCAAATCTACTGTTAATCTACTATCTATCTATCTATCTATCTATTCGAGCGCACTCGCACTAATTTGATGAGTTTTCTCCATTCGTTCCTGTCTTCCATAATTCTGGGTAGTTCTTGTCTCGTTAGGCCGGTGTCTGTATCCAGCTGATCTATATACGTTGTTGCTGGGCGGCCCCTTGAGCGCTTTCCACGTGTTGGGTTCCAGAACAGTACTTGTGACACTACTTCATCTTTGTTCCTCCAGCAGTGGCCACTAAACCGAAGTCGCCGTTCTCGAATGGTGGTAGAGATCATTGGTAGGTCACCATACAAGTCCTGGTTGGTTATATGGTCTTTCCAACTTTTGTCGAGCGCCGTTCTTAACAGTCTTGTGTAGCATCCATCCAGACGTTTCTCTAAAGTTCGAGTCAGAGTCCAGCTTTCAGAGCCGTATACCAATACGGCTTCCACAGCTAGTAGCTCTGAAAAATTGGATCTTTAACTGTCTGGATAGATTGGACTTCCACACCGCAGTTAATTTATCGAGAGCTGACCACGCCTTGGCTTTACGTATATTGACATATTTATTGGTGCAGTCCACCCATGATCTTGGAGATATTGGAAATCTTCAACCTGCTTTAGCTTGTTGTTGTCTAGGGTTTTGATTTCCCCTTGCTGATTATATGCAATGTATTCTGTCTTGGAGCAGTTGATATGTAGACCGACTTCCCCTGCAGCTTCTTCCACCCTTTGAAGCAATTCCTGAGCCTTTACTAGGTTATCTGAAACCAAGGCAATGTCATCAGCATAGTCTGTGTCCGTTACTTTTACTGCTGGATAGCGACCACTCCTTCTTTCTTGCAGGGTGAACCCAAGGTCGTCATGGCCATCTATTGCCGTCCTAAGAGCATAATCCAATGTTATAATGAATAGGAACGGTGCCAGAGTATCGCCTTGAAGTACTCCTGCTGAGATTGGGAAGAAATCTGATTCGCCATCTGAGGAACGAACACATGCTACAGTATTTTTGTACAATAAGGCAATAGCTGAGATAATCTTTTCCGGGATACCATATAAGCCTTCAGGATCTCCAGCATTTTCTCTCTATTTATTGAGTCGTATGCCTTCTTGAAATCCACGAACGTGAAAACAGCTGTAAGGTTTTTGGCCTTGATTCCCTCAATTAGTCTTCTAATAGTTAGGATTTGAGCTACTGTTGATCTATTGGGTCGGAATCCATTCTTATTGTTGCGTAGGATAGGTTCGATGTGAGGGCGCATTCTGTTTAGGAGCATTCTATTGTATATTTTGGCAGCAATCTACTAACTGCCTGCTTAATAAGCCATGTATTGTAGCCAGGTTACCTGGTCGACTTCAAACGTGATTTAAAGTCGTCTAATCGTAAGTATATGTGTGGATTTTATACTGCGTGAAAAGTCGCTCGTGCGGGAAATACGCGTAACATTGTGCTGGTAATGCATCGTGACATGACAGCAAGTGTCCCGAGTTGAAACTTTTTCTGTAAAATTTGGGAAAGGTCAGAATTTGCTTGCTTTACGATCCCCTTCAACAAAATGTTTCACAAATGTTTTCTTTTATGTACAGTACGTATGTAAGATAATAGATTTGCAATGTAACAAAATGTTAATTTTGTTGCGAGCGAGCTGAAAATTTAGTTTATATATCAAAGCATACACTAGTAAGTTCACTAACTCAAGTTATATTCTACCTCGTGCAGATTCCCAAAATTAAAACTCCTGTAACCTTTACTTTCACGCATCGCCTCTGGCTTTAAATATTTATTGGAAGAACACAGCTGACACGACACGGGTGTGTTTCCACATAGTTGAAACGAAAGGCATAAACAGTTAGCCAGGCAGCGCTCCAAGCAATTCTCCATCGTTATTCCTGAGATATTGAGAAAACTATGTCCATAAAGGGCTTTGTCAAGATCACTATGAACCACCAGTCCACTGCTAGCATCGTGATAGCTATTGACGAAGTGACGAAATTGAAGCAGAACAGAGACCAACAACATTGACGTGAGTCTAAATGAGAAAAATCACAAGTTTTAGGGCGCGCAATGGTACATTTGCATATATAAAAAAGTAATGCTAAATTATCATGTATTACCCTGAATACAGTACATAGAGAGGCTGCGAAAAATCGAAAATATCTATTGGCAATTGAAATTCATAAATTTTACATGTGTTAAACGGCTTAAACCACGGGTTACGTCGAGGGTTAGTTAAAACGCGCATGATTTTCATTGACCAAATGACCATAGGGCAAAGGTCGAAGTAGGAGATCGTATCGTTCAGAATTCTTTAATTTTCTCGTTTCTTTACGTTATATTTTGTTTTAAACTTTGTAAAGCAATACTTATTATCAACTTCAAAAGCAAAGGGCTATGCGAAGGATGATCTAAGCTGAGGTAATAGAGTTTTAAAGCTTTATATTGCTCCAATAAACCAGAAGCGATTAGTTTCAGAGTGTTACGTTTATTTTTTATCATCAACACTCTGCACGTTCAAGTGGACTATTTAGTTATTATGCCGAAAATTGGGGGGGGGTTGAAATTTTTTTTTGGAGGGGTAAAAGTTGGTTTGGGGGGGTGAAAATTGATATTTGGGGGGGTGGCACCGATAACTCGTAAGCAAAAAGTGAGGCAAAAAGTTCCAGGCCCCTACGCGGTTTGCAGGTAGATTTCAGGCCCCGTACGCGGTTTGCAGGTAGATTTTTCAAGGTAAAACGTTTTTGTAGTTGTAGACCTTATAATATTTTTGGTAAATAAATTACTTGAACCATGGATAGCTAGTAAAATTAATTTATTTCACTATACTGACTTCGTAATACGCACGCCATGTTTGGCAAACGTTTTCTTCAGAAATAAACCACCCCCATGGCTATAGAATATATTAAAGGAAAGATAAATGATCTATTAACAACATACGTACAGCTTATCCCGGTAGCTAACTTAGTTCTCTTTAAAAGCGGATAATCGAACATGCCAAAAAATATAATTTTCGTCACGGATAACTTTCGGCTGTCTTCGACGAACGTTTTCTTGAGAAATAATCAACTCCCAAAGCTACAATATATATTAAAACAAAGATAAATTATGTGTTTACAATATGCGTACAGCGTATCCGGCTACCGAACGTAGTTTTCTTAAAAAGAGCGGATAATCTAACTGTTCTAACATCCAAAAATAAAAAATTCAAAATATGTTACCTGCAAACCGCGTGGGGGCCTGAAACCTTGCCTCACTTGACTAGCGTTCCATATATAGAGTTCACTGGTGTTAGCTTGTAGCCAATCAGCGATCAGCGCGCTCCGAGAATATATCGACAACTTCCGACTTTGATATATTTCGACGCCATTGTTTCAAGAATATTATTCAAGAAGAATTCTTTACAATTTGGTAAGTGTTTTTTATATGAACTACAATAAATTTGCAAGTGTGATCTACAACAGTTTTCGTAGGTTGTACGGAGTCAGCGACATGACGCCAAACGATTTTTAAAGCCTCGTTAAAATCAAAATATTCAGCAAAGACAGCCGGCAACACGTGTTTGACCAGATACCAGTTTATGCAAGAGACTCTCAACCTCTTCGGAGGACAATTCAACCTCTTCGGAGGACAATTCAACCTCTTTGGAGGACAATTCAACCTCGTCGGAGGACTAAACAACCTCTTCGAAGGACTAAACAACCTTTTCGGAGGACAATTCAACCTCTTCGAAGGATAATTCAAACTCTTCGGAGGACTAAACAACCTCTTCGGAACCTCTTGTATCTATGTTGTAATATGTTATACAACTATTTTATCTTTATGTTCAACTGCATTTTATGCAACTGTTCAACTTTATACATCTGTTTAATATTACATGTTCATCTGTTTAATATTACATCTGTTTAATATTACATCTGTTTAATATTACATGTTTAATATTACATGTTCATGAACTACCATTATTTGTGAATAGGTGTTGAGAACGGTTACAACACAAGGGGGGCGAGGTCAACAGGGGGCCAGGGAGTCAACAGGGGGTTGGGAATATGTGAGACATCCGCAAATGTGCCTGCACTGGATTTAGTATCCGGTTGGATAGTGGATAATCTCAATGTCCGTCCGGATATTTTCTATTATCCGGCTAGATATCGGATAATTTGTTTTTGACATGGTAAATTGATTGCTACTCAAGCTTTTAATGCAAACTCAGAAAATGTTTCTGAGCCCCAGACGGGAATCGAACCCGCAACCTTCATGATCTCCGGTTAGACGCTCTAACCATTGAGCTACCAGAACTCAGATGGCAGAACAAAGGCTACGTTGTGTACTAGTTCGTACATGCAACATACGTACTGCTAATTCAGCGTCTCGATATGTCTATATATCTTATCAGAATATATTAAATGTGACTTGCAGCTTGGTTATTTTAATATGGTAAATTGTTTGCTACTCAAGCTTTTAACGCAAACTCAGAAAATGTTTCTGAGCTACAGATTCATGCGAATCGAACCCGTATTTTGTATTTACGTAATTAGCAGTACCGGTACGTACAGTATGTTGCACGTACGAACTAGTACGCAACGTAGCCTTCATTCTGCCATCTGAGTTCTAGTAGCTCAATGGTTAGAGCGTCTAACCAGAGATTATGAAGGTTGTGGGTTCGATTCCCGTCGGGCTCAGAAACATTTTCTGAGTTTGCGTTAAAGCTTGAGTAGCAAACAATTTACCATATTAAAATAAGTCACATTTAATATATTTTTTTGACAGTTTTCCAAGGTGTATTAAATTTGTGTTAATTCAAATAAATATATAAAAAATGAGAATATCGAAAACATGTCTTTATATACATACGCTCCCTGTACATATTAGCGCAGATACATGTATGCCTGAGCCGCGGACCTATTTTTCAAATATACATTAGTTATGCGTTTTGTATTTGCGCAGCAGATATATTGTGTGTTTGTGTGTTAGCTTATAGCCAATCAGCGATCAGCGCGCTCCGACAAGATGTCGACAACTTCCGACTTTTATATATTTTGACGCCATTGTTTCAAGAATATTATTCAAGTAGAACTCTTTACAATTCGGTAAGTATTTTTAATATGAACTGTAATAAATTTGCAAGTGTGGTCTACAGCAGTTTTCGTAGGTTACATGGAGTCGTCGACATGACACCAAAAGATTTTTAAAGCCTCGTTAAAATCAAAATATTCAGCCATTCACGTGTTTGACTGCAGATATGAGTATACAAGTCACAAGAGACTCTCAACCTCTTCGGAGGACAATTCAACCACTTCGGAGAACAAGACAACCTAGTCTTTGGAGGACAATTCAACATTTCAACCTCTTTGGAGGACTAAACAACCTCTTCGTAGGACAATTCAACCTCTTCGGAAGACAATTCAACCTCTTCGGAGGACCAGAAAACCTCTTCGGAGGACCAGAAAACCTCTTCGGAGGACCAGACAACCTCTTGTATCTATGTTGTAATATGTTATACAACTATTTTATCTTTATGTTCAACTGCATTTTTATGCAACTGTTCAACTTACAGTACATCTGTTCAATCTGTTCAATATTAGACATGTTCATGAACTACTATTATTGTGAATAGATGTTGAGAACGGTTACAACACAAGGGGGAAATAATAATAATAATTATCTTTATTTTTAAACAGATCGCCTACATCACCAATAGGTGCTTTTCAGCAGGGCTCTGTAAATATGTGTATAATAAATATAATAAATACGTGTATATTAAATCTGTGAATACGTGAGACATCTGCAAATGTGCCTGGTTGTACGTAATCACCGGTCTCACTATCCGGTATTTTCTATATTATCCGGCCGGATATCAGATAATTTGTTTTTGACAGTATTAAATTTATGTTAATTCAAATAAATATATAAAAAATAGACATCAAATCAATACAACAAAACAGCAATGTTGAGCTTGTTTACTGTTCCAGTAATGTTGGTTATGGTTAACTATCTTCTTAAACAGAAATTTATATCAACTTGCAAAAAAATAAGTTCAGTAATGAAATTTAGTTATAACAGTTAACACTTAACAACTTAACATGTTTCAGTAATGCTGCTTCAGTTTGTTTACGTTTTTCATATATATTTTTTAATCTTTTCATGCATGTTTAGAACCAAGTTTTTTAATACTATTTATACTTGCAAAATACAGTACTATTTGAGACTGCAGTTATAACATTGTTATTCAATCGATGATTAATCGCACGTTTCAAATTTCAAAGGGTTACCGGTATTTTATAAATGAAATGGATCCGTGTTTCCTTCGAGTTAATATACAAACACTCATGGAACATTGGAAGAACTCAAAATAGCGATAAAACACTCGCCCTTTGGGCCAGTGTTCCCAGCCACAAAATGCCACGTTGCAACCTTTCACTCGTGTTTCTCTATCAACTCGATAGAAACATGGAAAATGTTTTCTATTCCTAAATATTACATATGAGAATACCGAAAACATGTCTTTATATACATACGCTCCATGTACATATTAGCGCAGATACATGTACTGATGTACGCCTAAGCGGACCTATTTTTAAAATATATATGCATATTCAAATTTCAACGCAATTTTCTCTCAACTTGACAGTATTTTGAACACAAAACATAAATCTTTAATAAGGCTAAATTTTTGCTAGCGGAAGTCAACAGAACTCGCGACGACTTGTCCCGCCTTTTGACTGATGGCGCAAGTCGTCACAAGTTAACTTTCTGGTATCATCGTCTGAACCTATACCTCTACTAGACTATGGCGAAGGCCCTGACACATGTTTCATTAAAATTTTTATCAGGACGACAGTTTTCAATTTATTATTAAAATATATTTAATATATTATTATTAGTCAGTTTAAGGTCAGACTCGAACGTTTTCCAGTCGAGAAGGGAGTTAAAAACGAGTCTTTGCTTACCCCGTGTGTATAGTGATGGTGAATATGTCTTTATTCTGAAGACAGACGATACCACTATGTACAAAACCATTAACAATATATGGTTCCTGACTATCTTTCCCAGAAATTTGCCCATGACTATAATTCAATACACGATCATACACTTCGTGGCTCAAATTTCAAATTTTTTCCCCTACAACTCAGTCCGAAGCCCTAAAAAAGCTTTACCAATAACAGGGGGGGGGGGGAGTGTTCTTAGACATTTTGTGAATTGGAATAAAGTTTCTATAAATAATTCCACCAGGTTCTGCGAACGTTCATTTTCAAACATTTGAAATAGGAACCTTAAGACTGATCTACGACGGCAACCTACGGGACGGCGACGGCCAGTGAAAGCAATATAAATTTTAGTATTTGAATGAAACCACGGTCGATTAATGTAATACCCGGCCACTTTTGAAACCGCATTTAAAGGCAGAAATAGAAACCAGGTTGCTCTAAAATCTCTTTAAATATAATGTCGAAGGTTTATATTGTGTGTACTTGTTGATAGTTATCAAATTAAATGGGGTTTTAAAGTAGAACGAAGCAATTATTGTATATGATGAACTTTCCGTAATTTGACCCTTTTACTAACTGTCAACAGATGCAAATAGCGAAAGTGGACGGGTATTCTAGAATTTAGCGCGATTAACCGGCTAACGTATTTTACACTCAAAGCTTGTTTTATATATGATCTCCAAAACGCTTCAATATTTCTAAAACGATTGTAGTGTTTGTGTTTAAGTCAGTCTTAAGCAACAGGCTGCTCTCATATCTTCGCGTCCTAAAGACGTGAAAATGTTCTTAGTGGCGTTGTAAACAGAACGAGGACGGCGTTGAGATTACTCTTCGGGGAATAAAAATCATTCATTCTTTTTGTTTCGCATAAAGATTCTTTTATTTGAAAAAGGTTGTCGTCGTAGATCTTAATTAAGGTACCTAATGTTTTCAGTTCAGCTGGTTGAGTGCCTGTAGTGACGCTGATGAATTGGCAAGGGAAGGTTGAGCATACATGTAGGTTTCGCTACATGGTTTTGAAGAACACTGTGTAGGTCATAGTCATTTAAAATTGTGTTATTTTTGTCTCCTGAAATGATGTTGCCTGGTTTGTATCATGTGATATACCAAACACGAGAAAGAGTGTTTCATCCAATATCCAAAATCGAGAAGTGTATTGAAAAAGCGAGGAGAAGCCAATTTTTTTTTAAACCAACTTCGAGGTGTTTAATAATAAATAAAAACTTTATTAAAGTGTCTAGGTTATTTAGCTTTTACAAATTAATTGATGACACTATACTATCTAACCTATATATGTATGTATTAAATATTAAATAGTTCATAATTAAAAATATTAAATAGTTCATAATTAAAATTGATATGAGACAAACGTAAAATATTCATTATCCTCTGCAAAGATCGCAGCAGAATTATCCTCCAACAAACCATTTATATCTAGTTTGCGTATATAGTCTTCTTAAACAATTAAGACTTTTCATAAAGGCGGCCTAGCCTTTCTGGCCTCGTTACAAAGTATCATCATTCAGCTTTGACCATAGCGTGTGTCCAAGATAACGCTGCAGTGAATGCTTTCCATATAATTAACGGTATTAATCTATAGGTATATTAAAATCACTATTTCTTAATGAATAACACGAGCGTTTAAAATTAAAAATATCTACTACACTACTATATACAGTAGGTCAAAGTTTGTTTTTACTTTATACATGCATCATAATAGCAATGTCCTGCAACCTATGTAGTGTTGGCAGCCGAGCTCGATTGATTAGTTTTTTATATCATTCTGTCTTCGTTCTATATGGACTGCTCTCAGCAGCACGTTCATTGAAATGGCAGGATTACCTGACAGCTAGTAAGTACGCGCGGATTGCTCTCATGAGCTACGGTAGTACAGATAAATAACTTCTGGTTTATCTGTCATAAGATAACATCGGATGGATTACTCAGTTGGATTACGAATCTCTAACAAACTTATTTTGAACGAGCTAATGTGTCTAAAACAAAACGATCAGAAAGATTGAGCTAAATGGGCGTCTGTTGTTTGAGCTAGCTAAGAAAACAAATATCCATGAAAAAATTGGATATATAAAGTACTTAAAAATGCTTATACATGTACGTATATATAAATGTACTCTGCACATTTTCTATTGATCACTTTTCGGACGATGTCATGCCGTCCTCAACAAGGACACTGCAGAAGGACATGTCCGAAACCGCGAAACGTCATCAATAGAAAGACGTGGTCATTTTAAAATAAATATATTGCTGACATAGTGAAGTTCTGTCATTTCTCTTTTTAATATTATACCTCATGGTCTCTAATAAAATACTAAAAACCTTCAATCATTCATTAATGTACAATTCTTTAAAAGTTTACCTTGCCATGGTATACTATTCACACGTTTTTCTCTGATGACAAATCTTCCATATACAACGAGTGGTTAATATATACTAGTACGCAAAGAGCCCGTTCCGCTGTTTATAACATGCAGGTGCATTATGTAATTATCTTCGGGTTTTAATCGGTTCTTTTCATATAGAAAACTATTTAATATTGATATAAAATGCACCAGTTTAAATTGTGGAATTAAGTTTATGAATATATAAAACGGTGTAAATACTTTAGTACGGCGTAAATGCATACGGTGTACTTTTCATGCGCTATTAAAATATTCATGTTGGTATGAGTCATGATCGTTGCCTTACCGCTTCCGTGAGAATTATTGACGGCAATATTTAGAAAGCGCGTGCTTGGATATTGTTAAGGTTTACGATGCTCACTCACTGTGTATCCGTGATGTTCTTTCTAGCCATATCAATAAATGCCGGTAAAAGCGAATGCAAAAAAGTGTTTGATCCGTAACCGAAAACCGACTTTCTGTTTGCGCACATGCATATAATAATATAATGCGCAAGTTTTAAAGGGGCGTTATTTCGGAAATTGTCAAGTCAGACAATACTTCATCCATAACCCGCACACGAGGCTGTTTTTCTACTGAAATTCTAATCCCCTGGTAGGACCAGGCAACTCCTTATACGGAAGTAAAAAGTCGTTTTGGGTGAATAGCCAAATAATAGCCGTTTGAATAGGACAATAGGGACTTTAAGATCTACGACGGCAACCTAGGACGGCGACGCAATTTTCCCTTTCGTAAACGGTCGTTACCATCCCGAAGGGTCGTTACCATCCCGAAGGGTCGTTACCATCCCAGCTCTCATAGAATGTTGGGTAAGCGGAGTGAAATTCATCGTGGTCCCACATGTTCTTTCATAATATTGCTATCTAAAAAGCGAACAAGCATCTATATGGCGAGTTCTTTGAACAAACCCGAAACAATCAAGAGGCAGATTTGGAGCAAGTCTATGAAATAGTGTGTAAGTTGTCTAACTTTTCGAGCGGCCCTTCGTCAGAGAGTGAAACGTAACTAAGTGAAATAATAACTGTATGATTATTTCACTTTATATTTCACTCTGTGACGAAGGGCCTTCGCTCGAAACGTTAGACAACTTACACGCTATTTCGGCAGTACACCAACCTTTTTATACATTTGTATTTATATTTTTACACTGCCTACGCAGCATAACACGTTTTATCACCTATTGAAAAGCATCAACTTATGACTATAGTGAGTGACTTTACGCGAATTAACTATGTTCTATGGCAAAACTACATTTATGGTTATATTACGGTGGTCCATATATGCAATGCGCATATAAATTAATAGTTTCGGTCGACAAATAGATTTTGTCAGTCAATATATTTTGACCTCGCAGCATACGTTGTTGTTGCGATTGATATTTCGAAATCCCGCGAATAACGTCGTTTGCCTTTTGGAAAGTTCTTATGTATATACGTTGTGACCGTCGATCACAAAATCGAATTTACTGTTCCACGATTGAACGCTCTTCTGGCTGTAGTGTATACCAAATACTAAATATTTACATATTTTGAATTTCACGACCAACATGTCACCGCACCAAACAAAGTATCACGGGAACCTTGGGACCACGAGGAATTTCACTCCGCTTACCCAACATTCTATGAGAGCTGGGATGGTAACGACCCTTCGGGATGGTAACGACCGTTTACGAAAGGGAAAATTGCGACGGCGACGTCATTCAAACAAAAGAATCTTTATGCGAAACAAAAAGAATGAATAATTTTTATTCCCAAAAGTAATCTCAACGCCGTCCTCGTTCTGTTTACAACGCCACTGAAAACATTTTCACGTCTTTAGGACGACGGTAACTCACAGAGAGATGAGAGCTGTTAATTAAGACCGACTTAAACACAGACACTACAATCGTTTTGGAAATATTGAAGCGTTTTGGAGATCATAAAACAAACTTTGAGTGTTAAATATGCTAGTCAATCGACCGTGACTTGCTCAAATGCTCAAATTTATATTTCTTTCACTGCCGTCGCCATCCTAGGTTGCCATCGTAGATCTTAAAGTCCCTAATATTTGGGCAGTGAACGCTAGGCGGCCATTGGCGATTTGTGATCTGACGAACTACATAAACAGGTTTTCAGTACGAAGGGTATACGTTTGCGTAATATAATAGGCACGTATGTTATGTATTTAGACTCAATAATTCCAAATCTGTTTTTAGAATTGAAAACGGTTAGGGTTTGGTTAGGATTTGGGTTATGATTAGGGTTTATGTTAGAATTATTGTCACGATTACTGACTGCCGGTCATATAGTCACAGCGATAAAATAAATACACGGCGTGCGCGGTTTGTGGGCCATGGGGACCAGGGTAGAAAAGGCGGGCGAGGGGTTATTGCGGAACGTATTTCTAGTTAACATATGATGAGGATGGAACAGAAATTTATGGATGAATCGTCTTAACAAATTATTCAAAACAACAAAAAATCTCAAAAGAAATATTGTTAAGGATAAATTTGTAAAGGCCAAAGCAACAAAGAGGGAAGATCCTCTAATTTGTCAAAATACAAGTACACGGAATAGAGGATTACATAAAGGGATAAACTCATAAACTTGCATTAGTGGTTAATTTTCACCCATCATTATCGGATTTGGGTAATATTATCCAGTCGCTTTGGCCTATCTTACATGTATCCTTTAACATGAAAAAGATATTTCAGGAGAAACCTGTAATAGCATATAGAAGACCAAGAAATAGTTATTATAAGATCTAAGATTAAACAAATAATGATAAGGGGTGAGTAAATGTGGTAAATTAGGCTGTCAAAATAAATTTGTAAATTTGTTGAAGAAGGCGATACAGTGAACGATCGTTAAGTTCATATCCTTGTATCGTCTGTCTACTCCAACTCCAAGCTCTCCACATTTACTACAGCAGTGTACATTAACACATATGTTGAAGAAGGTTGTGATTTTGAAGATGGTCGAAAGCTTTTTTTTAACTTTGAGTTTGATTGTAAGTAGTATAGAGAGTGGGGCTACGAGCTCATTTTTTACACATTCAATGTTGAACGCGAATATAATCACCAAAACATCACCAAATTTACACCAAATCCCAAACCCCCAAAAATTCGATGTCATTTCGGTAATTCTAAATTTACAACATACATCAAATAAGACCACAAACTCGATTTATATACTAATAATGTGACATTTCAATATTTTTGCATGTTTTTTTAAAAATAGAATGTGTCGTTTCACATTTTTCACATATTTAAAAAAAGAAAGTGTCGTTTCAACATTTTCACATATTTAAAAAATAGAGAGTGTTGTTTCAACGTTTTCACATTTTTTTTCAACAAACTACTGCTGTCTCAACTCACGCGCGAAAAAAAAAACCACTAGATTTTTAAGTCTAGTGGCGATGTTTATCCAAATGGATAGCAAAATGGTGCTCTTTTGATTGGCTAACAACATTGACTAACAAATAGCCAATCGTTTTGCGAGTTAGTCCGTTTGCTCACTACTCTCAGTGTCTACCACCTCGCTCCTAAAATGATGATCGTACACGTGTTTCGATGTTATAATTCCTCCCGACAACAAGCCCAAGAAAGGTACGTACGGTGTCACAATCGCGACAATACTCTCAACGTCTTTCTTTAGTAACGGATCTTTTTGTAGTTCGTCGTTTAGTTCCTCAGGGTTCTCGATAGCGTTCAACCCATCTAGTAAGCTGGCGAATTTGCTGATTAGCAAGTCGGTGAGAAAAGCGTTTGCGATCTCCATTCTCTTCAACTCGTGTTGGCGCCATATCTTATCAATAACTTTCGCGGACGCTTTTTTAATGTACGCTTCGGACTGACTTACCACACCGTCACCGGACAGTCTAATAAGTTCGGATCTCCTAACGTCAACGTTGTCTTCCACAGTTGAGGTGTCGTCAGTCTCCTCAACTAATTCCTCAATCGTGGGGTTTTCCTCACTTTTGCGTTTTACCATCACGCTATTACTTATACCCATATTTTATTGCGGAATAACAACTTCGTGACTGTATGGATAACGCAGTGAGATTTCAAGTCTAGCATACTTATTATTTTTTAATGTGGTCACAATCGTCGATGCTTCTTCTTTGCTAATGTCTCCAAGGTAATCGTCAATGACAACCTTCATATCACTCTTACTCGGACAGTAAAAGCAAACGAGCTTACTAATGTTTTCTCTATACGGTTTCGCGATCGACGTCAATTGTTGTGTGATGACAATAACGCTCAACGTAAAATGTCGCGCACTGAATGCCAAGTTGACCAATTGACTAGTCCTATTCTTGACGTCCTGTCCACTCGCACAGTCGTCCAACACAATCAGAGTGTTAGTACCTTTAAAAACGTTAGTCACACACTTGAGAACAGCGTCGACATTGTCCTGTGCGCAGTCTATCGCTAACACATCAGGGTCGCGTACATATTTCCAATCTTGATACGCTTTGTTCCACTCGAAAGTAGGACAAATCAACACAATGTAGTCAAACTTACCACGATACTCAGACTCCAATGTTTCCAGCAAATAATGCGTCTTACCACAAGCTGTCATCCCAACAATTAGCGCATTAAACGGAGTTTCCATTAAATTACGTTTGATTTAATACTGGATTGACTGCAACCCATTGTTCATGAAGTTGACCAGCCCATCACTCATCACAAACACCCTACACATGACATTTGCAGTCGTCGCTTTCTTAGTGATTTCAAGAAGCACGCCGGATTGTGTGTTCACAATTTTTTTACCAGTGGCGACGTTGTAATTATCTTGAACGCTCCTCAAGTCAATGACTAACGCAAAGCCATCTTTGTAGAATTTCTGTATGGTCATGAACTGAGCGTGTTCCTCACCCAACCCAAACAATCGTTTCGCTTCCGCATAGAACTTCGACTTCGGAATGCCTTGTGAGTGCACACTATTTGGCACACCTTCAATTGTGACTCTAACACTCTCGATATTTGGGTAAAGAAACTCCTCACTGTCTGTTCGCACCTTATTCGTGAATAGCAACACAATCGCCTTCATGCTTTTTCTTGGCAGATTGACATTTTCATTCACAATGGTTGTGCCCTTATCCCATTCAGTGGTTTTCATCAATGTAACGTGTTCGTATGACAAACTACGACCACTTGCATAGCCTGACGTTATTTCATCAGCAAGCTCCTGATTATCGATCGTTTCGTACTCGAGCTCGAGGTTCTCCAGAGTGTATCCACCCACAGCGCTACCGGATTGCGCCACCATGATGTCTGTGGCCTTCGGAAGTGTGATCACATACTGCAAGTTGTTGTTCATGCTAAAAGGAGCGTACAACCCGTGGTCATTCATAATTTTACCAAGCTTAATCCGCTGCTTCGTCCCAATCACACCAAACATTAACGCGTCACTAACTTTAGCGACGTTCCCACTCGTCGCGCCACTGTCATCCTTAGAAATTAGCTTTCTTAAGTTCTCACCACCAATACCATAGTCAATCATTTGGTCTCGCGCAGTGACACTCTCCCAAAGGTCACGATAAACACCAGTGTAATTTTCCCCACTGTTGTCGTACACAGCTTCTCCAGCTAGTCTCACAACAAGTTTCTCAACCAACAACTTACTAACATTATTCAAGAACCAGCTTTTGGCGTTTGCATTCTTAAAGTCAAACACTAGACCCAACGATCCAGGCACCAAACAGCTGCTAACCTTGAGCTTTGGTATGTCAATGTAAAGTTCCTCACCAGGACTGACTTTATTAGGGTTCAACGTGATCACATGCTGTGTTCTCACCCCTTTTATGACACCCATGGTTGCTCGTCTAAAACCAGGACTCAACTCTGCTGATGTGACGTTCATATACTTTACGTATGTTTTGTCATCTTCGAAGCTGAGACCCTCGAAGCTGAGACTACCGTTTTAGCTTGTAATAGTCATACACGAACCAACAACATTTTGAGCCAACCATGCGAGACCCTTCACACCCAACGTCAACGCATTGTAAACTAAATTAGCCAATCCAACAGCCCATGGACCCATCTTCATTATCGCGTTCTTAACAGCCTGTGCGAACGACTTTGTGGCCATAGCGCCTTTCATAGCAGCAGATCTCCCAGCGATAATAATTGTTGTTATAATTCCAGCCACTGAAATTGCCACAGCGCTCAACCCAACCATATTCTCTTTAGCCCATTCCTTGAATTTCTGAAATCTGTCAATGTCGACTTCTTGTTGCTCTCTAACCTCCTCTATTTGTCGCTGTTCAATAGTTCTGTCTCGCGCTTCTCCAAGCCCTACAGCGCGTTCTCTCAATTCAAAGATAATGCTTTCGTCGTCTTCACCGTCTAGTTCACCTAACGTTGTATTTATTGCTTCTTGAAAGTGGTCTGCTTGTATTTGCAGCGCGCCATCGTCACCTACTCTTGATTCACGCGACACACCATCACTTGGGTTAAGCACGCCATTCAGCTCGCGGTTTTCATCTGGTGTTAGCCCATGTATGTCAGCGCGGTCCACTTTTGTTTCAATTACTGGGAAGTCATCTAGGATTACTTCTGTTGTGACGACTGTTGTTTCTGTGTTCTCAGGGATTTGACCAACTAACTGTTTGAACTGCTCGATCGCGTTTTTACTACTCGCATCTTTACTGTAGATCAAACCTTTTTTCCCAGGTATTAGAATTCGTCTGTGTTTCCCATATTCACCATCTTTGTTTATCGGTTTGAAAAGAATAGACCCCGATCTCGTCACATATGATCTGTTGACTACGCTCCTCGACGCGTCGTCACGACTGAGTTTTTTTTCGTACAACTCGCGTATTTTCTCATCTATTAGCTCGATTCTTTTTACTTCGTTTTTTACTCTATTTTCTACTTGCTCTTTGTTGTGCGCTTTTAGCTCACCAAGTCTCCTCTCAACTTCGTCCGACTCTCCAAAAGCTGTATAGAAACTTATGTCATTGACGTCGCCGTATGGCTCCTGTTCAACAAACTCTACTGTTGGGACTTCTGTGTTAGTTCCCCTACTGTAACCGTTTTACCATCGTCAGTGTCGATAAATGACGTTTCTTCTCGCTCACTTCGTCTTCTAGCTAGCTCGCTGTTTATCCTATCCATATAGTCACGACCGTTAACAAAATTAACACGAACGATTTTCGGCATCTCATCCATACCATACTTTAAGGTTGTCTCGCTGAGCTCCTCATTAGTATCGTCGCGTTCCTCTATTAATTGCTCATCAGTGGCGCCATTGAACTTATCGAAGTTCTCCATCTCGAGGTCGTAACCTTTCCCACCTTCAGCCATATTACATTAGCTCACATTTTGAATATCACTTTCTGGTACCCACGAATTATGTTTGCTCTCATAACCCAACCATTTGACCAACGCCATCTTCTTCCCTCTGACTTTCTTTCTTTTCAGCACCTTCTCGACTCTGTACACATCGTCACCATGTTTCTTATTGACCAGCGATAATTCCTGTTCGTAAAATTTACCAATAATCTGTTCACCGCTTATGTCCTCAATTTCGTACACATTCGGGTCACCACGAATAACTTTCACCACTTTAAACAGCTCTTCAGTGAAGTTGGCTTCATAGCCCTTTGTGAACACACTCTTGTATTTACTAATTCTCACTGACTCACCAACTCTAAACTTTGGCAATGGGTTGTCTGCAAATTGGTGGCCAAACAAAGTGGTCCAAACTTCACCTTCATTTGACTTATCGACATCCTTTGGCTTCATCATAATGCTTCGATTCACGTTGCTATTGTAATTGTCAACAAACTGGTCCAAAACGTTAATCCATTTGTACGTTCCACGAGCGTAAAAGTACTTCCACATAACACTCTTCAGACTTCTATTAAAACGCTCGACAACAGCAGCCTTTTTGTCGCTCTTAGTGCTGAAATATTCAACACCATGTTTTTTCAACAAACTTTTCACCCCAACATTGTAGAACTCAAGTCCATCATCAAATTGTGCTAACTTAGGTGTGGTTCCAAACCGATCTTTAAAGTCAACCAACAATTTTCCAACAGCCTTAGTCATGTTCTTAGTGTCTTTTCTATAAACTGCAATACCAAAAGCGTATCTACTCAATATTTCAATGCTTGTCAATATCCAATAATAACCGCCATTCTGTTTCGAGTGCTTACTCATGTCCACTAAGTCCATTTGGAGCTCTTCACCAAGAAATCCAACAAAGGTCGCACGGAACTTATGTCTTCTCACGATGGGTTTGTACCTAGTGTAAGTGTCTTGCGTGGTCAACCATTCTTTCACTGTTTTTCTAGTTACTTTCAATCCGTCTCCTAACGCGCTTTGATACAACCTCTCTGCACCACTGTACCCAGTCTTAGGATTATAATAAATATCTCTCAACCCTTGTTCTGTTTCCACACCAAGCTCCATATAATTCACACAATATACAGTTCCAATAGCACCGCGCCAATTTTGAGACTATCATTATTTGGTTTGACGCGAAATGTCATACTCGAGTAAACACCTTTTTTAATACTCACCTTTGACTCAATGTCCACATGACGTTGCACTGACCCTTTCAAAGACTGTTCGGTGGGTATTGGCAACGTTGTGATCACATTGCTACGCTTCCCATCAATACCCACGTTACTATCCGTCTCAACAATGTCACACGAAACTTCTATGTACTTCAGACCTCTATACATGTCGACCTCGTTTGGGCTAGTGTGCCACTGTGAGTCATTCTGAATCACCTCACCTCTCGCGAAACCAAGTAGAGGCCCAATGGTGTCTAACACAGCTGAACTACTAACCTTAACCCTACATTTGCCTGTGGGCGTTAGTTTCTCTATCTCAAGATCCACCTTACGCTCGTTAGACTCATGTTTCAAGACTTTGACCAATGCGTCGAAGTTAAAGTACCCCTCACCCACTTTAATCTTTTTAAAAGAGCCAACCCTAGAGTTATCCAGCGTGAAGACCTGAATGCTGTCGTCATTTGTTGTGTTATGGTAGTCCCAAAACACAGTGGCTGTCTTGACTATAATGTATGGGTTATCGTGTATGACCATCATCGCGTTGTCAAAGGACACAACTTTTTCCACACCTTCAATGAGTACTGTCAACTTTCGCATTGTGTATAACATACGGTATATTATATGCAGAAAGCCCTTCGTGATTACTACGGAAAGCACTACAAACGTGCGATGGCTAACACATCGAAGGCTACACACGATGCAAAGGCAGACCTCATCAAAAAGTACCCCCACGCTACTTTAAGTAAATTCGAGTTCTATCCAAATATTTCGCAAGATGGTAAGACCCTAGGTGTCGACATATATTTCAGAAATAATGACATCCTCAGCACAGACATAACCAGCGCAACTTTCAAAAACGATAAAAAAATGTGGAGGTGGTTACACAATAGCAAGTTCCCAATAATATGGCAAGGTGGTGGAGCTATCCAACCACTGCCAAAAGGTCATAAAAACCACTGGGGGCTTTGGGACGGCTACCCAACAGAAAACGTGTTAAATTATCCAGTGAATAACTTCAGAGTTTTTGTTAACCAAAATAGCTACTTCATGTCAAAGCTACCAACCTTGCGAGTCACTACGTCAAAGACAAAATCAGAGTGGGATGACAGCGAATCTTACTACCGTGTTGTGTTCGCGACGTATTGTGCGAGTTTCTGTTGTGGGGTGTCATTGCAACATTTATCAGTGTCACAAGAAGTTCACCCTGTGGTCACAAGTGTGATGAGATTTCATTTATACTTCACCATCAGAAGACTTCTCAGAAGAATGGAAGGTGGTGAGACCATGAAATCAATAAGTAGAGAATTCAACGCCTCCGAATTGTATGGTAAGACTTCCAAAATCCCCAGAAAGCATTACTACCAGAATAAAGTCCTGAGCGATGGCACAACAGGTGAAACCAGAGTCTACACACTCAACGACGTCCATAACGATTACAGACGATACGTCGCGCGATTGTCAGACGGCTTTACCAACATTGGACTACAATATCTAAATCAGAGCATAGAAGCCTTTGTGTACTCCACGCTTGGCGCACAAGCTAGAACGCATGTGTCAGTCGTTGGTGGTTCTGCAGGAAGTTTAGAAACCCAACAAGAATTCCGAAAGTTGTTTTCTGACAGTGTTATCAACTATGACGTGTCGACATGGATTCTCAACATGAATAAATCGATTAGAGACACCAACGTTGTCCAAAATCTCGCGTTGTCGCCAAGTACATGGTTAATGCCAAGTAACGTAGTGATACTCAAGAATAAAATCGCTGGGTACAACAACTTGTTAAAGATTGCCACAGAGTCCATGAAGTTTGGAGTGAACACTAACTTGAATGCAACAACACCAACGACTGTGGCTAAAAAAGTTCACCAAGAAGATGTGGTGACTAACTTAGTAGCGCCAACGAAGGTGGTTAAAAAAGTCTACCAAGAAAATGTGACACCACTCCCCGTGAGAAAAACAGTGGTCACTACCACCACAAGTAAGTCAGACACGACAACATTGGCGATAGTGTTAGGGTTCTCAGCAGTCTCTGGTTATCTGCTAACCAAATACACCTTGAGGTAGTAATGAGTCTAAACTATGGGTATGAGTCTGACGACCCTCACGATAAAATACTAAAGAGAACGAAAAGGCATCTGGACGAAGATCCCAAATTAAGTGCGACCGGTGGAAGGATGTCTGGAATAATAGACATGCAAGGCTCAGCGATAAAAAACGTAGCAGATCCAGTCGACGACTCAGATGCCACGAATAAAAGAACTCTAGAGCAACTACTATCAGGTTTCCTCAAGAGTCAGTCCTATAATGTTGTGCTCGACTTCAACGTTAGCACACACGCCTTGAAAAACGTGGAGTTTCACACCAATGGTTCAAACAAAGTGAAAGCTATTGGTGAAACAAGTAAATTAGTGCAAAACAACCCAACCTACGGCCCTATTGTCGGCATCAGCAGTGTAAGCCAAAGTTTTCTATCCCCTGTGTTAACACCACTCCCACTTGAGTCAGGTCTCCACTCTAATTGCCCCAGTATGCAATGGTGCGACCTCTCCATTTTTGTCGTGGTGAGGTTACCTACTCGCACCGCTGGATCAAATTGGGAGACAATTATATCAAACGACGACGGTCAGTGGGACAAGTTCATAGGGTACAAGACTGGTATGACCAACGGACTCGCGTATGGTGGTAGCATCCCAGCAATGGAGAGCGTATGCACTATTCCAAGTGGCGTTGACCTCACCAAAATGCATATGATATCAATACACTGGCAAATGGACAATTCACACGTCAGGGTCAACAACGTCAAGTCAGCCGACTCAGACTTCGTAGCGAACATGAAAAAAATAGGCACACCCTATGGAACAATTTTTGGAATACATCGACCAAGAATACCACTCGCACCTTATGCATACCCATCGTTGATAGAATTCTACGGTGTGAAAATTGTGAGTGGTTACATGGCGAACCGAGACATCATAATCATGGGTGGAGAAATGATGAAGTGGAGAAATGATGGTGTAAATGATGGTGGAGAAATGATGGTGTAAAGTAAATGGGAGCATGTATTTCAAAAGAACGTGAAACATATAAAATAAATAAGACGACTGATCACATGTTCAAAGCTGGTGGATCATTTGGTCGCGGTGACGTTACTCTCGAGCTCCACGCTGAGATTGGTATGAGGTCTAAAAAGACTTATGGCGAACCTATTATGTTACCAGAATTAGACACTGTGGGAGTGGTAGGAGACGTGACCTAAGTTATGTAATGGGTTGGCTTAGAAAACTGGTTCGTAACATTAGAAACTTTTTCAGACGACGTAGAAAACCGAAGACTAATAAAACACACCTGCTGCATTGGTACACAACAAACCAGATCTATAAAAAACCTGACACCTATGTCGAGTAGTTTTTTTGTGAGGTTATAGTAATGGCAACCAACTTGGTGCAATTATTCGATGGTCACCAAATCACGATGGCTAATCACAACGGTGTCATATGGTTCAAAGCAAGAGAAGTCGCAAGCGCTCTAGGTTACGCTCGACCAAAAGATGCAGTCAACGACCACGTCGAACCTGATTGTAAAATGAAGATAGAGCAGGCCTCGTTTATCAACGAACTTGGAGTCTACTCATTGACGTTCTCGAGTAAAATGGAGCGTGCGAAACACTTTGGAAGGTGGGTGCACTCAGAAGTCTTACCAAGCGTTAGAAAAAGTTTAGCCGACGTTGGTCTCAAACACAATCAGTTTAAAATGATCACCGAGTTCGATCTCCACACGAAAGTCGTCGGTTTTCTTAGGAAATATTATCCAGAAGCTATTTTGATAGCCGCTTGTGGTGAAAATCAAGACACTCCGAGTAAAAGAATAAGTTCGTGGAAAAAAGGTTACTGGAACACCTGACTTAGTTATTGCTAATGCAAACCGACAGCACAGCGGACTCGTGATTGAGTTCAAGAATCCAGGTGGCACAGGCAAGACACCCAAAGAGCAGGAGTCTCTGCTACTCAGATACAAATCCGCTGGGTACCTAACACTCTTGTGCGACTCATACGACGACGCTATTACCACGGTAGTAAAATATTTCTTTGACGTTGGGTTTCAGTGCTCCCAGTGTTTTCGTAAATTTAAAAATAAATCAGCGTTAAGTAACCACGAGAGACGCTACTGTAAAGAGACTTTTTAGACAGTGAGTAATGAGTTGAGTTAGCGCTCGTTCTCGTTGTTGAGACGACACTTGAGGTGACAACTGATCTAACGTTTTTAAAAGATATTTTTTTTAACTTGATAAAAATATCTGCGAAGATTTCTCTGACCACTGTGTGAAAAAATGTTTCTACGATACATTGGACGCTTCATGTGACCAATGTCTAAATTTAAAAAGTGGGGTATCCGAGAACACCCTTAATTTTGTGTGGAAGGATGATGACGTCTACATACTGCACGATATTGCTCAGCACCACCAACGAATGATGGTCCTGGGTTGTATCTCCAATTGAATGGTGCGTCAACAGTTGTTCCGTAAGTGTCACGACAAACGGCGCAATACGCTTTTAGAAATGTGATGTCGTCTGCCATTGGGAACAACGTGTCAAGCTCACCAAGTCTTTTTAAATGCTCTGTTGTTATGAGACCACAAATAATGACGTGAATGCCAGCTTTGACATATTCGCGAATAATTGGGAGTAGATCAGAGTACCAATGGCCTTCGTCAATGCCAATGACGTCAGAGTCAGCTATCTCGGAAGAACTCGGAAGGTTGGTGATTAACTTCGCAGGTAAACTGTCTGATCCAACAACAATGGTCTGACGATGTGTGGAGAACGCGTGGTCAGTTCGCCTAGTGTCACCTGTGTTGTTCATGTAAAGGACTTTGAGCCCTGACTTACTTAACGTGATTAACCTGCGGAGAGTCTCTGTTGTTTTTCCTGCAAACATGGGACCAATCACGATTTCTAGTTTACCGAGTTTCTTCATGATTACTATACCTCCAGAGAAATGTTCTCTCCTGTTGCGGCAACTGTTGTTCGTTGTTAAATATCCGCTGAAGCTCTAAGTTTTTAAGATGGGACCTCGAGCTCTCGTGTCTCAAGCGATGCAGTGGGTCGTTGGTGACCACACCGCATGGGTGACAGGTGTACACGTTTTCGTCTCTCGCGAAGTGTCTGTGGGCGGGTGAGAGTACGTGGTCCCTGATATCATCCGCACCCAGTATCTCATTACACCCCACCTTGCAAACGTGAACGTCGCGGTTTGCGGCGAGCTCCAGCCACGCTTTGGCTTTGGTTGGGTATGGTTTCCACATAAGGGTCGCTAAGAACACTTGGAGGAAATTACCGAGTAATGTGGCTGTGGACCCACGAGGGTTGTTCAAGTAGACATCACTTGCTAACATAAGGTACTTGAATGATGAGTAACACCACACAGGGATTATGCTAGCTAATGTGTCAGCAAGCTCGTTGGCTCTATCTTCTCGAAGATCGATCCAAGCGTCGAGAAGATACCTCGTATGGCGGACCTGAGAGCCAAGCCGTTTTGGTTGCCCTTCAGGGTCGGGGTCGAACAGTGTGTATGTTGAGAAGTACTCGTTTAAGACGTTGGGTCCAGAGGTGTCTTGTGGGGTAGACACACTGACAAAGGCCGTTCTCAGCATGTTGGCAATATCTTCTTCGCTAATTTCTCGGGCTTGAGTCATTATGTTATACTCCCAGAAAAAAATCCTAGTTTTTAGTGCGTTTGGTCTGGAACTGTGAGATACCTGTGAGGTCAACTGTGAGACAACTGTGAGGTCAACTGTGAGTAAGATAACACGTGATAGTGTATTAGATGGCTGAAGACTCACAGACGGCTGTTGAAGCAAAGATCACGGCTGATGTGAAAAGTGTTAAGGTGAAGGACCCAAAGCGTGTCGCTGCTGGTAAAAAGTTGGCTGAGATATCGAAAGCTGCGAAAGAAAAGAAAATGCGTGAAATGATAGTCAACGAAGAACAGGGTAGCGAGTGGAGCTATGGTTACATTGTTGGAACGCTTGGTGTTATCATTGCCGCTGCTTCGCTATGGTACACAATTAGCAGTGAAAAAGAGACGCGATTAGAACCTGTGAGTGCTGCACCAGCTAGTGTGTCAGAGAGTCATAGAACTCGTCGTCCAGCGTTAGACACATTTGATTCTTAAACAAAACACACGACAATGTATATATGTCCGCGATCGATCGAAAAGAACTTATGAACGAATTGTACGACGCGCTACTTGTCACGACTGGCGCTGTGGTAGTGAGCATGATTTCTAAAAAGGCTTTGGGAGAACCATTGGGAACACCAGAGACTGTGAAAGGCACAGTGAAACTTGCTGCAGCTGTTGGTGCAGGAACGCTGTTAGTAAAATGGGCGCAATCGAAAAAGTGGATACCGACAGACCCATTCAAATCAACGTAAGTTAATGGTGAGTGTTGTGGCTGGAGGGATTTTTAATGCAGTGGCTTTTGCAGGCGCTGGCTTTATGTTTTCAAAGTTCAATCATTCAGGTTATGAAGCTGAGATGAAAAGACACAACCACGCGTTGGAGCAGCTAGCCAGTGCGAAAGAAGTGTGGTATGAAAATGAGGTCGCTAAAAAAGATCAGATTCAACGCTTGCGACAACAGCTCTCAGATGCTAATGCTGACATCAATGACACAAACCACGCGTTGGAAGAACTTAGAAGCGTAATGACCATACGGCACAGCGGACGAGTGTTCACTGACTCCCCGAAGATTGCGGATTACTACCAACCGAGTGCGGAAATGAAGGAGTACCAATTGTTGTTTGTTAGCGCGCTAGGTTTGGGTAGTGGAATAGCGGTGTGGGTGCTAACTCGGTAAAAAAATGTTGGAGTAGTATAAGAGTGATGGACAAACTTATGAGGCAGATGAGTTACGGCTACACAATTGACGAAATCGCGAGTGAGACACAAGTCGAGTGCGGAGGCATCCCTAGGCTCTACTACTGCTCGGATTGTGACGTTGTGAAAAATGTGACTGAATGTGGTGGGTACGCGTGTCCAAAGTGTGGCGACATCGAATGGGATTACGTTCAGAGTTATAGTGACATGAGACTCACGCGACCAAAAAGCGTTCACAAGCGGTCTTGGTGGATGGGTAGGAGACTACGGAACGTTGTGAAGGGTGAGCACCTTGAGTTGATAAAAGAGGACTTCTTGAAAGTTGTCAACGCATTGTACTCATGCAATTTGGTAAAGGGTAGAAATGTCAGCAGATACGGGTACTACATTATTAGGTTGTGTCACAGAAGACGAGTCGAGACACTCAAGAAGGTGTCAGACCTCAAAGACGGGAAGGTGAAAGACTTGTTTGACGACAATCTGTTTGGGGTGGTGTATCCAAAGTTGGGATGGTGTGAGAGTGGTGATCGCTATTACAACGAGTGGCTTAGGAAAAAAAAAACAAGTGTAGTATATAGAAGCCATGGATGACGTCACAGAAAACTCACTTGTTAGAAATGGTGCAGCCGTTGTAAATCCACTAACAGGTAGAGCAATCAACGTCCACGGGCGAGTCTACAATCAACTTGTTAGAGATGGTGTTTTTAGTGACACGACAAATGTCAGCACTATTAATCCGCTGACAAACAGGCGAGTTAACGTTGGCAGTCGGACACACAACCGTCTTGTTAGAGATCAGGAAGCGCGACCCGCAGTTGAAGACCATAGCCCACGGCTGTTGAGTCAAGCGCTGAGAGGGTTCACCAGGTCCTATGGAGTCGAGGTGGTTAACGATAGAGACATCAATCAGGTAAACGGCAGTAGAAGCGCTGTCATTAATCTTTTGAGACGTGAACTAGGTGAGACCAACGGAATGAAAGTGGTAGAGACAGTTAAGGTCACTTTTGAGAAGGCTTTAGAACTCGATAAGACCACGTACAAAACTGCCTACTTTAACAGTGAAACGTTTGTCGTCATTAACGAGCGTGACATCGAAGGTGTTGCCAACCGTGGGTCGGAACAGATCTTGACGCGGATAGCCGGGTGGTTATCTGAGGGGTCTGGGTGGACTATCGACAAAATAGATGCACACTACGTTAATATCGCTATTTATAGACCTTTGAATGGGAGTAGCTACATTACGTTACCAAAGGAGTTGCGCAATAGTAAGAAGGGTTTGGTAAACGTGAATAATGATGATGACAACAAGTGTTTTAGATGG
Organism: Chrysogorgia sp. JL179-B06; assembly: GCA_035772405.1. Taxonomy (NCBI): domain Eukaryota; kingdom Metazoa; phylum Cnidaria; class Anthozoa; order Scleralcyonacea; family Chrysogorgiidae; genus Chrysogorgia; species Chrysogorgia sp. JL179-B06. The sequence continues at coordinate 2,614,650 of JAYKKM010000047.1, forward strand.
TGTCACCTAGCGCATAAGTTCCATGTTGGAAAAAACTCTGATAGAACATCAAAGTACGCTAGGCATGTCAGTGAGTTGAATTATGATGGAATTAACTTCCCAGTCACACTCAAAGATTACAACAAGATCGAAAAGGCTAACGAAATTAGCATCAACGTTTTCGGGTATGAAAATAAGCAACCATTCCCTGTGTATGTTTCTAAGGAAGCGTACCCTGACCACATGGACCTATTGTTGATAACTAATGATGTGGGCAACAAGCACTACGTGTACATTCGCGATTTCAACAAGTTTATGTACCGTCAGACAGAGCATAAGGCTAGAAAACATTTTTGTAGACATTGCCTGCAGTGTTTTAGTCGAGCGGACGTGCTTGAAAGTCATGTTGAAGTATGTTTGGTCATCAATGGGAAGCAAGCTATTAAAATGCCGCAAAAAGGTGCGAAAGTGAAATACGAGAATTTTAGTAGGCAGCTAAACGTACCATTTGTGGTGTATGCAGACTTTGAGGCTATCACACAGAAGGTGCACACAGCAAAGCTGTCAAGCGAGTGTAGCTACACAAATGCTTACCAGAGACACGTTGACTGCGGTTATGGGTATAAATTAGTTTGTTGCTACGACAACGAGTACAGTAAGCCAGTAAAAGTGTATCGCGGTGAAAATGCAGTTAACAAGTTCATTGGGGAGATGTTAGAAATTGTCGAATATTGTAAAGAGACATCTGAGAGTCACTTTAACAAAGAAATGATACTAACTGATGTCGATAAGAAGAATTTCGACGAGGTCAAGAGTTGTCATATTTGTAGCGTTGAGTACACCAGCGCTGACGTTAGAGTGAGAGACCACTGTCATGTGTCAGGTAAGTACAGAGGGTCTGCACATCGTGACTGTAATGTGAACTTTAAGTTGACTGATAAAATTCCTGTGATCTTTCACAACTTACGTGGCTACGATAGTCATTTCATTATGCAGGAGATTGGTAAGTTTGGTCAAGACATAAATGTGATACCGAACAACATGGAGAAGTACATGGCGTTCATGCTTGGAAAAAACTTGGTATTTTTGGACAGCTTTCAGTTCATGGGTAGTGGTCTAGACAACTTGGTAAGGAACCTACCAAGGGACGCTTTCAAATACACGTCAGAAGTGTTTCACGACGAGGGGTTGACACTTATGACAAGAAAGGGGGTCTATCCCTATGATTACATGGACTCCTTTAATAAATTCGATGAGCGCGAGCTACCCTCCAAAAAAGATTTCTACAGCATTCTGAATGATGAGCACATCACGGAAGAAATGTATGAGCGTGCCATCGACGTGTGGGACTACTTCGACGTTGAGAGTATGGGTGGGTATCACGACCTGTATTTGAAAAGTGATGTGCTCTTGCTTACCGACGTTTTTGAGAACTTTAGAAAGACATGTCATCGCGAGTATAAATTAGACCCTTGCCATTATTTCACATCGCCTGGATTGGCTTGGGACGCTATGTTAAAGATGACTGGAGTAGAACTTGAACTATTGTCTGACATTGACATGTTCCAGTTTGTAGAATTAGGTATGCGTGGTGGTGTGAGCTACATATGCAACAGACACGGCGTGGCGAATAATAAATACATGGAAGGGTATGACAAAGAGCAAGAGTCGAAGTATTTGATGTACCTTGACGCCAACAATTTGTATGGATGGGCAATGAGTCGAAGTCTACCTACGGGCGGCTTCAAGTGGTTGACTGAGAAAGAAATAAAAAAAGTTAATCTATGCGACTATCACAACGATAGTAAAAAGGGCTTACTGCTTGAAGTCGACTTGGAGTATCCAGCTCATTTACATGACCTACACAACGATTACCCGGTGGCTCCCGAGAAGATGGAGATAACTGTCGACATGTTGTCAGAGTACTGCACGAAAATCAAAAATAAGTTTAATGTGAGTGTTGGCGGTGTGAAGAAGTTGGTGACTAATTTGAAGGATAAAAAAAAGTATGTGTGTCACTACGGAAATCTGCAGTTGTATGTGGATCTTGGATTAAAAATCAATAAGATTCATAGGGTCCTGCAGTTTGACCAGTCCAAGTGGCTAGGCAAGTACATCGACTTTAACACAGTCAAAAGAACTGCGGCTAAGAACGCTTTTGAGAAGGACTTCTTCAAGTTGATGAATAATAGTGTGTTCGGAAAAACGATGGAAAATTTGAGGAAGCGTGTGGACGTAAGATTAGTGACCACTGCGAAGAAATTAGAAAAGCTTGTCTCGAAGCCGACGTTTGTGTCTTGTAAGATATTTAGCGAGAACTTAGTCGCCGTCCACAAAGTTAAAGAAACGCTGACACTAAACAGACCTGCATATGTGGGTATGTGCATACTAGACTTGAGTAAAACGTTGATGTACAATTTTCACTACAATTATATTATGAAAAAGTACTCTAGCGACACCTGTAGATTACACTTCACTGACACTGACAGTCTGTTGTACTCGATCAAAACTGACGACGTTTATTCCGACTTTATGATGGAGTGCGAAAAGTTTGATAATAGCGACTACCCTGCAGACAGCCCATTCTTCTTTAGAGAAAGTTATTGGGAAGATGAAGGACGAGTGCGCTGGAACGCCAATTGTCGAGTTCGTTGGGTTGCGCAGTAAAATGTACAGCTATTTAAAAGAGGGTGGAGGTGGCGGGAAAACCGCTAAAGGTATTAGAAAAAATATAATTAAAAAGGTAATCAGACACGAAGATTACAAAAGCGTGTTACTCGAGCAGAAACAGTTGCGACACATAATGAAGACCATTAGAAGTGTCAAACATCAGATTGGTAGCTACGAAATTAATAAAGTATCGCTGTCCTGCTTTGACGACAAACGATACCTTTTAGAGAATGGTATTGACTCCTACGCGTATGGCCACAAAAACATTGTAGTGAGAGATACCACTGAGAGTAGTGAACAAACAGACTAATTCGTAGAGTAGTTGGCTATTTGTTAGTCAATGTTGTTAGCCAATCAAAAGAGCACCATTTTGCTATCCATTTGGATAAACATCGCCACTAGACTTAAAAATCTAGTGGTTTTTTTTTTCGCGCGTGAGTTGAGACAGCAGTAGTTTGTTGAAAAAAAATGTGAAAACGTTGAAACAACACTCTCTATTTTTTAAATATGTGAAAATGTTGAAACGACACTTTCTTTTTTTAAATATGTGAAAAATGTGAAACGACACATTCTATTTTTAAAAAAACATGCAAAAATATTGAAATGTCACATTATTAGTATATAAATCGAGTTTGTGGTCTTATTTGATGTATGTTGTAAATTTAGAATTACCGAAATGACATCGAATTTTTGGGGGTTTGGGATTTGGTGTAAATTTGGTGATGTTTTGGTGATTATATTCGCGTTCAACATTGAATGTGTAAAAAATGAGCTCGTAGCCCCACTCTCTATACTACTATTGTAATTCTGAGAGTGATTTACCTCATTTCGTATAGGTACCTCATTTCGTATAGGAAATGCGGGAAGAAATATGTGGGAAGTACTATATTATAACATCCTTTAGAAAACAAAATATAAACTTTTCGTGAGAAATCGATCCCTGCCGGTTAGAGATCAGTGGCGCCGGACGAGGGGCAAGTACTTCATCTTAGAATTCTTCATCTTAGATTCTCCGTAGAAGATCCTGGTATCTCAGACCACTATGCTGTTCATGCTAAAATTCACATAGAGAAACCAACATATCCCCGAAAGGAAATACAATATAGGAACTTGAAAAATTTAAACTATCATAACTTATGCAAAGACATCAGCAATTCACCGCTCGTTCTAGACAGCGCTAACTCATCATCGGTTAGTGATATTACAGGAAGGTATGATAGTACTTTGACAACTATACTAGACCTATATGCTCCGATAAAGAGGAAGACCATCACTATCCGTCCAAATTCCCCATGGTATACAGACGAAATAAAGCAGCTGAAAATAATTAAACGACGTCTAGAACGTAGATGGCGCACCACCAAACTACCATCAGATAGAGACGCTTATGCAAAGCACTGTGTTAAAGTTAACTCTTCCATCTTCAATTCCAAAATGTCCTTCTATTCAAGTATTATTGACCAGCACAAGAACGACCAAAAAGTACTCTTTGATACAGTAAAAAAGATGTTACATACAACTACGGAAAATCTCTATCCATCAAGGGAATCTCCAGAAAAACTCGCCAACAATTTTGCCGACTTCTTCATTAACAAAATCACAAAGATCCGAGATGAGCTGGCGCCTTCTGTGATACTATCTACTAACTTATTATCTAACTATGACCCGGCCACCGAAACTGCATACTCGCCCATAGCTGAGTTTACCAACTTCACCTCAGTTTCCGAAGATCAATTATCTAAATTAATATACAAGTTAACATCTAAATCTTGTGACATTGATCCGATCCCTGCCTCCGTCCTGAAGCATTGCCTCCATGTACTTCTGCCAGTAATTACAAAGATCGTTAATTTATCGCTATCCAACGCTGTCATGCCGCCTAGCCTAAAGATTGCTCCTCTAAATCCTCGACTGAAAAAACCCTCCATCGATCATGAGGAGTTTTCAAATTTTCGACCAATCTCAAATTTGAAAGTTGTGTCTAAGGCGATTGAAAAGACAGTCGCCACCCAAGTTAATGATTATATAAACGAGAATAATATGAACGAACTCTTTCAATCTGCTTATAAAATGAATCATAGTACGGAAACAGCCCTGATCAGAGTAAACAACGATATCCTTCGTGCGCTAGATGATAAGAAGTCAGTTATTTTGCTCCTTTTGGACTTATCAGCAGCATTTGACACTGTAGACCACACCATCCTACTAACTAGACTAAATCGTACATTTGGATTCAAAGGTGCAGTACTCGACTGGTTTTCCTCCTATCTTTCTGGTAGGAAACAATTCGTGAAAGTCAATGGCGCTCAATCTATTCTCCATGACCTAACTTACGGACTACCACAATGGTCAGTCCTTGGCCCATTGCTGTTCCTGTTATATACACACCCTCTAGCTGACGTGATTCGGAAACACGACATGGACTTCCACCTATACGCAGATGACACCCAGTTATACCTGTCGTTTGATTCGTCAGAAGAGCAGTTAGCACATGAGAAAATTGAAGCCTGCACCCATGACATCGATAAGTGGATGTCTGATAACATGCTAAAAATGAATAGGGGAAAGACTGAACTTTTAATTCTTCATGCCCGTCATCGCCTCCCACCAGAGATTTCGTCTGTCTCCGTCTGTAATGCAGTTATTGAATCATCTGCAAGTGTTAAGAACATCGGTGTAACGTTCGACCCGACAATGTCTATGGAAAACCATATTAATGTAATTTGCAAATCAGCTTTCTTTCATTTACGAAATATAAGCCGAATACGTAAATATCTGTCATCTCAGTCTGTCGAAACTCTGGTCCACGCCTTCATTACCACCAGACTGGACTTTTGCAACTCATTATTGTACGGCTTACCAAATCAACTTATCCAACGACTACAGAGTGTACAAAACTCGGCTGCAAGATTAATATCCCTCACCACCAAGTATCAGCACATTTCTCCTATTTTGCAAGAATTGCATTGGCTTCCTGTACAATATAGAATCCATTTTAATATCATTCTTCTTACATTCAAATGTTTAAATAATTCTGCACCAGCCTATCTAAAAGATCTCATTGAACAATACGTACCTAGGCGTGCTTTAAGATCTGGCAATAAAAACTACTTAACTATACCTCGCTACAAATTGGAAACCTACGGACGCAGATCCTTTTCAGTAGCTGCCCCACTTCTTTGGAACTCATTGCCTCAAGACATGAGAGACGCGACTATAGATCCTGAAGTTTTCAAGAAAAAGTTAAAAACTTACTTTTTTAAAACTGCATTTAACATTTAGTAATTTTAGGAACATATTTTATCTATAGGAAACTTTATTTTTCTTCAAATTTTAATATTTTTATTTTAAATAGCATAGTTAATGTTAAAATGTTAAGCGCTGATGGACTATAGGGAATCAGCGCTATATAAGTACTTACTATTATTACTATTATTATTATTGGGATATAAACTTAACCTAACTACAATTCCACTATACACGTCATAAGATGAAGTACCTGCAGGACGAGGGAGTTACTCCGCTGTAATATCGCAGACTCATCTTGGGTTTGCAAAATGCAAATATGTGTATTTTTGAAAGAAACGATGGTTTGTTGCAGATTTTGCAGTAAAGTTCTGGTTTAAAACAAGGTAAATATGTAAAGAATATTTCAAAACATACAGTGACAGGGAAGGACTGGAAGTCCTATCGAAAACTCTAAAATTTAGCTCGAAACGTTTATAGACCTCCTATACACTATATTACACACTTTAAACTATTTCGGCAGTACACCAACCTTTTAGGGCTGAAATTCTTGCCAAAGTGTGGATAATTCTTGTTAAATATCGTGCGTAAGCCGAATCCAATAATTGTTTTAATATACATATGTTGTCCACAGAGGCAAATCTACAGAAATAGCCATTTTGTAATTTTCGCGCGCTTTGAGAAGTGACGTCTATAAATTCCGAAATGACGTCACATAGACTATCGGTAGTAAAATTCGAAATTAAAATCAGCTGTTATTTCTAAAATAAAGCATTATCGTAAGAGTTAGTGTTAGGGTTAGGATTATGTTGGGGTTAGGACTATGTTTTAAATTCAGGATATTTATATGAAACGTCAGCCAATATATTGTATACTGTAGTGTATAATATTGCAATATATATTATATACTGTATATTGCAATATATTGCAAATCGAGACTTAATTATTTGGTAACTATTGGGCAAAGATGAATCCAATGGGTGTTTTATTATATCAAACAAAATATCTTAACACAAAGATGTTTCTTCACATGTAAACAGTCAAAAGGTTGCTGTCCAATATGTTGCTGTCCTACTACTCCTACATCGTAAAATATTGGACTGTCAAGTGATGCTACAGGTAATAGCAACAATTGATTGGATGATTATATGTGAGGGTATAATAATGATAATTAATTGGAATATGTTGACCAATAAGGAACAAGAATCAAGTTTGAATAATATAAATTGATAAAAAATAGGGAATTTTTAGTTTAATTTCATTAAAATGTATTCAGGAATTGTTGTGAAATGCAAACCAAAGCTAAATTCTTGCAAGGGTGGCATTCCATATTTGGAGTTGTTTACCATGCTGAGTTTTGATAGCTACATGTCATTTTGAAAGCTACATGTCATTTTGAAAGCTTTTCAAACTGGAACAAAGCAAGGCAAAAGACCAGTGGATTAACCCAAATGTAAGATTTAAATACTGTTAATAACAAGTCGGTGTACAGTCACGCGCCGGCCTGAGTGCTATACCACCCCTTGGATAGGTGAAGTCGTTGGAAGGTCAAACTCATTTGGAGGGTCGTAGTCCCTGAAGGGATACCTCGGGCAGGGGAATCATACCAACCACGTAGGGAGTCGCCAGGGCCTGGCAGTGCGGTGAGACACCAAGGCCTGGACCCAGTATGTTGTAAATACAAGTAACAACATACACATGCATTAGCTATCAAGACTCACATCGTCTGTGCTGCATGCCAGGAAACCGCTTGTCCCCGGCAAAGATGACGGTACGCATGTCGTCAGCAAGTTGGGGGAAACCGTTCGTACCCCAACATGAACAGCAGCAACCTGGGTAGTACTGCCACAGGCGCAATGCACTCATAAGCCTTCCGGGGAAACCGCATGTCCCCGGAAGCAATGACAAATGTGGACAAGAACTGACAAATATGGACAATACAGGTACTAGAACAACAAACATGCATTAGCTATCAAGTGTTCTATAACTTGGCACGGGAGAGCAAGACTCACGTCGTCTGTGCTTGTATGCCTGGGAAACCGCTTGTTCCCAGCAACAATGATGGTCCACCTACACGTTGGGGGAAACCGTGTATCTCCGGAACTAAAACAACCACCCATGTATTAGAATACCGGACTGGAGCAATAAGCCAAGGGGGTGGGTAAGGGAGAACTTTCCAAGCCAAAGAGTTGTTAGCAACAGAGACTAGTCGATTTGCATATTGTGCGTTGCCCTGAAATCCAGGTACGGGACCCCCTTTCCTCGGATGTCCTGCCTCAATGTGATTGGTTCCTCATACGCAAAGCCCGCCAAAATCCCTGCCCCCCTAGAAGTGTCATATATGCTACACCTCTTGTATTAATATTATTTATTGCATAAATCCAATAAACAGGAAAATTTGATGACAAAGAATGACTGTTGAATTCTGGGTGAGTAAACAACAGTTGTTCAAAAGTTAAAATGTAAAACGGTTTTCAGCTGGTTCAGTCAGTGAAATGCTTCATGTTTTTATTGATTGTAGATTTTCAGTAAAATATTTCCTTTGTTTTTTGTGGTATAAAAGCGGATGTATACTATGTTTCCCAATTTGTTTATTATTCAGTTCATTAAAACAACAAATGTGATTTTGTAACCCACTAATTTCATCGACTGTAATGTTTTATGGCTCAGAAGCTGTCATTTTTAATTTTTGAGTGTTTTTTGATGTAAGAATGATTTTTAATGCATTTTAATGTAAATGTTACTGGTATTGAATTCTATGTTGAAGACAGAAAAGCTTCTTAAAATTGTATCCAAAACTTTAAAGGTGGACATTGATGAAGTATTTAATACTAATTTATTTCTCTTAAGAAATTCAATCACAGGTTAGATACTTACAGTACAAAATTATCTTCATTTCTGATAACATTTTTGATTTTGGGGGTGACACAATTTTGCATAATTCTGGTGTAAAAATATTTGTGAATACATACATGTATAACATGATATACCGATTCCACTATTGGGACATTCACCAGAATGACGGCAGAATCTTAAAAAGACTAGTGCTTTTACAAAAACGAATTGTACGATCGATTGATAAAGTGGATTATCTTGCTCCTTCTGAACCTATTTTTAAGAAATTAGAAATTCTAAAATTAACAGAAATAAATTACCTACAGAAGGGTATCTTTATGTTTTCGTATTGATGTTTTCGCAGATTCATGATTATAAAACTAGATTTGCTCTAGTTTGATAAGTCCTCATCACTGTCGGACAATGTCAAAAACGTTTTCCATTACCTACTGTATCAAGGCCCTTTACTCTGGAATTCATTGGAAGAAAGTTTAAAAAATTTGGGAAGTTTAAAAAGATTTAAATATAAGTTGAAAGTAATTCTTTTAGAGGCTTATACCAGCGTCTGATGTTGCGCGGTCTATTTTATCTATACTGTATACGTCACTTTGTAACTTACTAGTAATTATTTTCCTAACTACATGTATACTGCATGCCTATTCTAACTAACTTGAAATAACAAAACTTTACTAACTTGAAACTCTCGAACCGCCAAATTATATTTTGTTAACAATCTTACTTGTAACAACTGAGGAAGCCTAAAAGGTTACAAGCTTCGGATTCTTTTTTTAGGCTTCTTGTCACTCTATATTCTATACTATTTAGTTTTTTTTCTCTTTCAATCTTGTATATTGTGACAAATCAAATAAATTCAATTCATTCATTCACAGTGAATAGTATAGGATATTCCGAGCTAGAGGAACCAATCAGATTGTGCGAAAAGAACTACAGTATACAGCTGCCTAGAAATAACCTAACACTGCGGTTGCGGTGGATTAGCGGTGAGGTTGCGGTGGATTAGCGGTGAGGTTGCGGTCGACAAAACCAACCGCGTGAGAAAAACTACGTCGACTAAACACTTCGTGTTCCGACCTTGTCCGACTATTCATTAACGCGCGTGTGTCATGCAATAACAGTATGACAGTATGCCGTCCAAAATCAAATATTACTCTCGGTGTAAAAAGTAGAGTGCTGTGTAAACAGCGGACTTTTGATTTGAAACCAACCAGAGAGTTTGTGATTATTATGAATGAATGAATAGTTTTCGCGTGGGCTACAATCTCCTTGAAAGATTTTGCGTTAAAGACACAGTCGGCGTTTGGAATATGGTTTGGAGTTGTAGTTTGTGGCAAATGGCACCACCAAGGTCCAAAATCACGATCTGTCGGTTTCAGTTTACTTTCAGACGATTAGAAGTTCCGCATTGTGTCATTCTTTTCTCGGTGATCAGTTTTAGATTTGGAACTAAGCATATAAATGTCGAACGCCAACGAACTTCCGAACGCGCGTTTAAAAATAAACTGAAAAGACAGTGAACGAAAAGGTAAACTGCCGAGATTTTTGCAACTATAAATACCCCGTGACGTTTGGAACGGAGGTAACCGGTCGGTTTCGCTAAACCTAGAGTCAGTTCGTCACACACAAAGTCAGTTCGCTACACATAAACGGAAAGCGGAATATATACCGGTATATCACCGAAAGTGCGTTGGCGATGCCGATGGACGGCATCTCTGTGAGTCACACTTCTCTGTGAGTCGTCGCTTAGATTCCATCTAAGATTTATAACGCTCTTGCACTCTCACTGAGGTGATCTGTTTAGTAAATACGTATTAAACAAATCAAGTTGATTGTTTTTTAATAAATGATGAGTTGTAGCGAACTGACTTTATGCTCCGCTCGCAGAAATGTCAGTATTTCGTTGCCATTTGGCAGTTGATCACCTTTTCACTTTACTGTCGGTTCAGTTTTCTTTTAAACGCGTGCTTCGGATGTTCCGGAGTAACTTCGCACAGCACAAAATCTGAAACTATTGTTATTAAAATCGACTTTGGCGGTTTGGCCCCATTTGCCACAACCTTAGTAAACCATCACAAACAACAAAACATTTTAGCCCACGCGAAAATTGCTTCATTGTTAAACATAATAATCACAACTCCCCAGTTTGTTAATGGACTATACAGTATATGCACGCCATTCGCGTTTTTTCATTCGAAATACTGAAAAGTGCACGTTTAATCGGTCCTACTAAACACCGTCCGGGACCGTCCGTGATCAAGATTAGTTAGTTTTATCAGTGGTTTTATGCATTAAGGTACGTTTACACACTGCGATTTGTAGAAAAGAAAATCTGTAGAAAAAGAATAATAGGATAAAGAAGTCGTAGCGATTTTTTACTGTAACTATGACTACCGAATAAACGCGCGTATATTTAAAACAAATTACAACAAAAAAAGAAATATGTCGACAGTAAACTACGAGTGTATAGCAGACGAAGCTGTTTTATTAAATACTGAACTAGTTATAGTTGAAAACAATTCGAGGAAAAAAAAGAGCCGGGCGTTTACTGACAAGGGACGCGAATTTAATAGCCGCAATTATACAACAAGAAATTGAATGAGTACCACGACAGAGATAAGAGAGTACTTGCCCGTGAACAAATGGCTTTGGCAGTAATGGGTATTATATAACCAGGCAATTTAGTAAAAATCGGGAGTAAAAATCGGGAGTTACGTTTACACACTGCGATTTGTCGGGGATGACGAATTAGCGAAATTTACCGCAACTAAATCACGTAAATATTCGTCAGTGTCGGCCCGACAAATCGTAGTGTGTAAACGTACCTTTAAGCGATTTTAAATCAGCTTTTTAATTACTCTTAAAAAGTAAGAAGGCTTTGCAACTGATATTTTTAGTCTTGAAGCGTTCAACTTTCGTTCAACTTTCAACTTGACTAATTCCTTTATCGCATCCTTTGACTTGTTTTCAATAACAATAGGATTAATGCAATAATGGATTGAATAGATTATTCTCAACGCGAAAGCTCTCACACAATAGGTGATGACTCACTGAGGTGCCGACCATTTCCAACGCGCTTTTCATGAATGCTCTCAAACAATGCCTATTCAAAGATCATCCCTTGTCAATGAGATATCAACGCGCTTTCCATGAAAGCTCTTCGACAATAGGTGAAATATAGGTTTCACGGCTTAGGTTGCAGGTAACGAATATTTTCGTTTCTCGATTTTTTTAATCGAAAAACCAATTGACGAATGTAATCAAGGTAAGTTATGTATTGTTTAATAAACGAGCAGCAGTGTTTTATCAGATATAAAACACGAGGGCGTAGCCCGAGTGTTTTAGATCTGATAAAACACGTGCTGCGAGTTTATTAAACGGCTTCAAACACGACCCATTTGATAAGTTCATTGGCGTAGTAATTTTGAAAATCGATGTTGTCTAAGCCGAGAAAATCAAAGATAAAGTTTATGTAAATCAGGACGAATCTTTATCACATTTAAAGACACGATACGGTCGTGATTTTCTTTTGTCTTTTCCTCATGAATTATTAATGAGTGTTTGAAAAGTCATTAAAGATTCTCTTGATCATGGCGGATTAAATTAATGGCACGAACGGTCACGGACGGTTCCCGGACGGTGTTTAGTTGTCAAATCCACCGGAATTTGATTATTATTCTGTGCGCGCGAGGTGTCACACCGTTCTTATTCATAGCGCTACATGTATAATATCACAAGACAATGCCAAGGTTTTGTTTCCGTAAAGAAAGTACCCATGGAAAACGAAAGGGACGTCCAAAGCATCCCCTGAAGGTATTAAAGTTTTAATAATTATTGGTTGATTGTAGAATTTTAAATCGGCTTAGTAGCGTGTATATAAATCCTCCTTGATATGCTTATAAATTGATGGCCGGCTGTCGGTAAAATACGAACCAAATACGAATGTAAACAAAAAGCCGCTTTAACGAGAATAATATATTGACCTGCGCGCTGCGTTTAGGTGATTTATTCGTTACAAGAACATTCGTTATGCCTTGCGATAATATTTTGATATTAATATTAATCAGTTCATGGTTGAACCTAATGTTCGGCACTGACGGCACATGAGAAGTTCGACGTTTTTCAGTTTACCAGTGATATTGCCAGTGATATGCACGTGCATATTGTTCGATTTAGACACTAGTCTCGTCCGTAAAAATGACATCCTCAAACGCGTCTTTTACCGCTAAGGCATTCAAACAGAACAAGAGAACTTTATTTTGTTTGGTTCAATAACGTGAATTTTCATGCCTCCAAACAAGCTGCTCGCGTCTGACTCGACGAATTATTGATTGTGAGACATCAACGCCGCATTCATCCACCAGTTTGATATTTATTTTCAGCAGATGTTAATTCGTCATTCCCTTTCATTATTTCCTCGATGACTGACTTCAAGTGTTCCTTTTTCAACAGCGGTTTTCTTCAACTACGTGGCGCATCTCGCAGATTCCCACCATTTCGTCGATACCGAGAAAGAAAGAAAATTTAAAGCCGATCTCGATGTTTGAATTCAAGGATGTTCGCGATTTTTGTTATCGGAACTGATGAAGACCAAAGCGAAATAATTCGTTCCCTGGCGTATTGCGATAATTTCTCCATTATTTACGAAACGATGGAGTGAGTAGGGTAGAACCTTATGGTATGACGCGGTTTTCTCAAATGGCCAAAGGACGCCAAACTTCGGAAAAAGCTACTCGTTCCGGAACGTGTCGTATAATTTCCGACGTGCGAACCGCGCTTGCTTGCGGAAGGTTAAACCTAGGTTAGACCGAGGTGAGACCTAGGTTTTCGTCAGGTTACTTCTAGGCAGTACTGTATATCTAACTGTTTCGGTACAGTATATGCTAACTAGTAGTTATCCAGACTGAGGTCAATGTTATCTGCCAAAGACTGAGGCAGATAACATTGACCAATTAGGTCTGGATCATAAGCAATTATTGGAGCATGATATCAAGAGTTATCCAGACAGAGGTTGATTGTTATCTACTGAAGGCTGAGGTGGATAATATTGAGTGAGGTCTGGATAACTCTTGATATTGTGCATTAAAGCCTTCAATGATTGTTTTATTATATTTTCAAAATATAATATACATGTAGCACAATAGAGGCAGCCTTTTCATTTTCTTGCCTTGGCATAAAAAACCTTTAAAATTGTTATCTGCTTCTGCCCAAGGCCTATTCTACAAAAATTTCAATACTGCACACTTAAGAGAGCTAGGGTACCATAGGCCTCGAAATGTTAAAACTTGAAAACCATAATAAAATCATAAAATGCTAATTAATATTTAATATTCTTTTTTCATAGTAGTTTCTAGGCTCTCTTTGCATTCAGCACAAAATGAACTCAGATCAGAATCAGACCTAGAATCACAATTAATTTTGGAAAATTCTGAATAATCAACCATTGCTCAATCAAAATTGGGTGTAACAACTAAAAAATCAAAATGTCAAATGGTAATTAACATCAGTGGCCCATGTGCCATCAGTCATTTTGCTTAATGCCTTAACACCTTTCCTATGCTATACTTCTAATATAAAGTTGAAAACCTCAAATTTTCAATACTACACTCATAGGATAACATTCAAATGGCGGCAAACAGTCTGCCGCTACAATTCTTCCAGCAATTCTTCTGCAATGCAGTTCCCTGAAGAAAGCGAGCATTCGTTTTTTCGGTTTCGTTTTTTGGAAAGCAGAGTTAAGAAGAAGTGGAGTAAACATATGTAAACTAAAAGGAAGTACGATGCATTTCGGCAGACAACTTATCAAGTGCGTCTGCTGGTAAACTGAAAAACAGAGCGGGTGTTTATAAGATAAATGTTGAATGACGTCACCCCGATTAAGGAAGTGATGCTTAAAGAGTGAGTGTCTGGGTCATGCTTGCTTTGCATTTTTTATTGGGAAATGTCGAACTTAGAATCGGATTCTGACTTGGCAGCAGATCAGTATGACGTTGATTTTCGCCTATTCATCTGTTATAGTTTATCTGTTATAGTTCCACCTGAGCGCGCGTTGCGCCACTTTTAAACTCCCGTTGTGCATCAGCGTTATAGATATTTCCTCGAATAAGCTTCCAGGGCGCTTATTTCAAATATGGATTTCTAGGGGGGAGCGTTTAATTTGTGATCTTCGTGAACGATCTGCCAGATTCAAGGGGGCGCTGAATAAGGAGTCTTATTATATGGCACAAGCTACTTCCGGTGAAATTGCGTGCTCTGATTGGCTGAGACACATCACGTGCCGGTCCGTTATTTCCCGTAATGGACCGGTCCGGATTACGGATTTTGTCAGCCATTTTGTTTACGAAGGAGCGAACAACGATAGGAAACTTTGAAAAGCAGCAAAAATTGAACGAATTTAGTAAATTAAGCACTAAATCATCTACAAGTCGCACGATGAACAATCTAAATGAGAGTCTAGTTACTATCATGAAAGCAATAGAAGAACAAGAACAAGATTGAAAATGACGATTCTGGCACTCAAAATGTATGTAAAGTATGTTGTTTTAAAAAAGCCATGCCATATAATAAACCTCGACCGCTTGGTCATTACGGGAAAATATCAGACCTCGGTCTTTTATGTACGAACCTCGCCCTACGGGCTCGGTCCGTACTGTCAAGACCTTGGTCTGATATTTTCCCGTAATGACCGCGCTCTCGGTTAATAAGAAGTTAATATAAAACAATTAATTCAAGAAAAAAATGAAATGAAAGATATTGAATGATTGCTGCTGTTCAATATGGCATAGTCATTGGACGGATAAAAATACGTATAATCTTTCTCTGGTAAGGGACCGGTCATAAAGTATCTACAACCCCGGGCGGAGGGTATTCTGAGGGGTATGAAAATGTTAGCTTCTAATTTGATGGGGCATGAAATATTTTAACGACATATTGAGGGGGTTCGAAATATTATTTAAGAATGTACAGTTGTATTTATTAAATAAAAAACCTAAATTAATATATAAAAGCTATTACTATAACCGTTCATAAGAATAAATATGAAAGCTGCTAAGTTCTCAAAAGAACTGGATATAATATGAAAAGGAGAAGTAAGAGAACTTGAATATATGAATGAATACACGCAAGTACTCTTACTAAGTATTTTTCGGCACTATCACCGTTTAACCCTCCTCAGCCGAACAGCTGTTTTGTCAGAGTTATGTAGGTGATGCTATTTGTGACGGTGGGCCAATTGAATGGGCGTACAGTCTTATGAGGAATTGTCCAATGACCTGCTCACTAACATGACACTGGAGGAACTTGAAGAATTAGAACACAACCGCATGAAATTCAATGCTGCATTCAAGGTTTGTAATGAGTTTACTGATCGTATATCAATGGTGCTCCAGCTCCTGCAGGGTTTATGAAAGCATATACATCGGTTCCTTCAGGAGAAATGTTTTTAGTGATGAGGACTATGTCAAAGACTATCTACATGCATCTGAGCAAAAGAGAAAGTCGTTACCCGGAGCAAAGTCATATCATTTGTTGAAATTGGAGAGAAATGCATTGAATTTGTAAAATTTTCATGCAGGAAGTCAGAAGTGTGTATTTTTTGTTCAATTCGCACCATGTGAAAAAGTTCCACGTGATACCCACGTGCATGTACACTCTGATATTGCATTACAATAATGTTATAAATGTTGAAGATATATTTACTACAACAAGAAATGGACGAATCACCACCAACTGACGGGCTTCAAAGTTTTCATGAGAAATAGATATATTAAAGTGAATTTCATGTATAAGTTTGACTCTTAGTTTCTAACAATTGTATGGGGTACGAAATGTTTTGTTAGAGAAAATTAGGGGGTCAGAATTGTTTTGCAAAATCAAAGTTGGGAACCGCCCCGGGGTTATAGATAAAGTGACCAGTCCCTAAGTGAAATGCATGGATACATTATTTGAAAAAATATTCGACATCAATGTCTTATTTTGCTGCGTTTATTGAGTGTTTGGCGCTTTTAGATGGCTCGAACCGTTATACTTTCGTCATAAGAATGTTCTTTATATAAATTGTGTCTAAAAATAAATCATATATAAATGTATATGTATAGGTAATCGTATGATAGCGATTCAAGTTCAAACTTGTAGCACAAACTATTTCGCGAATCTCTGCAAGTTAGCATGAAGCCTCGCAATATACCACAATTATCCTGTAAATGCAGAGATACGTTTTCTAATCGCTTTTAGGTGGTTCGAAACGTTATACTTTCGTCATAAGAATGTTCCTTATACATTGCGATTTATTTTTTATTATATACATGACAAAATTACTGGATTCTGATTGGCTGAGAGGAGTGCAATAAAATAATTTATTGCACTCGAGTGCACTGCAGGAACAAGTTTGACAATAAAATTCAAAATGGTGGCCTATTCTGTAATGGAAAGTTTTCACTTTTCCAACGATTTGTGTCACACTATGAGTTAAAAATTCCATGTAAATATTTTGAAAAAACAATAATAGTACATCTTTGTGAGTAATGATGGTGCATGGCTACATATTGGAAAATTGAGAAAGTTTTCCTCCTTTCAAGCCATCTGCAATAAATTTTAACAGCCTTGAGCTGATAATTCGCCAAGTTATTTTGCTATACTCTTTGCTGATCTGTTACTATTTTGAATTTTTATAGAGCTCATTGGCAAATATTGTGTGATGAAAGTGAGTTTTCTGTTGTTTTTTGAAAATATGGATGGTCGTTCGAAGAAGTAGAAACATAACAGACATTGTAATGGAATTAAAATCATTCAAGTGTGATGTCTGCGATCACGTATTTTCCCAGATGAGTAACTTACTGAGTCACACAAGAACTCACACTGGAGAAAAGCCTTTCAAGTGTGATGTCTGTGACAAAGGATTTTCACAGTCAAGTAACTTAGTAATTCACAAAAGAATTCATACTGGAGAAAAGCCTTTCAAGTGTGATGTTTGTATCAAAGCATTTTCCGTGTCAAGCTACTTGGTAGTTCATAAAAGAACTCATACTGGAGAAAAGCCTTTCAAGTGTGATGTTTGTGATAAAGGATTTTCGCAGCCAAATAGCTTAGTAAGCCATAAAAGAACTCACACCGGAGAAAAGCCTTTCAAGTGTGATGTTTGCGACAAAGCATTTTCGCAGCCAAGTGGCTTAGTAAGCCATAAAAGAACTCATACCGGAGAAAAACCTTTCAAGTGTGATGTTTGTGATAAAGGATTTTCGCAGCCAAATAGCTTAGTAAGCCATAAAAGAACTCATACTGAAGAAAAGCCTTTAAAGTGTGAACTTTGTGATAATTTTTTTTCCCAGTCAACTGCCTTACTGAATCATAAAAGTAATCATGCTGAAGAAAATCCGTTTAAGTGTGAAGGTTGTAACAAAGAATTAGCGAGGTTACGCAGGCTGATATGGCAATCCAAAATACACCACAAGAAAACTGAAACAGAGTTTAAATGCACGGAATGTGGCTTACATTTCTTCACCACGATTATTTGATTCACATCAGTCAGATGATGAGCTGGAAACAACGGAACCAAAAGACCTAACTTTGCAAGAGGCGTGGTCGAACATGTACGCGAAGATCATAAAAGTAAAAATCATTAGCAAATTAATGTTAATGTGAGGATATCCGCAATGAAGGGTCGTAAACAATTTAATTATTGACTTAAGGTGTTCGGACGTATTCCGTTGCTAGACAACCGGTTGTTAAAGGGAAATGGCAATAAAAATTAAGTTTATCTTATTTGAAAGAACTTTTAAAATGATATATGAAGACCTTTTACAGATTTTCCATATCGTTCTTGGTTCTGTAAATATTTCACTTCTTTTTAACAAAGAACATTGAACATTCCGCCATCACAACCAGGGTAGAAATGTTTTTTATATCAGCAATTATCGAGTCATTATAGATGCTAAATCGTAGTTGTTTTGGGTGTTGTATACTTTTAAGTGAACTAGCAATCTATTTGAACGCATTCCACTGATATTTGGGCAATTACTTACAACTTTTAGAATGTTTACCCTGGTTTTGACGTCACTTAATTAGATCTAATTATAAAACAAGATGGCGGATTGCAGATATTTTAGTTGACAGATATTTCAAAAATTAAGGAAGTTACGGAGAAATTTTAAAAGGTCTTCATATATTATTTTAAATGTTCTTTCAAATGAGACAAAGAACATTTTTATTGCCATTTCCCTTTAAGGGCATTTAGCGCCCAATATACTTCGTGAGTGGACAATGAATTCAAGGTATAACCAAAGACAAAAACTCTATGTTTGTCATTGTTGACATTATGCTACATTTGTGACTGTCATGTAAACCTAAATTGCTTCCTATAAAAAGTACGTGTGGATTTGTTGATAAATTAAATTAAATGAAAATGAAGTTATCAATATTTTAATATGTTTTAAAATCACCTTAAAAATTCGATATCCTGGCTACGTTTTAAAAATTCTTAAAATCCTTACGTACTTTTTTGAAGATAGCATTCCAGATTCTAATCGCATATGAAAAATTAATATTACTTAAAAACGTTCGAAGATTATAGGAATTTTCATTTTTTGGTGACATCATGATGACGTCATCATGTCACATTGCACAACGAAAGAGTTTTGCCCACATATGCCACGTACAGACTGTCTTGATGAATTTTTTAATCTGTGAACATCTATGGCAAATAATTATACTAAGCTTCCTTAGCAACGGATATAAGGTCTGCAGATCTACATACGTCCGAACACCCTTAAGACCATGTTACACGAGATAATCAATTTTCTTGTGACTCGCAATGCAATTGTTGCTGAAAAAAGCATATATTATTGCATGTTACTGTGGGATGTCAGACGGAGAAAAGATGCGAAATGCAATGCGATTTGTTTATCAGTTTATCAGAAAATGCAACCAAGCCACTATTTGAAATACGATTGATTCCCAACTCGCAACGCAATTTTCTGTTGCAAGAGCAGTTGCAAAGTGTGAGTTGTTACAAGTGGCAATTTATATATTCCTAAAGATATTCTCATGTAACATGGCTTTTACTGCGTATCCTTTTAAAACCTGGTTAAATTTAGTGTTGAGCCTCTTCCAAATACTGCAATCTCTTCGTTAAGAGTTTGACAGACTTTACAGCAAGACTCCTTTTAGTTCAGGTCGTTCAGATTTATATCCCGTTATTGTTTATTATTTCGTTGTTTATTTATATTCTAGTTGCAGTTGTATGTAGCAAAGGTGAAGTGCACTTGAAGTTATCACACATATAGATGGTTTTCACATACACCCTGGGGATTCAACCGCCGGAGGTACACCAACATGGCGGCTATGAGGTCATGTGAGAACGTTCTATTGTAGTTTAATTAAACATGGCAAACATTGAGCAACTATTTTGGAAATTGTTTTGTAAATAAATATTAAAATACGACATAAACTGAATTATTAAGCACTGATTAGTATGTTACAGACTGTTGTAATAATCATCATGATCTAGATCGAGCGAGCTCGGACAGTACAGATGAGATTATTCCAGACCTTTCGATTCTCCATAGCTTTCGCTATTTCAATTCTCCTGAGTCCAGTATCACTTTCAAGTTTGTCAATGTAGGTTGTAGCTGGTCTTTCACGAGAACGTCTATGCGCTGGTTGCCAGAAAAGTAACTCTGATATGACTTCATCTTTACTTCTCCAACAGTGCCCGCTAAATCGTAGTCTGCGCTCACGTAATGTCGTTGATAAGGGTGGTATTGTACCATAAAGCTCATGCCTCCAGCTGATGTTCAGTGCTTCCCTTAGTAGCCGGGTGTAGCATCCGTCGATGTGTTGCTCAAGCGACTTTGTCATGGTCCAGGTTTCACTTCCATACAGAAGTACGCTTTCTATACTGTTGCGCGAAAGAACTTGATCTTGAGATGTCGCGAGAGGTCTGATTTCCAGATGATATACAATATCCGACCATGCCTTTGCCTTCCTCACTGTAATATCTTTTCTGCTACTGTCTATCCATGAATCAAGGTACTGGAAGTCATCAACATTCTTTAGTTGATCATTATCAATGGTGGTTAAGCTGCCATGAATATTGTATGTCATGTATTCCGTTCCAGAGGCATGCTTGGGTCTGGGTACGAGATTGTTCCAGAGGCATTTATAACCTTGAGCGTCGGCTAGTGTGTTAGAAAGAAGAGCGATGTCATCTGCAAAGTCAGTGTCTGTTACTGTTACAGCTGGGTATCTACTGCTTCTGCGTCGTTGCAATGTGAACCCTAGATGCTCACACGTCATGGGTGTCCTCATCTAATATCGACCGGCGTTTAGTCCCTTATCATGACGGGGATGCTTGCAGGGTGGGCAGAGTAGAAACGAGTTTATTTATATATTTACATGCATCAACGGCCGGAGGTGCGCGGCATCGGAAAATTTGGCACTGGTAAATAATGCAAAAATTGAAACGGATTCAAAGGTGTTTTTTCCAAAAGGATATAGTTTTTTTGAAAAAAGTGAGTTTGAAAACAATTTATTGCTAAGAGGAGCGGAAGAGGAAGGCGGCAAGAGCAAAACCTTTTAAAACCGAGTTGAAACCGAGGCGCAAAATATAATTACATCAAAACAAGCCATATTCCGCAGAACAAACACTGATGTCATGCCGGACAAGCAATTAGTATTCTCAAATAATATTAATAATAGTACACTGTGAGTCTGTGTTGAGCGAAGGCCCTTTTATTTGAACTTTTAAAGTGCCACTACGATCAAATTTTTACCTATGGATATTTTTACGTATTTATCAAGCAGAGCTGCTAAATATTACTCGGTCGAAACCGTTTTGCGATTCGACGATGGCAAGTATTATTTTTCTTACTCCGAATCTGGAGTTGTTATGTCCGCCATTAATCGTTCATGTTCTTGACCAGCGTAACGAAGTGACGTCAGATTCTCAACGCGAAGACTCCACGTGGCTAATTCTTCAAGTAAATCAAGGTCGTTTTTTCAAATTCTTCGTCTGAAAGGCTGGACATTTCAACTACTTCTCGGAAAAAAAAGAAAAAAACCTCGACAGAAATTCAGGCGTACCTTTTGAAATTGCGGGCTCACTTGGAACACGTTCTTAGTAATGGTGGCCTAAATAATAGTGATTTTTTAATTTTTTTTTACATCGATCACTTTCGACCCTGAAATACTATTCTATGCTAAAGAAAATCTAAAAGACGGAAGTGCATTTTCATCGTAGTGGCACTTTAAGTGTCTATATATTTGTAAGACAGGAGATATAAACGAGGCGTTCGTTCCCAACCCGCGATTTTCGGTCGAGTTCGATAAACATTAATATGCCTTTTCAAATAGTTTTTTGGTTAGGGTTAGTAATTTGGTTAGGTTTAGTATTTTGGTGATATTAGGATTAGCATTTCGTTGAATTGTAAAAGACTACCGCCTTACTGCTACCGTACGAATAGCCACTGCCTTCACTACTTTATCGTTTATTACAGTAACTCTTTCATGTCTTGAGACTTGAGTGACGAAGGGCTTTCGCTCGAAACGTTGAATGTCTGTTGAATGTCCATATGGAACATGTTAGGCCTACAGTATATGCAGGCCTAGTGGGCCACAAGTTTAATATTGTGTCTGTGGATAGGCTTGGACAATGCTGGTCCTAGGCTTGCAATGTAAAATACAGCTTATATCATAGGCAGCCCAAATGTTGTTATAATTTCTTATTTTGTTAATTAAAGAACGTTTACCGAACGAAGAAAGGGACAAACAGCCGATCCACGAGCGAAATGAAAACTCGCCCCATTCCCCTCATTCACTATAGCTACCAATCTCGTTCCCAGAGCCTGCGTTCCCCCTGACCTGCGGGGGGAAACCCCGCAGGTCAGGGGGAACGCAGGCTCTGGGAACGAGATTGTATAGCTACGCGCGAGGCGAAGGCTAAAAGGGATGACTCAAAAGGAACCCTAATCTCAATCCTAATCCTAACCCTACGCTTGATCCTAACCTTGATCCTAACCTTAAACCTAGCCATAACCGTAGCTATCCATAACCTAGAGAAAAATAAAAACCAGAAAAAAACAGAAAGGTCCTTTTGAGTCATCCCTTTTAGCCTTCCCCTACGCGCGACACAATTTACTGAAAGCTGACGTGCTTTCACTATACATATGATAATATTTACTTGACTCTGAAGATGACCGCCGCTGAGGCCGTCGAAACGTCAGTCACCAACAATAGTCTTTCTCAAGACTACAACAACCTGGACGATCAACTTCACATATTTAATGATACTCCTATAGGTTCAAACCATTTACTTTATTATGAAGAGTAGCGGCGCCAATATATCCCCCTGTAGCACACCAGCTAGTATTGGGAAGAACTCTGTTTCACCATCTGGAGAGAGTACCTGAGCTACAGTTTCACGGTATAACAATCCAATCGCTGCTACGATTTCTTCTGGTATTCCATAAGCTCTTAAGATTTCAAGCATTTTACCCCTGTGAGTTGAGTCGAAAGCCTTCTTAAAATCGACAAAGGTCAGAACTGCATGGAGGTTCTTTGCTTTAATTCCTTCCACCAGTCTCCGTAGCGCTAATATCTGAGCGTTCATGTTGATCTAATGGGTCTAAATCTATTTTGGTTCTTATGCAGGATTGGCTCAATGTGAGGATGTATTCTAAGCAGGAGCAATTTTGTTGTATATTTTGGCAGCAATAACATTGAGACTGATTCCACGGCAGTTCTCTGGTACACCAAGGTCTCCTTTCTTTGGGAGTGGTATTAATTGACTCTTGGTCCAAATTGATGGCTTATCCCCTTTCAACATCGGGTTGCACACATCAAGTAACGGCCTGTTCAATATGCCCCTTTTTTCCATACCTCGGCAGGGATTTCATCTAACCCGGTAGCTTTATTATTGGACATGCTGTTAATACACCTCTGGAGTTCTGCAGGTGTAAAGTCTCCTGTTTGTATATGTAATGTCTTGTCATTTATTATTCTTGTAAGACTATATCCTCGATGTTTGGTGATTGTCCAAGCAAGTTACGGAAATGATCCTTCCACGTTTATACACGATCTTCAGGAGAATAACCTTTTAACGATCCCTTTGGGACTGCTTTTCCGTCCTGAAACCTCATTTACTGTTTCCCAGGCAAGCCTGGATTGTCGTCGTATATGTGCAGCTGTTATTATTTCGGTTTTCTCCTGTATATATTTCTACAGGCCTCTTTAAGAGCTTTTTTGCCTTGCTCCACCTTTTCGATGTTAGCGATGGATGGTTGTTTAGTTTTATCTTGATAGGCCATTCTCAGAGCATCTCTCTTAGAAGTAACGTCAGCATCCTGCCATGGTACATATCCTTTACGTTTGGGTTTCCGTGGAATATGTTTCTTGGCTGATTCATGCGCAGTTATTATATTCTGATATATAGCGTCAGCAGTGTTGTCTGCATCTATTGACTGTACATGTAGTACATCCGAGGGATTTCGAACTTCCACAGTGTAGGCTTCTATTACTGCAATGTCTGTTCTAAGTTTCGTCCAGTCATAGTTGTTGCTCTTGCTCGTCTTGGGTTTATTGGCTCTCAAACTTAGTCGAAAACCTGCAGATACTATTCTGTGGTCGGAGCCAATTAGGTTGAATGAAATGTATGTATCTCCACTTCCTGTTAACAAGGATGCAGTATAGCTGCGCTCTTGCTCCACTGGGATATTGAAAGGTCCACAGCTTATTCCTAGGCTTTTCGAAAGTTGTGTTTGTTGTTATCATCCCACATTCCTCTATTAGCTCTAACAGTAATCGTCCGTTTCTATTTGAGTTGGCGTTATTGGTGTAACCCATGATGTCTTCCTGTCCAAGTTGTGCATTCAGATCCCCAGCAATCACTTTGACATTGTGTTTCGGAATGTCCTTTATATTCATCCTCATAGAACCTGACTGGTATAGTTCCGGATCGGACGTATTATAGTTGAACTGTAACAAGACCCTACTGTTGTCTTAGGGTTCCCGTTAAATGTAGCTACCATGACCCTAGAATTTATGGATTCGATATGTTGTTCAGTGTTTGAGATGCAAATGGTCTTAGCATAATTCCAACTCCTCCAACCGATGCATTGACTGAATTCTTATCTGTAGAGCTTGTTACAAATGTCCATGCATTACCTAAGTCGTTGTACTTGATGGTGTCTTCGTGGCATAATCGATGTTCTTGAACGCAGATGATGTCGATGTTGTATTCCGTTGCTCTACTGTGTCTCCCTGTTTTTCTTCAGCACGTAGAGTTCGTACATTCATGGTAGCAATCTTTAATGTTTCTTTACATTTCATACCAGTGTCTAATTTTTCATCCCCAGCCTGGCTTAACACCAAGGAACGCGGACCTTGTTGACCCGGGCGACGATCGAACCGCTATTTGGTCTGTAAGTTTCTCATCTAATATGTCTTTCAATTGCGAAAATCAAAACCACAAGCGGTCGCAACTCCTATAATATAAGCAGTTTCGCAGTAAGTCGCCGTTGGTTGATTACCTTCCGCCGACCCTGTCTGCATGTCTGGCCGTTGGTAGATTACCCTCCGCCCATCCATGGCCTCACAACCCTGCTGCCGAAAGTAGGGGTCATAGCTATGGATAAAGGCATGGACGCTACTCCATGACGTCCGCAAAGACCCGCACCTTTAATAAATTACCGCCAAATAATGTAATATTCTGTTATGTTCGTTTAAATTGGCCTTTCGAGCCTCGTTCTTGTGTTTTATAATTAACAATATTAGAAAATGTTCAAAGGCACTCGACCAATCATCGCCCAGAATTATGTGCTCTATATCTCGTATATCTTAATCCTTCCAGCGACGTGGGCTTTGAAGCACCGGAAAAATGTGGGGTTAAAGAGGCATATATATATAGGGAATACTAATCAGGTCTTGTTTTCGTATATGAGACACCAAGGACCAACTGAGTTCGATAATAATGACGAACGAACGCGATTTAGTTTCATTCATGTGGTTTGCCGGAGGGTTACGTAATGCACCGGGGTAACAAACTGGGAATTAAGCATGCAAATTAATAATAACAAATTATCACAATAACAAGTTTTGTAATGTATTGTTCACAACAGGGCCAGGCCAATTGTTTTCCTTTGCTTATTTACTTTTTGGGGCGAATAGCAGTACTTGAATCGGGTTAAGGAATCGATCTTGAGCGGTCAGCTATAAGCGACCATAAGTGATGTTGTGGGGTGATCTTGGAAGGGTGATCCTCTGGCTCCGTTGGTCCGTCCCACCACAGCCAAAACTATGCAACAGTCATAGGCGCAATCAGTGGCGGAAATTGTGGTGGGATGGGGGGCAGCCGCCCCCCCACCTTTCGTCAAATTGCCAATTTGTAGGAAATTTTCAAATAAAATTTATATATATATATATATATATATATATATATATATAATTGCCAATTTGTCGGAAATTTTCAAATAAAATTTGTTACTTAGCAACCAAACTTGTCGGACATTTTGGGAGGCTTTGCCCCACCACCTTAAAACGTGAATATCCGCCACTGGGCGCAATGCCGCGAGAGCACTCGCAGTACTGGGTCCACCCATGGAGCGAGAGCACTCACACTTGGTCCACCCATGCTAGAGTTGAGCATTGTTGGCGTTGCATGAGCATGGTCTGCAGAGCGAGAGCACTCGTACAATGCTAGAGTTGATCATTGTTGGCAATGCGTCTGAGCGAGAGCACTCATACTTGGTCCACCCATGCTAGAGTTGATCATTGTTGGCAATGCGTCTGAGCGAGAGCACTCGTACTTGGTCCACCCATGCTATAGAGTTGAGCGAGACCACTCATAATTGGTCCACCCTGCATGGTTAGAGTTGATCATTGTTGGCAATGCGTCTGAGCGAGACCACTCATACTTGGTCCACCCATGCTAGAGTTGATCATTGTTGGCATTAAGCTGTGTGTTGGGTTGTTGTGCGAAGCTGCCAGGCGAATATTTTGCGCTACGGTTGGCGAAGGCCAAACCCTCTATATGCTCAACATGGCATGTCATGCTGGTATGAGCTCTTGTAAGAATTTATCCACGTCTAATAGTTCACTGGAAAATTATTCTAGACAACACCTATTTTGTACAAGCAAAGGTAAAATAAAGTGGCTTGGCGAGTTTGGATCCCTAGAACAATTTGTAAATGGGAAACTAAAACTACAAAGGAAATGGTCATCGCCTGCAAGCGGCAAGTCTAAATTACTTCAAACGAACGATGCTTCAGTTCGCTGGTATAGTGACACGAAATTTCTAATTATAACCGGGCAGAATGCAGAGAGAATAAATAGTGAACTGTTATCAATGACAAAAGCGACGGGTGATATCAAAATGGACGCTCATGGGTTCAACGACAACATTCTGGACGAGAACGTCGAACTGACCACCCAACAATTAAACCTGCCAGAAACGTCCGAAGGCGAATATGATATCAAATGTGACGATTGCAGGAAACTTTCGATCGACGTCGCTGAAGCTAAGTTTGAACTATCATTGGTATGGGCAAAGATCAATTCATTACATCGAAAACCATGTGAATGCGAGTCCTTGGAAAAATAGAACAGCTTCCTTCGCTTACAAGTTGAATATCTTCTATCAAAACTACACGACAACCCCAAATCGCCTCAAATGGAGAAAAGTTCTAACATTAACAAGCTGATTATTGGCGATGAAGTACCACCACCTCAACTTTTGGAATGTCAAGTATCACCATCGACATCCTTCAACTTCCTGATCGGCAAGAAACGTCTTTCCAAGTGCCATTCCAAGTGCCATTTCAGAGCTATAACTCAATGACTATAGAAAAGAAAGCATGGAGGCATTTAATCGTAACAGATCTGCGCATACCATTCAAGAAGAAACCATGAATAACAAGGAAGTTCTTGAAGATATTATTAGGGAGCGCGACTCATTAAAGACTGCAATTATGATTCTTAAAGAAGATATGACGAAGGTGTGTTCGACTAAACCAAATGATAAATGTGAGACATGGCAAAAACCAAAGAAGACACATCTTGGCCAAATCACGACACCTGCATTACCATTATCAACATCAAACAGCTTTAGTGTGTTAAATGGTCCCGAGGGAGCTACCTGTATTGTTGTGGAAAAGTCTGATTCTATACTCGTACAAGCGTAAAACAAAAGGTACCAGAAAACCGAAACAATCAGCCAGAAGTCATTGGGAACTCCCGTGATGACAATCAGCAAGAAATCAAGAACAAATCCACCAAAAGAAACAAAAATTAGAAAAGGAAGAAGAGCCCAAATGATATGACGCCAGCAACAGACAATACAGTGTGCAGTAATCAGCTAATCAGTGATAATTCTACTGGTTCCCGCACAGTGGTTCAAACGAACGCCGTTGAATATCGCCATCAACAACAGCATGCACAAATACCTGATGCAGAGGATGGTAATCAAGTCAACACTGAACGAAATCAGTCGCATCCGTCACAAGTATTTATCGCAGGATCTAGCTCCATACCAAGAGTCTCCTTTAAGTCCTTTCCTAGTGCCACGTCCCAGCTGTGGCACCATGAGGACATTATATGAGTTTTATCAGCTGACTCAAACAATAACGGATGCTACAAGAATAACTAATACGTCCAGTACACCTATTGATCATCATATAACAAATTCAGTCGAAAAGTTAGTTTTATCAGGAGTTATCCATACAGGCCTTAGTGACCACAGCATGGTTTTCGCAGTGAGGAAAATAAATCCTGTGAGCAAAGGGCGCACAAATGCTAAACCAGCTGAAATTAGAAATATGAAAACATTTAATTCACAGCGATTTACTGAAGATCTTGGTCAACCATGGGAACTTATCGTTTTGGAAAAGGATACCGACTCAATGTGGTCCTGCTGGAAGGAGCTATTCCTTGAATACTTGATAAACATGCTCCTAGTATCCAGCATAAAAGAATGAAGTATTTTAATGTTCCGTGGTTGACTAGTGAGATCAAGGAATTTATCCATGCGAAAGATCAACTCAAATGCAAAGCAATAATCGCTAAACATATCTCAGACTGGGAGGCCTATAAGTACTCCAGAAATAAGGTCAACATTACTTTGCGTAATGCTAAAATAAACTATTATCGTGAAATAATTGGTTGGAAGAATGTCAAATGCTACTTCTGTAAATGAACTGAAGATAAATGACACTGTTATTAATTCGCCGGAGGAAATAGCCGAATCATTTAACTAAATAAAGTGCTATAAAAGTTACTTTTTTTTTGGAACTAGTTACAGTTACAGTTACATGCTCAAAAAAGGAACTAGTTACTGGTAAAAGTTACATGAAATAAATGTAACTAGTTACCGTTACAAAGTTACTTTAAGATTTTTGTAACTAGTTACAAAGTTACTTTGACATTTTTGTAACTTGTTAAAAGTTACATTCCCAGGTTTTACTATTTACAATGGCAATGGGTTCAGTTAAGTTAAAGTACTGTCTCAGTTTTAGTGACCTTATACCTTCTTTAAAGAACGAGATAACCCAACAACAACTACTCAAATAAAATAGTACAGTGAATCAGTATTTCAAAAACATTAAACATTTTGCATTCGAACATGTCCGCCAAATACGGCCAAGGATGCCTCGCATGAAGTCATGACTCAATAGCGCATGAAATTATGAAAATTATTCTGTTTATTGAACGAAATCATGCCAGCCTCGTGAAATTGAGTCTTGAAAAAATATGAAGATTACATTTACAAAACTAATATGCGCCCGTGATCAGTGGTCAACAGATTGGCGTTGATAATTTGGCGAGGACGTTATGTAGCCCTACATGAAATATTGAAATGTTACGGAAATACCAACACTAGAAGTGAGCGTGAGAATGTAACGGAAAAGTAACGTTAACGCTGGTAACAAATGTAACTCGTTATAGTTCCATTTTTAGCAAAAATGTAACTAGTTACAGTTACAGTTACCTCCTTGCAAAATGTAACTAGTATTACTTGTAATTTCGTTACTTGTAACGAAGTTACTTACAGCACTATTTACCAGTATTGGTCCAAATTTAGCCCAATCGATGACATAACTCTAATATTTCGTTCGAAAACTATGTCAAACCAACACAGTCAAAAATGTTATATTTTAAGACTGTTACAATGACAAAAGTTTTGAAGTTGTTGAGTGGGCTATCAAAGAATAAAGCTACTGGACTTGATAAAATATCTGGTGGGGTGTTAAAGGTTGCGGCTTTGGCTATCTCCCCGTCTCTTACACATATTTTTAACCATGCCATTCTCACAAGTTGTTTTCCACACGATTGGAAAGTTGCCCGAGTTTTACCCCTTTTTAAAAAGGAGTCGCGTTCCTTACCAGATAATTACAATTACTATATTGCCAGCCATTACTCATTAGTAAAATAATGTTGATAATCTTGCATGAGCAATTATATGATGACCTAATTATAACTAATGAGTAATGACCTACTGTCCAATAGTCAGTTCGGCTTTCGAAGACTTCATTCTACTGTGTCGGCACTCTTGAACAGTACGAATAGCTTATATGTTAATATGGTCGCAAAATGTTTAATTTGGTTGTTTTTAGATCTAAAAAGGCATTTGGTACTGTTGATCATCAGATTTTACTTCGTAAAATGGAAATATACGGTATATCTGGGAATGCCTTAAGCATGATGAAATCTTACCTAAAAGATCGAAAACAAAAATGCCAGCTAAACCATGTAATGTCTTCGGAAGCCCATATTGGCTGTGGGATTCCCCAGGGCTCCATCCTTAGGAGGGCTAAGGAGGGCTAAGTATAGGATAAATACCGAGAACGGAGGCTTTATGGCTAATTAGTATGCCTAAAGAGGGCTAAGGAGGCCTAAGGATGGCTATAAGTATGCCTAAGCATGCCTAAGGAGGGCTAAGGAGAGTAAGGAGGCTTAAGGAAGGCTAGAGTATACATGGTTACATCAATTATTATATGATACACTATAATGGGGGACAGATCTATCAGACAAAGTACCTACCCCGCCAAAAAAGTACATCCGCTGGTCAATGTAGTCTTTGGCTTGAGCCGTTTAAATCGCACAAATGTCATAATTAAATCGCAAGTGTTATTTATTAAATCGCAAGTGTTATTTAGTAAATCGCAAGTGTTATTTAGTAAATCGCAAGTGTTATTTAGTAAATCGCAAGTGTTATTTATTAAATCGCAAGTGTTATTTATTAAATCGCAAGTGTTATTTATTAAATCGCAAGTGTTATTTATTAAATCGCAAGTGTTATTTATTTATTAAATCGCAAGTGTTATTTATTAAATCGCAAGTGTTATTTATTAAATCGCAAGTGTTATTTATTAAATCGCAAGTGTTATTTATTAAATCGCAAGTGTTATTTATTAAATCGCAAGTGTTATTTATTAAATCGCAAGTGTTATTTATTAAATCGCAAGTGTTATTTATTAAATCGCAAGTGTTATTTATTAAATCGCAAGTGTTATTTATTAAATCGCAAGTGTTATTTATTAAATCGCAAGTGTTATTTATTAAATCGCAAGTGTTATTTATTTATTAAATCGCAAGTGTTATTTATTAAATCGCAAGTGTTATTTAGTAAATCGCAAGTGTTATTTATTAAATCGCAAGTGTTATTTATTAAATCGCAAGTGTTATTTATTAAATCGCAAGTGTTATTTATTAAATCGCAAGTGTTATTTATTAAATCGCAAGTGTTATTTATTAAATCGCAAGTGTTATTTATTAAATCGCAAGTGTTATTTATTAAATCGCAAGTGTTATTTATTAAATCGCAAGTGTTATTTATTAAATCGCAAGTGTTATTTATTAAATCGCAAGTGTTATTTATTAAATCGCAAGTGTTATTTAGTAAATCGCAAGTGTTATTTAGTAAATCGCAAGTGTTATTTATTAAATCGCAAGTGTTATTTATTAAATCGCAAGTGTTATTTAGTAAATCGCAAGTGTTATTTAGTAAATCGCAAGTGTTATTTATTAAATCGCAAGTGTTATTTATTAAATCGCAAGTGTTATTTATTAAATCGCAAGTGTTATTTATTAAATCGCAAGTGTTATTTATTAAATCGCAAGTGTTATTTATTAAATCGCAAGTGTTATTTATTAAATCGCAAGTGTTATTTATTAAATCGCAAGTGTTATTTATTAAATCGCAAGTGTTATTTATTAAATCGCAAGTGTTATTTATTAAATCGCAAGTGTTATTTATTATCTTCGCAAGTGTTATTTATTAAATCGCAAGTGTTATTTATTAAATCGCAAGTGTTATTTATTAAATCGCAAGTGTTATTTATTAAATCGCAAGTGTTATTTATTAAATCGCAAGTGTTATTTATTAAATCGCAAGTGTTATTTATTAAATCGCAAGTGTTATTTATTAAATCGCAAGTGTTATTTATTAAATCGCAAGTGTTATTTATTAAATCGCAAGTGTTATTTAGTAAATCGCAAGTGTTATTTATTAAATCGCAAGTGTTATTTATTAAATCGCAATGTTATTTAGTAAATCGCAAGTGTTATTTAGTAAATCGCAAGTGTTATTTAGTAAATCGCAAGTGTTATTTATTAAATCGCAAGTGTTATTTATTAAATCGCAAGTGTTATTTATTAAATCGCAAGTGTTATTTATTAAATCGCAAGTGTTATTTATTAAATCGCAAGTGTTATTTATTAAATCGCAAGTGTTATTTATTAAATCGCAAGTGTTATTTATTAAATCGCAAGTGTTATTTATTAAATCGCAAGTGTTATTTATTAAATCGCAAGTGTTATTTATTAAATCGCAAGTGTTATTTATTAAATCGCAAGTGTTATTTATTAAATCGCAAGTGTTATTTATTAAATCGCAAGTGTTATTTATTAAATCGCAAGTGTTATTTATTAAATCGCAAGTGTTATTTATTAAATCGCAAGTGTTATTTATTAAATCGCAAGTATTATTTATTAAATCACAAGTGTTATTTATTAAATCGCAAGTGTTATTTATTAAATCGCAAGTGTTATTTATTAAATCACAAGTGTTATTTATTAAATCACAAGTGTTATTTATTAAATCGCAAGTGTTATTTATTAAATCGCAAGTGTTATTTATTAAATCGCAAGTGTTATTTATTAAATCGCAAGTGTTATTTATTAAATCACAAGTGTTATTTATTAAATCACAAGTGTTATTTATTAAATCGCAAGTGTTATTTATTAAATCACAAGTGTTATTTATTAAATCACAAGTGTTATTTATTAAATCGCAAGTGTTATTTATTAAATCACAAGTGTTATTTATTAAATCGCAAGTGTTATTTATTAAATCGCAAGTGTTATTTATTAAATCGCAAGTGTTATTTATTAAATCGCAAGTGTTATTTATTAAATCGCAAGTGTTATTTAGTAAATCGCAAGTGTTATTTATTAAATCGCAAGTGTTATTTATTAAATCGCAAGTGTTATTTAGTAAATCGCAAGTGTTATTTAGTAAATCGCAAGTGTTATTTATTAAATCGCAAGTGTTATTTATTAAATCACAAGTGTTATTTATTAAATCGCAAGTGTTATTTAGTAAATCGCAAGTGTTATTTAGTAAATCGCAAGTGTTATTTATTAAATCGCAAGTGTTATTTATTAAATCGCAAGTGTTATTTATTAAATCACAAGTGTTATTTATTAAATCGCAAGTGTTAGTAAATCGCAAGTGTTATTTAGTAAATCGCAAGTGTTATTTATTAAATCGCAAGTGTTATTTATTAAATCGCAAGTGTTATTTATTAAATCGCAAGTGTTATTTATTAAATCACAAGTGTTATTTATTAAATCGCAAGTGTTATTTATTAAATCGCAAGTGTTATTTATTAAATCGCAAGTGTTATTTATTAAATCGCAAGTGTTATTTATTAAATCGCAAGTGTTATTTATTAAATCGCAAGTGTTATTTATTAAATCGCAAGTGTTATTTATTAAATCGCAAGTGTTATTTATTAAATCGCAAGTGTTATTTATTAAATCGCAAGTGTTATTTATTAAATCGCAAGTGTTATTTATTAAATCGCAAGTGTTATTTATTAAATCGCAAGTGTTATTTATTAAATCGCAAGTGTTATTTATTAAATCGCAAGTGTTATTTATTAAATCGCAAGTGTTATTTATTAAATCGCAAGTGTTATTTAGTAAATCGCAAGTGTTATTTATTAAATCGCAAGTGTTATTTATTAAATCGCAAGTGTTATTTATTAAATCGCAAGTGTTATTTATTAAATCGCAAGTGTTATTTATTAAATCGCAAGTGTTATTTATTAAATCGCAAGTGTTATTTAGTAAATCGCAAGTGTTATTTATTAAATCGCAAGTGTTATTTATTAAATCGCAAGTGTTATTTAGTAAATCGCAAGTGTTATTTAATAAATCGCAAGTGTTATTTAATAAATCGCAAGTGTTATTTAGTAAATCGCAAATGTTCGATATGGCACCAAGTTGCCTAGCAGACCAATTCATTAAAAATTCTGGAGTATTTAATTACAACCTTAGTAGTTCTGATACCTCCCTGCAGTTAAAAAGCTTTTCTTACAGCATAGCAAAAGTGTGGAATTCTCTTCTCACTGATTTACGCGATTCTAAATCATACCATTCTTTCAACTCCGGAATTGCCTCTCACGTGTGTTGTTAAATTCAATTATTTTAGTTTTTTTTTATTTTTTTTTTATTTTTTTTTTATTTTAATTATTTTAGTTTTTTTTAAGACTTTTAGAAACGTTTTTTGAATTATTATATATTGTATTGTAGATTAGTATTAAGTTATAAGAATGGTTCAAATTTTTTATATTATATATACTTGTATTTTTGTGAATATTTTTCACGCCCCTTGTGGAATTGTTGCAGCAGTATTGTTGACAGGACCAGCGTGCTTAAATAAAATTTTACTACTACTACTACATTAAGCCTGAGCGAGAGCACTCATACCACTAGATTCCAAAAGCGCCCAATTAAGCCTCTTTGTAAATTTCATCCGTATACAGATTAAAGTTGAGTAACATCCGGTGCGGCGCAGCCTAGCAATAAAGCGCCAGCAATGGTTGATGGCGCGCGGAATTTGAGATGAAGGGCTCCCCCCCCCCCTTCCTCTCAAATTTCTCGTAATTTGTAGGCGAGCGGCTGGGGACGAAGTTGACCGCAGTTGGCGTGAAACGGGTGGGAAGTGTTGGAGAATATGTGGCCATGGGAAACAACAGCGCATGCGTGATTATGTTTATCCATGCGGGAGATATTCGAGCCAACATATCGCCGAGCCATTTCGAACAGGTTATCGACCCTGTGGGGCCAAGCGAGAGAAAGTCGTCCAAATAATGACTGTCACATTATAATTGTTCTGTAACACTCACTTGAAAAGTCAGCCAAGGTGTTGAAATTGTCCGCGACCACTGCAACGCTCCCAGCGGGTGTGTGCTACCTGTGATAGCCAGAGTCAAAATGGGCTCTGTTTTTTCCTTTTTCCGTATCTGGTCACCTTTCCTCGAGTGTTCTTCACTGGAATATATAATGATGTGGCTGGCAAGTATCTTGATCTTATATATGCTCACAATGCTTACAATCGCACACGCCGATCGCTTTCAAAACGGGTTTGTCTGCGATCTCGAGAACCGTAGGGTGTACGCTGAAAATGTGTACTCGAGCAAATCTATATTTCCGTACTGCCTAGCCAGCCTGGATGCTGAGCTAACCTCCATGCAATCAAAGCCGTTGGCAAATTTATGGGTTTGTCACAGGTGTGCAGTTTGGCGATGTTGAACATTTCAGTGGACAATGTAACTACCCCTGCACTGACAGAGCTGTATCTACCTACAACTATTGAATTCAAATCGCTGAATTTGCCTACAATGTCTTTCAACAAGCCATTAGCCCAAGTAGCCCGAGTTAACGCGTAGCGGGCGTCTTGTTTAGATTGGAATGCCAGCTAAATGTTCATATAATTAAGACATTAGATATAATAATATTGTCTTTTTTAATTTACGAATAAAGTTTCGAACCTCATTTTCACCGTTGATGGTCAGCTTGATCGGGTCCAAATGAAAGATAGTGGTTTGAATTTTGTTGTTTTGGACAAAATGATGTTAATCGTGTTATCATAATCAGCTTTATCACGCGAGCCATTTCTTTTATCAGGTTTCATGATGAGAATGTTTTGGTCAACTCAGTTAAATGCTTTGAGATTCGGAAATCGTCCATGGTCAGTAAAAGAAAGTTCTTACAACCGTTAATATAAACATTGAACTAATACCGGTGAAGACAACACACTATACAAAACAAAAAAACAACACTTGACAAAACGTGAAAACAAACAAATAACATATGACACAACCATGACTAATCAACAATATGGAAAGAGACAAATCTACGAGAAATCGAAACACAAAGACCCGGCCACCCCCTAGCAAAGCAAATTAGAAATAAAGAAAGAAGGAACAAGAAGACAAAGCGGACAAAAGAAACAAAATTCACTCCCAATCGAGACCGGCCAAGCGAAGAAATAACATTGTACAGAGCTCATCGACGTCTGCCTTTTGTCTCTCATTAGATTCCTACATAAAAAACAACTCATCAAAAAGTAATATAAATAACTAATATACTTATAATAAACTAATATAATTTTAGAAATTTAAATCTTTAAATTCAAATATTTATTTGTGCATGTGTCCATGGCTTATGTCAAGTTTTCCTTTAATAATTTCTCCCGCAGTCTTTTATCAACAATTTTGGTGTCAGGAGGCAATTCCATAGAACTATTATTATAAGACTTATCCTTTACAAACACTGTACACCTACCTGGCGTTCAGATATGATTAGATTTGTTGCAAGAACATTGAGACTATCAAATTCTATATTTTTATAACTCGAATTTTATATTTGTATATATATATATATATATATATATATATATATATACATGTATATATATATTATATATATATAATATTATATATATATATATATATATATATATATATACATATCAAACATAGATACACTGGTACATCATATAGTTGTAATTCAATAATAGTTAACATACGTAATCATCACGTGACACAATCTCAGCACAAATAAGTCACGCCTACCATTACATCACCACTTGTATGTTATACACCCATACAAACAGTTGATCAAGGATTAATTGCGCAAAGAAAAATATAAGTATCACAATATGGCTAAACGAGTTGGAATAGCGAAAAACAACAACCAATATGGTAAGATATATTTCAATTACATAATACGTTCGTATCACAAATTTTGAATACCATCTCGTATCACAATCCATGCCGGTTCTCTACCAACCTAACGACTACCCAACCTAACGACTACCCTGCTTATTAGAAAAAACAATCCTGAAGAAGATTATGCATCGAGGGTTGCCAATATACAAACAACCACAGCAAAAAATCACGAGTTTCTATTCTAACATCCGATTTCTCTGTTCGTATTCACTACATACCTTAGACTCCATTATTCACGTACGCGTAATATTTATATATATATATTGTAAATGGTTAAAATAATTTGGAACTGTCTCGTTTATTAAAAAAACTCTGGTCTTCATCGGTTAAAATGCATGTTAAACAATTAAAAGTGAAGACTTATATACAGGTTCAAGGTTATGTAGATTTGTGATCATTTCCTGAGTTGGGATTCTTTTGGGATTGGGAATGCCACGCCTCCAAAAAGCAATCGTTCATGGTAATTCTTGTTTTATTGATGACAGCAACATTGTCAAAATCACAACGGTGATCATATTATTATTGTTCGGCGTGTTGAGCAATTTTTGAATGTTTATCGAAATTGGATATGGCTCTTCTGTATTCTTTTATTCTAGTTTTAAAGTGCCTATGAAATGAAAATTAAATTTGTCTTATTTAAATAAACTCCTAAGATGACGAGGAATGGTAATTTAGATCGCTTTCATATCTTTTGTGTGATATGCAAATGAAGTAGCCTATGACATCAAGATGTTTGTACGTTTTTAGAAAATTAAGAAATTAGAATGAGTCAATTAATTTGGGATCGCTATATTCCGATGCATCACGCCTCACGGATATATTGATGTTAGGTGTCACGAAGTGTCGTACTGTCTAGTCTAGCCCTTTGTTTATTACAGTTTAAAAAAAATTATTGTGTATTGTAATGCAAGTGAGGTACTAAATAAGTAACTTGTCTACTGTGCGAAGTTTCAAGTGATTTTGTTGAATAATCTCAAAGATATATACTTGATTTTCTAAAAATGTAGAAACATGATCTTGACGTCATAAGTTATTTCATTTGCATGTCACAATAGTCTAAATTAGAACTCTAAATTACCTTTCCTATTCATTTTCGGAGTGCATATAAATAAGACAAACTTAATTTTCATTTCATAAGCACTTTAAGTACTCTATCCGTTTGACCATAATATGTAAAATCGCAGTTTGAGCAGCAGATCTTACAGACGACACATCTCCAATTTCTCCTTGGGTTTAGAAAATTGATGGTGGAGTGTATTTAAGGTTTATAGCCGACTTTTGAATGTTTTCTCTTCTTAGGACCCTAGAAATCGCTTTGGAAATAGCTTTGACATACTGTAGGACACGAGGACTCGACTTGGTCGGTACTAATATCAACATCGGTCCAGACCTCAAATAGTTAATAGCATAATATAGAATAATAGTCATCGACATAGTTGTCTGGAAATGAAAATATTAGAAAAAATATCAAATTATCAACTACTTCAGACTTTGTCCACCCTAAAGAAATGGCAATGGACCTCCAAAGATCTTGTTTGTATGAGCCAGGTTTACTCTGGTTCC
The DNA here is from genome assembly GCA_035772405.1 of Chrysogorgia sp. JL179-B06. Taxonomy (NCBI): domain Eukaryota; kingdom Metazoa; phylum Cnidaria; class Anthozoa; order Scleralcyonacea; family Chrysogorgiidae; genus Chrysogorgia; species Chrysogorgia sp. JL179-B06. Next base: position 2,653,241 of record JAYKKM010000047.1, read on the forward strand.
CGAGCTGGCCAAGTTATGCAAAAAGGTGGGCGAGGGGCTGAGGATTTATAGCCCCCTCTTACACACATACACACTTTAGTTTGGTTCCTACATTCACTCCCGTTATCTGTAGATTTCTCGACATGACGTATTCCGATTATCGTTTCCCGCTGCTCGAAAATTGAAGACGTTGGCTCCGTTCAACAATGACGCAACAAAGGACAATACTAACTTAGCGTTCAAGAAGAGAAAAAACAAACTTTGCCTTCTTGACGTCACAAATACGTTTGTTGATCGCAAAGATAATCGTAAAAGATATTTCAGTCGTTTTAAATAATCTGTATTCTGTATAACTTTCATGATATTTCGTTACAATACAAAGATGTTCTCTCACATGCACGGCACACGCTATATCTCTTCTCTCTATCACTCACACTCTTAAAAAACTCCTCAAAATCGTAAAACAGATAATGAACTTAATTGGCTCACTACACTCTTAACTTCCTTTCATTCAAGCACTTTAATTTGGATTAAGCTTCTTCATCTGCACTCACATGTCCTTGGCAAAATTACAAGGAATGTCGCAATTATACTGTTAAAAACAGCGAGAAATCGAATCTTTTATGAAGTACAAAAAACATAAAACAATTCTGGTTCACTCTTTTTAAAATAATTAATCACAATATTTCTTCCAAAGGAAAGGAAACACAAGTCTATATAGCCACAGACTTTCATCAGTTCTTGACTGATCTGTTGGAGGGAACGCTTCAAGATTAGCTGAAGACAACGACATATTATAGTCAAATCCTTTCTCCTGTTATTTTAGGTGCCCTCACGCAGATAATAAACTGCTCCCTCGAGATATGTATGTTCCGTAACGTTTGGAAGAAAGCTGAAGTAATACCATTGGGCTAAAAGATGGAGATCGTGACCTTGTTGTCGTGTCAAATTAAAAGGTCTGTGAAAGGGGAACGCAGATAAACGGAAAGTTATTATCCGAGTGTTAAAGCGAAGAGTTGACAGACTGTTCTGAGACTGAGCGTTAGGTTTGAGCCACGCACACTTTTATCGATAGCCACACCCAATTTGTTAGCTCTGCTGATACGCTTTTTAGCTAGAGTATTATTGTAAGAGAGTTAATTTTTTATTTAACTCTCTTCCTTATGACGATGCGAATCTGTGTTTAATGTGTTAACATATTCATTTCTTAATTATCCGAATTCCGTAACTTCCAAAGAGGCACACACATCAGTCTTCTTATTAATGTATATTTGCTATGGACAAAGACCAGACAAAAACAGAATGGTCCTTTTCAATCATGCATCCCTTTCATTTCCTACTAATAAATTATGTATTTGTAAAAACGTCAAACTCCGTCTCCATTCGTTATCTTCACTTTGTCAAGTAATACCAAAGAATATTATTTTACAATTATTTCACATTATAATGTACGTGATGTAATTAGTCAGTGTATCACTCAATTTTTTGGACACTCGTAATTTCACTCCACAGTTTTCCTCTAAACGCTCTTATTACGACAATCTATTTTTTATTTTCTAATTTATTCAAACGCACTTCACTTGCATACTTTGGTTCTGCGTATATTCGGCAAATACGTGGAGCGGTACAAGTGCGGTATAGTGGAATTAGATACATTTATAAATTTTTCGAATACATTTTAACCAACCATTTATGATTTAATCTAAATTCTAAACGTTTTTAATATAATCAAATAATTCACTTCACTTCTGTTTCAGACGTGCAGTGGTTTTTACCCGTCATCACAACGGCAGTTCATAGTAAATTGTCCGGTCTCATCGCGTTGGTCGACTGGTCGTATAAGAATCACATTATATAACAAAGGTTTTTAAATCTCCTTTATTTTCACATTTATTAAGCACCTGATGTGTTATTTACTTGTTTGTCATTGAACGCGTGAAAACAAGTGTGATGCTTGTCATCATGTACGTTACCCTGCTAATGATAACGCGAATTATGACCGACAAGAATTAACCTTGGAAGATGATTGTATTAAGATAACAATCGGTCACAGCCTGGGTAACTGCGCTATTCGGCTGAAGCCTGAAGAGCCTGTTACACCACGATGCGATTTTTCGTGCAACTTTGAGTTATTAAGAAACACATTCTTACATAAAGTTGACAACTCTCTAATTCTTGACGACTCTCTAATTCTTGACAACTCTCGACAATCAGAAGTTAGAGGTTTCATTCCTGTCCGGGACTCAGAAACATTTTTCTGATTGTATGAGCTTGATCGTCCATGTATCGTCGGTCTAACTCCAAGCTCTCCCACATTCACGGCAGTAATGCAGGCAGTAATCTAGCTAAGGGACCATGCAAAAATTACCAAAAGGTTGGGCCGGTGGAAAAAAGAAAATTGTACAAAAAAAAGTTCTTGCCCTCCTTGCTTTCAAAGTAAAAAGGTCTTTGCCCTGCTAACAACCTTTAGGGTAAAAATTCAATGTCATGCCGTTGTGTCTTATCTTAATAAAAATCAAGGAAATGTGTTGGTGGTCTGACTAGTCGGCCTTGACGCATCCAAGAGGCAGATGTTATACAGATACTTACTGTATATATTATATTGTTTATAGTATTTATATTATATTATTTTAAAATATATAATATATTCTTAGATATATTATTCGTAAGATTATACTCTTGGAGGTGTTGTTTTAATTTATTATTTTAATGTTTTAATAACAGAAAAACTAGGTGCCCTGCTATTAGTTATTATAAAAAAACTAATGGCCCTGCCTTTCGTGTGACCAAAAAAGTCATAGCCCTGCCATGTTTTCCACCGGCCCATCCTTTTGGTAATTTTTGCATGGTCCCTAAATGTTATTGGTCAAATGCGCAAAAGGGCAAAATTCTCGCTGCACGAAAAAATGGATTTACTCAAATTTGCAACAACGCAAATATGGAGCAAATTTATTGAAATGTTGCACTTACTATATTCCTATATATACTATATTCCTGTAACCATGGTAAATACCGCATTTTGAGTAAATCCATTTTTCGTGCCAAATTTGCCCCAAGGTAATATTTCAAATGCGTTATAATCCTTATTTTGTACAGTTAATCGTGATTGGTTGCTTTGAAAAAGGCTTCTTCTGAGTCTTATCATTGGCTGTACACAAAAGGAAAAGAAAATCGAATTACTCTGTCATTACGATGACTCTCTCATTACGACGACAATACCGGATAACATTGTGATTACATAGTTACGATAAAGTCATTTATAAAGTATATTATGACTATAATACTGGTATTTACACAAATAACTTGTAAAGGAAATCAACGGGAAGGATATTTTGCGAGTGTGGAGATTAAATCAAATTAGCGTTAAATTATAAGAGTTAAATCAAAATTAGCTCTTATGGCGTGTCGAAAGAGTTAACAAATTACGAGTGGCTAACTCTCCGACATGTTAACACTCCAATTTAACATTCCGATAATAACTCGTATATATAAAATTATTAATATGTTAAAATATATTAATATGTTATTATTACATGTTGACATATTGTTTAGTCAGACACCTGCATGGTCAGTGACATGTTGGACGCCATTGATTTGATAACAAGTTGCTAACTCGATCTATTTAAAGACTTTGCCTTGGCAGTGTCAGCCATTCTATCTTATTACACAAATTAATATGTCTAAGTGCCTCACCTCGTGGGTCTGTGAAGTGGTTTAAGAATAATTTGATCAACCGTGTCTTCGTCTTTACTCATCACCCATGGCCATATAGGCGTGCAGGGCAGGGGGAGGGTAGGTGGCTGGGGTTGCAGTCTCAATTTGTCTGAAGATTAATTCTATTCGGGCAAACATTGTCTTGTCCTTCGAGCAAAAATGGTCTTGTCATAACTCTTAAATTAAACCTATCTGTGAACCACGATGGTCCAAAATGAATTAAGTATGTCAACAAGACTCTTGAAAACGATATTCAAAGGATAATTAACATTTTTGGCAACGACATATAGTCGCAATTGTTATTTATTTTAAAACATTTAATTGCCGAATAATTTGAGAACACTAATACGATACACTTTCTTAACCCTCCCATTATTTCCGGTGTCTCCCAAAATTTCATGTAATCACCCGATCTGGCGATCTCCCAATTTTTAAAATTCTCCCGATTTTTCCAAAAATTTTAGAAACAGTACGGTAAACAAATTCACAAACCTACAGTTTTTTAGCGACATATAGGACGATAAATTGGTCATCATTAGCTCATCTTAGCTATGTTCAGAAACATAATGTTTCAGTCCAGCCTGGGACAAAGTGTGCGCGCGCAGGCTTTGGAACTCTTTAGGTCGGTGAGGCAAAACAATGCCAATGGCCGTATATCAGTTTTGAGTAAATATGAAGTAAATGCGGTATGTACTATGTTTACTCCTATAGTAAATGCAGTTGTAAATTTGAATAAATCCATTTTTCATGGAGCTGCATGAAATGGATTTACTCAAATTTACAACTGCATTTACTATAGCAAAGTGCAAGGGTGGTAAACTGCCAAGATTTTTAGTGACGAGATACTGACGTTTCGAGCGGAGCCCTTCGTGAGAGTAAGACGAGATGAAATAAAATAAATAGGGCTTATATATGCCAAAAGGGTGTCACAAGTATAAAGTAGCCAATCAAATGCACGGGAGATAAACACACTAATAATTAATGAGATACGAAAAGTTAAATCATTTGCTATTTTTACAGTCGATCAGCAAACAGACTGAGGGGGATGGAGACATGACAGGTCCAATATTCAAGGGATAGTAAAGCGGTAAGAAACAAAAACTTGAAAAGGAATGAAAGTGCATGAGCTAATAATAAAACATTTCCAAGCAAACTAAAATAACAAAAAACTTAAATAAAAATTAAATAAAAGAAAAACGCTCGTTAAGACCAAGAGGATGTGTGGTGCCAAGTTTAAAAATGAGACGCTTCTCTTGCCGTTTGCGGTTATCGTTACCACCTCAGATGGGAACGATGCCACAGACTTTCATGTCTAAAACCGAATCTTTCTTCCGCCGCATGCGCCTCATAGCCTTTTTTCATGATAAGCCCACTTTTAATAACAATAAGGATATTTTTGAAGAACTCAACCCCAAGAAATCGTCTTGGTCTCCACCCGAAGGCGATTTTTCCTCCCTTGATCTTTTCGTAAGACAATGTCAATGCCCCATGACATTGATAAATTGCACCCTCCGCGCAGAAAACAAGTTCATAACCTTAACGAAGAAGAGCTTATAGCTTTAAAGTCATTGCGATATGCCGGCCGGATGACGTTGTCATAAAATCTGCGGACAAAGGTGGCGCTGTTGTTGTCTGGAGAGCGGACTTGTATCGACAAGAGGCTCTTGGCCAACTCAGTGACACCATCCTTTATACTAAGTAATTGCATTCCGATCCCACTCAATCTCACCAAAAATCCGTCAAAACTACCATCAATAATTTCATCCAAGCCGGCGAATTGCCTGCCTCTGCATCTAAACCTTATATTAACAACCCCCAGAACGCCTGTCATATATTTCCTACCTAAAATTCATAAACCTAACAATCCTGGCAGGCCGATTGTTTCCTCTTGTAGTTGCCCCACCGTCACCGAGCTCATTTCCAGTTTTCTAGACAACGTTATGTACTGTATCCTTTGGTTAAGAAGTTGCCTTCTTATATCAAATTTTCACCATAGACGCCAAGTCCTTATACACCATCATTCCCCATTGTGATGGCCTTGAAGATCTGAAGTTTTTCTTTGATTAACGCACTCAGTTAGAACCCTCAACATCCACATTACTCCCACATTACTCCGCAGAACTAGTGCTTACCCTTAACAATTTTTCGTTTGAAGGTGAACACCTACTATCAACAAATAAGTGGTGTTGCGATGGGCACCAAAATGGGTCCAAGCTATGCTAACTTATTTGTTGGTTATGTTGAAAAACAGATCTTTGAACGATACACAGGTCCCTTGCCTGATTTTTCGGCAGATTTATCGATGACTGTTTAGGAACAGCGTCATGCTCACGTGTCCTTCTAAGCAGTTCATCAACTTTGTTGATGATTTTCATCCTGCTCTGAAGTTCACGTGGGAAATCAGCGAGACCTGCATATATGTGTGTCGTTCCTTGATATTTTAATTTCGATTAATGGTGATTCGTTGAAAACGTCTGTCTCGTACAAATGACAGACTCCCATAGTTATCTTCTATTTTCCTCCTCTCATCCCAACCACGCTAAGCAATCCATCCCTCAATTCTTGCGTCTTCGCCGCTTATGTAGCGACGACCAAGATTTTTAAGCCAAAGCAATGGAAATGAGATATTTTTTGTTCAACGTGGTTACCCTACCAATCTTCTATAGACCTCGCCGTTCAGAAAGCTTTACTCGTCGCCCGTTTAGACACCCTTTAACGACCTTTGGAACAAGTTTCAAACAACAAAATTCCTCTATAGTTCTAACATTTCATTCTTTCAATTTAAAAGTTATATATATATATATATATATATATATAACAATGCTTATTTTTATTAAACTTCGCTCAAAATACAGCGTTTTTAACGTGAATAAAAGAAAACACAACAGTAGGACTGGGCTCTAGCCCCTGTAACCATCACGGTCCGCCCCTGAACCTCATCTTTTTGCTGAAGCGGAACCTGTAAAATAAGAACATATAACACATTGACAAGCGGAGGAGAACGAGGCAGCATTGTTATATTTCGTCTCCATTTACTCGTGCAATTCATCCTATACTGCAACCCTATGGGTCTTGCATAATCTGAAATTGCACTTCATAAATGTCGCCTTCATATAACAATGCTAGTTCAAAGCCTATGTAAGACTAAGAACATCCTGCCAAATGCTGGGTTATGGATTGGTTTGTAATAAAAACGTAGAAAGGTGCTCTCATTAGATGCCATCTTAGCATAAAGACAGTGGAGTCAATACCCATAATCCAATGAGCTAATGTCGAGGACTTAACTGGTTTGTGAGGTTTCACAATAGATAGAAAAAGTTTGTTAGGTTGTGTGGGGTCTATTGATCTAAACTTTTTCTAATTATCATGCTTCAAATAACTTGTTTTAAAAAGAGAGCAATTAGGGAATTGGAAATGCGTTCTATTATTACGTTGTGTGTATGCATGGATGGATGGTTTTGTTCCAAATACAATAAATATTTGTTATGCTAATTTTCAAGATAAATTGGTCGGAGGTTATTATTTTTGCGTAATAACCGGGTAAGCGGTTTTTGCTTTTCCGTAATAACCTGGTGCCCGGTTTTTATTTTGCCGTAATAACTTTCAACCCCGCATTTCCCCCGGAGAAATCAAATACCACCGCCTGTTTTTAGAATGAAGGTCATTACGGAAAAGTTAAAAACCGACGAAGAACAAAAGAATATGGTCTGATAAGTTTATAAACGTTTATAGTTCGTAAGCTAAAAAGTTCACAATGTGGTGGATATTTGCGTTAGTAATATACACAATGTTGTAGTGAATGTGGGAGAGCTCGGAGTAGACAGACAATACGTGGACGATCGTCAACCTCATATCCTCAGAAGAAGGGGATCAATTTGCTGTTGATCACACCAGCTACACCATTGTCGCCAGGCCGACTCATAGGAACTAGAGGTCTGATTACGCCAGGCTGACATGAGTAGGTTTTTAGCTTGGACTGAAACCCCCAGCGAAGAGTAGCGTTTGCTGAGACAAGCCAGTCTGCTAATTGAAGGTGAGGGAGTGGGTGCGTTAACTCTCCCTTGCTGAGGAGCCCTGGGTCCACTGGAAACAAGCGGGGACAATCCACTCACATCTCCACCAGAAGAGGGTACCACGGTACTGTGCATGACTCCCAAACTGGGGTTACTATAATACACAGTTGTTGGACATTCTGTTCCCTTACTTGTGTCAAGCAACGACATACAAGGTTGAATGGGGGAAAGTATATCCCCTTGTTAGGGACCAATTTTGAGAGAAAGCGTCTGTCGCTTCCGCCTTGGGGTCTGGTCTCCAGCTCACAAACCGGGGGAGCTGATTTGTGAGACGGGTTACAAACAGGTCCATCTGTAGGGGCCCCCATAGATTGTTGAGTTGAGAGAACACCAGTGGGTTAAATTTCCAATCGGAAGAATTGAAGGCACCACGTGCCATATGTCGAGAACTAGACTGGCTAGTATTGAGGATGGGCCTCCCATTTTGTTGATGTATGCTATGGCTGCATGTAATGTTGTCCATTACCAAGTTTACTTGAATTGAGGCTCTGCTTTTGCAATAGGATTTTATTGCGAAACCCCCTTCTATTAATTCTAAGCAATTGATATGCTGTAGGCGTTCCTGTTCGGTCTACACACTTCCAGTTCGTACCCCATTGCAGGAGGCCCCCAGCCTAGGTTGGAGGCATCTGTTTCTATGGTCAGATTGTTTTGTTTTTCCAGGAGAGATTTACCATTCCAGGCTGCAAGGTGATCCCTCCACCAAATTAGCTGTTGTTGAGCTGCCTGATCTAACAGTAGGTAGCTAGTCTCGTAGCTCTAAAAGCTAGCTTTTTTGCCCTCGATAAGAAGTGGTAGTGGAGGGGAGCTGGAAAGACTGCCAGCGCTTCGTCGAGATGACGTCAGTACCGATGTTCGTCCGCTTTTACCCATAATTCTTGCGGCCATAACAAAAGAAATTATAGCTCATTTGCAATAATTTGTGAGTCAAATTTGGTTTGTTTGTCCGCTTTTTGAGCTATTAATAGCAGCCAGACTCTACGCTATTGAGGCAGACAGTTTTCCCAGTAGTCGAGAGAGGACCCTGACCGGCACTGTGGGGTTGTTTGAAAGTTGTTGACAATCTTTCTTTGATACCTTTTATTAATTTTGTCCCTTGGGAGGAACAGAGACATGGTTATTGAGTTTGCTAAGAAACCTAGGAACTCGATTTCTTGGGAAGGATTGCAGACTGATTTTTCTTTGTTTACCACAAAACCTTTGATTGTTAGAGCTGTGTGCACTAGAGCAAGCTCTTTGGTTGCAGACATTATTAGAATGTCGTCTAAGTAAATAATCAGTCTCACCCCCTTTTCCTTAGTTGTGTTCTGGGAGCACTTGCGAGCCCAAAGGGGAGGCAGAGAAACTCCCATATTGCATTTTTCCACTCGAAGCACAGAAATGTTCTGTGAGAGGCCGAAATTGGAACACTTAGATATGCATCTTTTAAATCTATTTTGGTGAGAAAGTCTCCTGGTTTCAACATGTCTTTCAGCATTGATATGCCTTCCATTTTGAAGTGTTGATATTCTACAAAATGGTTTAGCGATTTTAGACACGATTGATCACTTGTCGGTGACCACCACCATTTTTGAGGACAGTGAATAGGGGGCTTATGAACTGGTTCTCTTGACCACTGTCGGATGGCAACACTCTACAAATGGCTAGTTTTTGCTGTAGTGATTGTACCTCTACATCTATGGTGACCTTTTGTTCCTTTGCTACATGCATTGTTGGATGTTGTGCCCCCTCACTGATTCCAGGACCCATGGGTATCATCCTCGATTGTCTCCCGCTGCTCTTGCGGGTCGTTTCCTTTGATTTCGTTATCATTGATAACTATGCGATGATCATTTACTTTGTTTTTGTCTGAGCGATACCTTTTCGTCGCTGTTTAAATTACTCTTTGTTGACTCAGCAGTATGATAGGCCGACCTTTTGGTGACCCAGAAGCATCACTGGGTGTAGAATCTCCATTTTTGAACCGGAGGAGCCACCAGTGTTTGTAATCTGTCCAAAGACAAAGTCAGACTCGGCATGTGTCGAAAGTGATTGTTTCTGTACTCTGTAGGATTGCAGTGACAGTCAGATGGGAGATTACCTCTTCTAATCGGTTGTTCATGACTGTTCACCACGAGGAGCGAAGCAAGAAGACGAAGTTCAGGGTTACAGGGGTTCAGGGTTACGTTAAAAACGCTGTATTTTGAGCGAAGTTTAATAAAGATAAGCATTGTTATATGAAGGCAACATTATTTCAATACATGTCATGGCGCTACAGTTGACTTCACTTATGGTCTCACAATATCACTGCTAAAATTATCATAGACAGAGCTTTTGAATCCTTTCAAATCGTCCAAATGAAGTTTCTTAATCTGTTGAACGCTTTATAAAAGTTTCAATGTTCGTTTCGAAACTGTTTCCCTTCCACTACATGTCCTTTACGATGTTTTACGAAGTACATCAAACGATTTCGCAAGGGGGGCATTGGTCCTGAAGGGGGGCATCTGGTCCTAGTACCAGATGCCCGGGGAGGCATTTGGTCCTGGTACCAAATGCCCGGGGCAATCTAGAGGGGGCATCTGGTCCTGTTACACCGGCATGTTAAAAATCTGGGAATCAATTTTGATTTATACTTATAGTATGCATGACTGTCACACTTCTAAACTGCTCTCGTCGTGTATGGCTAAAGTACTAAACTATGTCAGACTAGCTGCGTTACGGATAGTTTTGTGAACGAAACTTTATCATCCTATACAGGTAGTCATTAATCATGCAATGAATAAAGTTTTGCACTGCTCCACTGTCTTGTCCAACACATCATATAAGAATATAAACTTTAGACTGTACAAAACTTTGCTTACAGGATCATCACAAAAATCAAAAAGTAATATCATGTCACACCAACTTTACGAGAAATTAATTGGCTACGCGGGATAGCGTAATGACGTATAAGTAGTCAATGATCTGGCACCCATCATGAGTTATCAGATGCAGTCAAAATATATGGAACGTCACGATTTGGATGATGAGCCCAAACAGATTATATCACTTAGTAAATTTAATAACTAAGAGAAGACAGTGTTAGGAAATTTCTATAGCTCGTCATTTTATAGCACATTTCCTTTTTAGCTTATTTAATTTCTCATTCAGTGAAATTTGTTCATTCCCTTTACCAAAACATCCTACCATATAAAATAAAAATACTAATTTTATTATATAATATAAAAATAAAATACTTTTATTTAAATGATCCTTAGTTCGTTTGAAAACGTAGCCTGCGTCACGTGCGGTCAGTTGTCAGGTCTATATGCGGTATCAACGTTCAAAGAATTTTGTCAGAAAATTAATGACTGCAGATCAATTGTCAAGTAATTAAACATCGCCACTAAGTCAACTAATTGCATGAGTTGTATTAAAACGCGGGGCCCCGCTACACGTGCCCCCAAATCCCCAATAAAAGCAAACAAACGTGGGGTCCCGAAAAATATGGGGACCCCAAAAAACTAGCCTGTGTATACACCTATAATTCAGTCTATGAAAACTCGCACGATAGCTTGTCGACCCGTCGCTGAGCTTCTCAGATCTGAGATCACAAATCCTAATGGAGGAGATAGCAAGTTTGAATTTTACTCCCTGAATAAAGCCACAAACCGTTGAATGTAAAATCAAATGAGGCCAAAAGCTTAGGTTGTCTTAGTTTTCGTCGATCTTTATTCGACGAAAACTAAGACAACCTAAGCTTAATACAGCCACAATTTTGACCTCATTTGATTTTAACTTGAATAAATATTTTTAAATATTCTCAAGACCCTCTCTATATTTTATATTATGCTGCTGAAGCCTACGTTGAATGTAAATTTGAACTATAATTATATTTTTTCTAGTTTATTCAAGCTTCAAACTTTCTGAAAAATCTGTCTAATGTTAATCCTGAGACCATGGAGCACAGGTGAGGATGTGTTGATCCACGAAGTAAAAATAGGCATGCTACACATTATCATGGCAAAATTTTGTGGACAATTTTCTCTAAACAAACAAATTAATGTTGCATCTCACAATACGTTTTTATCATGTCCAGTTCGTTCATTTATCAACATTGAAAGGGGGAGGGGGCCAAGGGGCCTATTTTTACAAGATAACAAGGGAAAGATCAGACAGTAGCCTCATGCGTAGCCAGCGGTTTTTTAGGGGTTGGGGTCGGGCAAGCGCAGGCAAAACATTTTTTCCCGAAAATTAAGAGTCGAATGCAGTGTGGCAGGCGCAACTTCACATCACATGTGACATGTGACTAGTTTCTCAGCGGTTTTCTCACCGAAATAGGGGAGTACTTCATCTACCGTGTGTGATAAAGCCTATCCGAAATTTCTTTACCCTTAATTTCCTTCAAAAAGTGCCCGAAATTTTCATTTTTAAAACGTTTGGGGGGCTGCTCCCCGCCTGGTACGCCTATTGAGCGTTGGGGTTTGCGGGCTGCAGGGCTAAAACCCTAAAAACCGCCGGCTACGCAGGCGACAGACACGAGATTTTATGCACGCGCTGTCCACACTAATTTTTCCCAGATCCAGTAATTTTATTCCATCACTCCTTGTCCTCAGATTCAGACGCCATGTGAGAACGAACTCGAACTGACGGATCAACATCGATTGATCACGTGATTTGGATCAATCAAGATTTTGGTCCGTCCCCCCAGTTTGATTGACACAAAAATGGATCAAATGACGTCGTTGTATCAATTTCATAGATTTTCCGCAAGTGGAACGATTTGTCAAGTTTATCCTGTTTTCTTACCACTGTGAAGTACGCCGTCGATTCAGCCTTCGATTCAGCCGTCGATTCAGCCTTCGATTCAGCCGTCGATTCAGCGGGTAGCCATCCGTGTGAACCTGACTGCTGTTTGGGCAGACGATACGCTTCGACTTTATAAAAGTACTATTTTCTATGGCGCTATTCTATATGATTTCTTTAAATTTAAATATGTTGTAGAGAATTGAATGCTCTTCCTAACGGTAGTAGTCGCTTAACTCGATCGTGCCTAAGGAAGATTCACGCGAACGTTAAACATGAACGGCGCTTCAAGTATCGAGCAACGGCGCTATAATTGGTATAGTTTATAATTTGTTGTTTCCGACAACTCAGATAAAATTACTATTTTCTCGGGCGCTATTCTATACGATTTTTTTTAATTTACATATGTTGCACAGAATTTAATGGCCTTTCAAACGGTAGTAGTCGCTTGACTGGCGCGGGCTTAAAAAAGATTTACGCGATCGTTAAATATGACCGGCTTTTCATGGTCTCGGGCAACAGCACTAATTGGTAGGCCGCAATTTGTTATTTCGACTAACTCATATAAAATTACGATTTTCTCGCGCGCTATTTTATACGATTTTTTTAAATTTATATATGTTGCACAGAATTTAATGGTCTTTCTAATGGTAGTAGTTTCTTGACTGGCGCGGGCTTAAGAAAGATTCATGCGATCGTTAAACATGATCGACTTTTCATGTTCTCGGGCAACAGCGCTAATTGGTAGGCCGGAATTTGTTATTTCCGACTAACTCATATAAAATTACTATTTTCTCGCGCGCTATTCTATTTTCTCGCGCGCTATTCTATACGATTTTTTTTAATTTACATATGTTGCGCAGAATTTAATGGTCTTTCTAATGGTAGTAGTTTCTTGACTGGCGCGAGCCTAAGAAAGATTCAGGCGATCGTTAAACATGACCGGCTTTTGACGGCGGTCTCGGGCAAGAGCGCTACTGTAATTGGTATATACAGTACCTGTAGTTGGAATTTGTTATTTCCGACAACTCAGATAAATTACTATTTTCTCGGGCGCTATTCTATACGATTTTTTTAAATTTATATATGTTGCACAGAATTTAATGGTCTTTCTAATGGTCGTAGTTCCTTGACTGGCGCGGGCCTAAGAAAGATTCAAGCGATCGTTAAACATGATCGACTTTTCATGTTCTCGGGCAACGGCGCTAATTGAAAACACCATGAAGCCGGTCATATTTAATCAAGTAACTACTACCATTAGAAAGACCATTAAATTCTGTGCAACATATGTAAATTTAAAAAAATCGTATAGAATAGCGCGCGAGAAAATAGTAATGTTATATGAGTTAGTCGAAATAACAAATTGCGGCCTACCAATTAGTGCTGTTGCCCGAGACCATGAAAAGCCGGTCATATTTAACGATCGCGTAAATCTTTTTTCAGCCCGCGCCAGTCAAGCGACTACTACCGTTTGAAAGGCCATTAAATTCTGTGCAACATATGTAAATTAAAAAAAATCGTATAGAATAGCGCCCGAGAAAATAGTAATTTTATCTGAGTTGTCGGAAACAACAAATTATAAACTATACCAATTATAGCGCCGTTGCTCGATACTTGAAGCGCCGTTCATGTTTAACGTTCGCGTGAATCTTCCTTAGGCACGATCGAGTTAAGCGACTACTACCGTTAGGAAGAGCATTCAATTCTCTACAACATATTTAAATTTAAAGAAATCATATAGAATAGCGCCATAGAAAATAGTACTTTTATAAAGTCGAAGCGTATCGTCTGCCCAAACAGCAGTCAGGTTCACACGGATGGCTACCCGCTGAATCGACGGCTGAATCGAAGGCTGAATCGACGGCTGAATCGAAGGCTGAATCGACGGCGTACTTCACAGTGGTTGTTTTCTTATCAGCTTTCTTTTATACAGTGGTTAGTTGGAGTTTGTGGAATAAAGTTGAGGTAAAGAGATTCTGGTTTAAAACAAGGTAAATAATTTATGTAAACTAGAAATACAGATCGTTGGTGTACTCATGCGGAAACACACTGGGGGAGGTCTATTACATTTCGAGCGAAGGATCGTCCGCCCTTTAATATGTTTCACTCTCTGACTAAGAGCCTTTGCTCGCAACTGTAGATCTCCTACACACTATCTCGGCAGCACACCAACCTTTTAGAGTATTCTATTTGTGTTTCTATACTGAGTACAATTACGTAATGCTCGCTTGCTGTTTGAAGTGCTCAGTTATTTTACTTGCAAATACAGTAGATAATAACCCACTTTTTGAGAGATGCCCACTTTGTGAAGTGACGCGTACCCATATTTACATATTCTTTTGTAAGCTTATAATTCCTTCATTGTCATTGTATACTAGTGTCGTCTCATCCTGTAATATTTTTAGTTTCCTCTCTTGATTTGTTAATTAATCCGTAATTTATGACAACTTTGTAACTATATATTTACGCTTTCTGCACTTATGTAAATTATTATTTTCTGAAGATGTTGTGTTATATAACAACGAAACGTTAGAACTTTAATATGTGTTTTACTCAATATATAAATGTTTTTTGTCAAAATATTATGCTGGGCTTTGATATTTATCCTAAGATTACGATTCTTGCCTGCATGGTCAATCGATAGCTGATATTTACATATATATATATTTGCCATATAATAATTCTATATGTACATATTATATAGATGGGAGTGTTTACTAAGAAATATGCAGTGATATATTTTCCATATCCTGACATTAGTGAAGATATCGATCACGTGATTAAACATTTTCCCACCTTTTGCATCGAATCTATATATAATAAAAAGAAAATTACAAGGTGGCTTGAAGATATGAATTTTATCTTCTTGTGGTAAAAACAATATTTTATTCATTCGCTACGCTCATTCGTAAAATATTGTTTTCACCAATCGAAGATAAAATTCATATCTTCGCACCACCATGTAATATCCTCTATGTATACATAGTACTGACCCAATTCTACCATTTAATTTCAGGAGATACCCACATTGAGTGGTGACCCCATACCATTTTAATTTTGGGGGATATCTACTTTGTATGGTGATCAATAATCCTACTGCTAATCTTGTACATTACAGTATATATATATATATATATATCCACAATCACCATGTGTGGTGATTTTCACCTCATAGTCATATAACCAATGTACATGCACTTTAATTTGGGGAGATACCCACATTGAGTGCAGGTTACCCCATAAAATATACAGGGACATACCCAGGGGGGTTGGGGTTGAGGGGTGTGATCACACCCCCTTTTGGATTCAATTAGCAACAAAATTATACAAAAACAACAAACATTTATACATTATAAGACAGAAACTGTAATAATAAATATAGACCTGGTTTATCATCATGTGCATGGAGGGGAATGGGAATTTTTACATTCCTGTAAAAACCTTGAGTTTTTGTAAAACAAACAATTCAAATTAAAAGCGTTTTCAGACTTTCAACATGTAATTGGGAAGAAGTCTGCTTGCTGTTGCTCCCCACACCCCTCCCAGGGGCAGATCCAGACTGTTGCAACTGTTTCAAATGCGACAGTCAGATATTTTTAATATCTTAAATTTCTATACTGCCATCTATTTTTGAAACACATTGATTTTGTCTTCAGAAGAGTTCAAGAAACATAGAAGTTCGTTTGCTTTGGTGTGAGCGGCAAAAATTCCTAGCCTGCGAACTTAGTGGCAGGCGGCTGCAGCCTCTGATTGGCCTGTGTACAGCCTGAATATACTTACAGGTGTATATTCAGGCTGTACACAGGCTACCTCTGACCAGATCACCCAGAAGTTGCATCAGTGAAAGTTTTTGAAACAGTGTATACAGACTGCAAAATAGGCTATATATAGCATTTTTGAAACAGTTGGGCCAATTAACTGGGGCTCCCCTAACCAATCAAAACACAAGCTTATGAAACAGTTTGAAACACATTGCATAATACGTCTCAGTCTTGAGTGATGTTATGTAGTGCGCTGAATGGAAGCCATTTTGCAATTCGGAGGAAAAGAAAGACGAGTTGATTGCTCCGAGTGAATTAAAACGAAAATGTGAGGAACCAGATGTTCGAATTGCTTTGTGCCATTTTTCAATGCTACAATTCCCGCAAAGCCAGCAAATGCGCCGCGTGAATATTTATTATCCAGTGTGAATGAGGTAAGCTCATGAATGTTTATTTAAACAACTACATGAGTACCATATGCTAATTCCAATATATATGCAATTGCATTGCCTCTTAATGTTTGGTTTAAATTGCATGACTTGCTGTGATGTTTCATTCTTATCTACATGTACTGTAGCGAGTGGATGCTCTACTGAATTTATTAGCAATAGTATTAGTATTATATATATTGTTATGGTTGTTTGTACTACAATGTATCTGAATCATGTTGGCTGAGAACCCGTTCCCTGACAATTAAGCAGCACTAGCCCCACCAAAATTAATATTGCCATTTGATACAGTTTACGGCACATCTTTGACTTTGTTAATAAATCTCTCAAATTGATCAGTGACTTTATTGTAGGCAAAATATGTTTATATGGAATGATTGCCATCTCACCTGTCCAATGTAGGCAGGGCAATGAAAAGAAAACAGTACTTATAAGTTCTTATAGTGGCCAGGATCCCACTTTTTCTGGATAACTTGCTTAGCCGAGCAACTCGCCTCCAATATAAAGTAAAACATCCCATTGCATGTTATCTATTGCAATGCTGGAAGTTTCTTAAATAATAAAGCTCATTATCATATGCACAGGTAATACTGTAAATGGCCAAATTTAACATTGAATATTACCCTTTAAAATTATTTAATTGATTTTCACTCAAAAGATGACATAATTGGTTTATCAAGGCTGATATAACAGGCAGAACTGATAGCTTGGCAAGCCAGGAAAGGATTCTACCAATAATGCATGCATTAGCATAGTTTACGGTACTTCAGTTCATACAGTATATACCATAACTATATGAAATCCAGATGTTGTGTTGCTGGTACGTAACTTGGCTTGATATAAATAGTTTTGTGCAACACTGCTAGCTTTGCTTAGCCAATGAATCAGACTATTATATGGATGTCTTAATTGTGTGAACATTGGCTAGGCCTATATAGTAGTCATGCATTTTGCTTTCCACTACTTTAGAATTTTGGGAGATGGGAATTGTCTATACAATGCCTGTTCTGTTGCCTTAATTGGTAGCGAGATCCTAGGTGCACATCTTCGGTGCTTTACAATTAGCATTGAATTATTTTTAAATACTCTGTAAGGGAAATTGTTTTTCAATGTGCTTATCTGATGCTGTTGTTGATTCTTTGACAAAAGAGGATCCATCTAAGGCTGTTCTTGCAAAAGCATGTATAACAATGCTTTTAACCATAATTTTTCTCCCTATCGAGTCATACTATCCCATCACTCATACCAGAAATGGAGATGGATTGTCTACTAATTTTATATACTATTTTATATGAATAATTTTATATACTATTTTATATGAATAATTTTATATACTATTTTATTACCAGAAACAGAGATGAATTCTACTTAATTTTACTGTCTTGAACAGAAAAAATAATTTGTCAAGCATCTACTTTACATGTAATATTTTCCTAAAATTGAAGGAAGATAGGTATGTAGGGTCCTAAATATTTTTCTGTAAGAAATTTGCAACTTGCTTGCTGTAAAATTTAGGTAAAAACTTGCTCAGAATGCACGAAATGGCGTTTCCTGGGCTTCAGATTTCAAAAATTTCCGGGGGGGCATGCCCCCGCACCCCCTAGCTGTGTGTCGTCACAAATTTGATACAGTCATATTTTTGGCTGGATCCGCCCCTGCCTCCCCCACCCCGAAATAATTCCATTTAGAGAGGTAAAACGATGGTGATTGCTAGAAAGTATACTAGTATGAGGGATAATATTAGCATCAGAATGACCAAAAATACATCTATGACAATTTCAAAAAACTATGGTATTTTGCTCTAGTGAACACGACACAGAAATATTAAACTACATATCTGATCTCAAGATGGCAAAATAAATGTTTGCTAGTTACTGGAGTATATTGGTATCACCACAAAAATGAATGGCCTGCTCTGACAAGTCTTGCTCTATCATATTTTTCTTGCCCACCATCCTTCATCACTGATCACTGCGAGTCTTTTCGTTGACGGCGATCGTTTCGATACAATACAAAATTTTGAAAAATACCTAGCACTTTGTATTCTGTATTTCGGGAATCGGAGTAGCTTTTATTCGGTTGTTCTATAAACTTAGAAACGTTTTCATTGCGCTGATATTTCCAGTTGTCAAATAGATAAAATAGATATGAGACACCCTGCGGTTGCTCGCTGTTTTTATGCGGAGATGAGCCTGGGACCTAACGATAACTCGGGGTTGAATTTTGAAGCCATCATGGAGGCTGACATGTAGGTATGCCCTAGTCCTTTTTTAGTTGACCGTGTGATAAAGAAATTATATTTGATGAAATATAGGTTGTAAAAAACAACATTATGGCAAAAAAATAATATCACACTATTTCAAGTTTAGATTTATTGCTAGTTCACAGTATGTAATTTCAATGGTAAAATAGCCAGTAAAAGCAAGAAATATAGGAAAGATTAACCCACACAAACAAATGTAAATAATGCAAGGTCATAACTTCTTTTTTGATCAAGAATAATTTGAGGAAAAACATCGAGATTCACATTGACACATTTTCAAACTGAAAGACATTGTAGAGGAACAATAACAGAAGAGCATTGTCAACTATCTGTTGCGAAAAACTCAGAGAAAATGTGTTTTACATAAACTGAGGTAGTTACTGGAGGTACTGAGTCATTTTTCGTGTCGTAAAATATTGGATTTAGCAGTAACACACACAAAAAGTAACCTTAAATTGTGTTTTGACGTTTGTCTTAATAAATCATTGTCATAAAAGTCTTCAAAAGTTCAAAAGACAGCAAAGAAAATCAAGAGAAACCTGTATTTTTCAAATTTCGGTGCATATACTCCCTTTTGTTTGACGGATATTTTATTTGTTAAGCCACATTCATCGCTAGAAATTATTGAAAAGAAAGCTCAACCAACGTATCGCATTTTTCCCTTTTAAAAAGCAACTGGGAAACAGCCTAGCTCCAAAAAAGTTGAAAATTTTCCGTTCAGCAATCCTACTGCTCCTACGATTATTTCCTGGCCACTGCCGTTTCGTGCACTACACGCAAATCAACACGCGTGTTTTATACCTACAACGTCGCCGAGTGGCTGTTTCGTACACTACACGCGGTCAACACGCGTGTTTTATACCTACATGTCAGCCCCCATGGCGGGAATTTTGGCTTCATCCAATCATACGGCCGGGTTAATGGAATTAGCGTTCCAGTCCTTATAGAGTTCACTGGGTTGAGCTGGAGCAGAGGCCGGAGCCGGATGTAAGAACTGTAAACCAGCCGGAGCTGCAGCCGGAGCAGGAGCTGAAAAACCGGAGTTTGCACACCCTTATTTTAAAGTATACTTTCTAGCGATCACCCTAAAACGACCCCCGTTTGAAAAATCCTGTATATGCCCCACTATTTTCTACTTTAGTTTTTGGGGAGATAATTCACATTTACTGTGATTATTTTAATAACTATAGTTTTTGTTCCAAAAAACTAAGTTTTTTAAAACTATATAGTTTTACAGGGCTTTCACTTAGTTCTGAAGTAGGTGGCTGTCCCAATGAAGTACCCGTCAGTGTCAGACATGGACTCTGAAAGGACATTCTGATTCATGGAGGGTCAATGGTGCTGTCTATACTACTCCTGCAAAATGTTAGCTTGTGTAGCTGCTCGCGGAGGGGGGAGGGGGGGAAGAGCGAAAACGCTAGCAAAATGTGAATCTTAAGAATACCATTTTCAGCATTTGGAGAACCTATCCCCTGACATTCACTGTATGAATTACACTGATGATTGAATTTTAGCAGCTTTTCATAAAAACAAACATACAGCGACAATTTTACTTGGGCATGGGGAAAATATAGCCGGTGATTTACTATACAGTACCCGCCGGAGCAACGGCGGCAGCCGGGTCTTAACGAAAGCCCTCTTAACGAGTTTTAGGGTCTTAAAACAGTTTATTTTTGTAAGGGGTATTTTATTCAAATAGGTAGCAATACAGCAGGTCTTATTCTTTACCTGGTTGCAAACTTAAACTGTTTAATGTAAATGCAGCTAAATTATCACATATAAGTAAGTGTACATGTGTGTTTGAAAAATGACAAAAGTCCATGCAACAAATCACAAGATTGTGTACTATCTACAGTACTGTATGTTATATTGCCACATAAACCTATATACATGTATTCAGGATAAGATATGCATAGCTTCACCTGCTATAGCTTGTTGCCAGAACTGCATGAATATGGTCTGCAGGTGTTTCGATCCACCAGCAATTATTACTATAAGATTAAATATCACATCTCTGCACAGATGAGTTTAAAAAACTCTTGATAATTGGATTTATGCAATAAATAATATTAAAACAAGAGGTGTAGCGTACAGTATATGTCATTTATTGGGGTTTTTTGCGGGCTTTGCGTAAGGAACCAATCACATTGAGGCAAGGTGTTATTAATTGAAATTAATAATTGACTTAATTAGTATTGTTTTTCATATAAGTACCGTATATTGCAGCATATAAGTCAACCTGACATGAGTTAACCCCTATTTTTTTACTAAAAAAATGTATAATTTTTTACAAGACACAAACTAGTATTCACAGCAACTTTAAGCATACAGAAAATGTTTTAAAACATATGACATGAAGGACATAATATTTGTGGAAAAGTAAACATTAACTTATAAATAGCAGAAAAACGCTAAATAGCAGAAAATAAACAATCAAGAAAAGAAAGGATTTTGCACTGGATAGTGATATTTAGTATTTACTGTTGCACAGGTATATTAGTGTCCACACTGTATAGTGTATACACTGAACAGGGGCCGCGGAGCGAGGGGGTCAATTGCCCCCCCACTTTTTTACTGATATTAATTTTCGAGTGGGTTGTAAAATAAAATTTAAATAGTATGAAATTCAACTTTTTCTGCACCCACAATCTTCGCCACTTGAAATTGCCCCCCCCCCCCCCCCCCCCGCTCTAAAAAGTGCTCCGCGGCCCCTGTTGAAGGATTACAATGCAGTTGGGAAAACATGGGACCCTGGTCTATGGATTGCCAAATAGACTAAATAATTATTCATACCCTAGTTTTCACGTACCACAAAACATCAACAATATCAACTCAAAATTATTTGTGTCCAAGTGGAGCACTTTTTAACATATGCCAATGCCATGCTAGGAAACAATAACAACTTCATGCATGTATATGTTGTGGGGCAAATTTATTTGAACTGGGGAAATATTTTTGATCTGGTACAAATTTTTTTAAACCATAAATACTGTATAGCAATTAGATTTTTCAAACCAGTTTGTCTACGGTTAGTATTGAAGTTAGCATTGTTGTTGGTATTTGGATTAATTTTAGCATCCAATGTTATTTTTCCTTGAGTGTGAATAGCCATGCATACAGTATGTAGTAATAAATACATACATCTTACATTGCAATTTTTGACATATATTGTCCAGAATGACTGTGTTAAAATCTTTTAAATGTACAGTATATTATCAACAGAGCTTTTACAAAATTACCTTAATAGATTATTGCATTAAGAAAAGTATTAAAGTAAAATACATTATTGCACAATTAACTGCATAGCTTTCCATCTTCATCAAATGTTTAAATATGTTTCTGGATACCTTCAAGTACATCAATTAATACATATTTTCCACATGGGTCTGGCATGCCATTTATCTCTTGAATGAGAATCAAAAATCTTGAATTTTATTACTACGTTACAGTCAACGAGTAATTGGCGTAAACTGTAGTGGTTTCCCTGCCAGACTCTTTTTTTTTTTTTTTATATGTTATATATATTTTATATTATGTATATTATATATATGTTATATTTTATATGTTAATTTACTAATGGCGAATCGAAATAAATAAATAAATAAACAAACAATGTTGATAATTCATTTCAGAGTGGGAAAATATTTTATTTTAGAGCACTGGTCAGTGATTAAAAATGGTTAATTGTCTGATATAATGAATACGTCACCAGCAAGGGTTTTACTACATCCCGGTGTTCTTTGTTAGTGCCCGCAAGCAATCGTCTTCTATTAGATCTTTTTTAGGTGGGACGAAATACGATCGGACATGCCTGTTTTATAACATGCATCATAGAACTGCTAACCCCAAAACAACTAACCCTAAACCCCGCCTAATGGGTTTTCTAACCTAATGGTTTTGGGCGCTGACAAAGAACGCCCGGGATGTAGTAAAACCCCACCAGAAAAGGAGTCACTATATTGTAAATAATAAACTTTATCATCAATTGAAATAAATTCTGGCACATCAGTTAATAGCAAAAAATATTTTTTAATGGCATTACCTATGCAAGTATAAAGGTTAATATTTCCAGCACATAATATGGTATTTAAAAATCGTGAATCCCAAGTTGTAATATCTTTTACTTGAGTATATATTATTGCAGTCAGTGACATTTGTCCAAATTGTCTTGAATTGCCTTGACTAAAATCTGCACAAATTGTATCACTTGGATAAATTATATACACTTGGATAAATCATATACAGTAGGTCCTGACCTATTAAGTATACACAGCGGTATAATAATAATATCAATATTGACATTGTACCTTCGAGATGAGAGTTAATATCCTCTTTGGTTTTTGCAATGCTATTGTGGGCACCAATTCGAGCTCTATATATTTGCTCAATCGTTACTCCCATTTCAAATGATTCGTGCTTATACAGTCGCTGTGTAGTTGTAGATTGCCTCAACGGACGAGTTATAGTTTGCCTCAATGGGCGAACGAGCACAATGGCTTCGTTTGATTTACAAAAAACCTTATCAAGAAAAACCCTAAGACAACGGTCGAAGAAAACAGCGGGGTAACCATTGTTAACAAGGAAACATTTAAGCTTAAAGTGCATATAACGTCTGCGGAGAATTTAACATATTTGTAATCTATGGATACTCCTGAGATAAATTGTAATATATCTTGTCAGCTGAAAATTTCATCTTCATAGACTTTTTGCTGTTAAAGTTGACGGAAATGACGTCATAGCGGGCATCTGTAAAGTGGTTTTCATGTAGACAAATGCCCGCTATGACATCACTTCCGTCAACTTTAACAGCAAAAAAGTCTATGAAGATGACATTTTAAGCTGACAAGATATATTACAATTTATCTCAGGATAATCCATAGATTACAAATGTGCAAAATCCCCACAGACGTTATAGGCACTTTAATGACTTCCGAATGAAAAATATGGTAGGATGTGCAAATCTTAAAATAACGATCAAGCAACGTGTAGATTAGCCCACGTTTAAAAGATAAAGGAATAAAACTATCAAAATTAGTGGAAAGTCCTATAAATGTAAGCTTACGATATACGGAAGTGGAAAAGCCATCGGTACGATCTATAGAGACATCTAAAAAGGGAAGAGTTTTGTTCACCTCTAGCTCACTAGTAAATTTGATATTACTGTGACGTGAATTAAGATAATGTAAGAACGGTTTAACATGACTCTGGGAACGAAATACAATAAAACAATCATCAATTATATCGACGATAAAACAAGGGTTTAAACTCAGGGGGACAATTTTCCAACCAACCATCTTCATGAAAAGATAAAAAAATATTAGCAAATAACGGACCTAAAGGAGAGCCCATAGCAACGCCACCGACTTGTTCATAAAGAACACCATTGAAAAGAAAATGACAATTCTTGACTGCAAAAGATAAAAGTTTCCTAAACTGAATATGTGAGAAACAAAGAAAATGAGTTGAATTACGAAAAAGCTTATAAATAATAATATCTATAGTTTCATCGAGTGGGACATTAGTGAAAAGTGAAGAGATGTCAAAACTTGCCATGAAAATATTATTGGTGTCGAGATCAAGAGTACGTAACTCTTCAACTGGTCCAAACCGGGACCAGTTGCGAAAAATGCAACTTCAAGGCCTTCCGGCTGTAATTGAACCTGCGATGCTAGTGCAGTGCTCTGACCACTGAGCTACGGAGGCCGTTGCCGAGAGCCTATAGTCATGAGTTCTGTATATATAGTGATGGTAATGCCGGGATAAGATTGGTCCCGGTTTGGTCTTAAAATATATATATTCCAACACTCAAAATTTTCCTTCACCATAAATCCTTAGAACAATTTTCTTTTAGATTGATTAAAGAAAGTGAATTCTACATGCACTACAAAACCTCAATGTTAATAAAGCCTCGGGATATATAATCTTTTACCACCTATTGTATTAAAGATAGCAGCAGAAGAGCTTGCACCATCTATTACAACTATCTTTAATCAATCTATAACGTGTCACGACGTATGGCCAAAGGCATGAAAAATGGGCGAATGGATTCCGCGGTATACAAGATAGAAGACCATCTTCACAAAGTTAACTATAGACCGATTACAATACTGATTATTATCGACAAGATCTTCGAACAATTACTAAGTGAATAGCTCTACGAGTTTTTTTTTCGACCGGCCGGCCTTTCTTAGCAGCCTATCGCAAAAAATGCAGTTGTACTATTATTGTTCGCCTCGTTGAAGATTGGAAACAGGCCAAGGATAAGAAAGAACATGTCAGTATACTATCGACAGATATGAGCAAAGTCTTTGATTCGATGAACCATCCACTCTTGTTAGCAAAACTCAAAGCCTATATAGATTATATGATGATGCATTTAATCTCATACGCTCTTATATTACGGATAAAGAAAATAGAACAAGGCTTCAGAATACGACTAGCAACTGGAAAAAAGATGACAAGAGGATAAGGATCATCACTAGGGCCCTTACTATGCAACATATATCAAAACGACCTGTTCTATTTGAAAAGAGATTCCCAATTATCAGCCTCGTACCCAGGCACTTGTTTTGCTTTGCACGACTAGGCGGGCGCTGATGACCATCGACTTTATTGCTCGAGCAACAACGTAGATAATGCAGTTAAAATTGCGAAAAGGGATGGAGAAAACACATCGAAATGGTACAAATCAAACTTCCTGGAAGTTTATCAGGCCATGGAGATCGGAAAAAATACATCAACAACATCTAATCTCGACATCTTGTATCATATCATTTTCCAAAAATACAGACTTCTAAACAAACGAAACGAACTTCTATCAAGCTGCCGCCACATAAACAAATACCTACTACGTAACTTCAAAGAAACACCGCCCGACAATTAGCGCTTTTGATCCATGCCGCGCGAATTGTATATAATTCAGTGAATACGTTGATATAAGTTAGTCGTCTGATGATTGCCTTCGGCATGAAACACAGTGTTACGGCATCTGTAAAAGTTTAGATTTTACATATACTTTATATATATATATATATATATATATATATATATATATATATATATATATATATATATATATATATATATATATATATATATATATATATATATATATATATATATATATATATATATATATATATATATATATATATATATATATATATATATATATATATACCGGGTGACCCAAAAAAAAGTACTCCGGTTTGATTCATAATAACTTCTAAACGAGTGAAGCTATTAAACTGAAATAACTTTCATTAGATAGATGGAAGACTAACTTAGATTTTGAAATATGACAGTTGTATTTTACTTAAACATTCACGGAGATATTAATGTTCAAACTCGGTAGCATATTTCTGGATGTGTCTAAAATATGCAAAAAACGCCGTATCAAATATTAATCAAGCTTTGCTCAACTGAAACACGCACTATTAGCAGTAAATAAATGACACTTGACAAATTGTTTATTATGAAACGAAGTATTATTATTTACAAAATACAAGCAAGATTTATTCGTTCGGAATCGCGTGTCCTCTAGCACGAATGCACTGCCTAGCCCGTGACACCATTGCGTCGAAGGAGTCATGGATCATTCGTTGTTCTAGATTACGGCATGCTGCAAAGCTCTTCTAAATTCTACGGTTGCTGATCATGTGGTACATTCCAAATTTGTTCATGTTCAGAATAAACTCAGAATGAAACACAATCAAACCATAACTCCATAAGACATAACATGCAACTCCCCAGAGACATCCAACATTAAGAATTTGATACGGCGTTTTTTGCATATTTTAGACACATCCAGAAATATGCTACCGAGTTTGAACATTAATATCTCCGTGAATTTTTAAGTAAAATACAACTGTCATATTTCAAAATCTAAGTTAGTCTTCCATCTATCTAATGAAAGTTATTTCAGTTTAATAGCTTCACTCGTTTAGAAGTTATTATGAATCAAACCGGAGTACTTTTTTTTGGGTCACCCGGTATATATATATATATATATATATTGGAAAATCGAGAATGTTTTCTCCTGCTGTCATTATAAAATTCCGAGTTAAGCCATCAACCTATCTCCCGTTTTACATATTCGTAATATTTGGGTCTTCCTGAGGAAAATCGTAATATATCTTGTCAGCCGAAAATTTCATCTTCATGGACATTTTTGCTGTTAAAGTTATCGGATGTGATGTCACAAGAGGCATTTTTGTGGCAAGTAACAAAAGAAAACTGGTTTGGAATGCCTCTTTTGACATCACGTCCGGTAACTTTGACAGCAATAACTGCATGAAGATGAAATTTTCGACTGACAATATATATTATGATTTTGCTCCGGAAGACCCAAATATTATGGATATGTAAAATCCCCAAACCTGGGATAGGGACTTTAAGAGCCTTGAACTGATTAGCCTGCGTGGCGGCGTTAGGGGGAGGGGGAAAGCGGAAAGGCGAAGTAGGGAAGGGAGGAGGGAACGCCTGCACGAAAGACCCATGATTTTGGATTTCCGCCCACATGAAAAACTGTCAAAAACAACCAATCAGCGACTAGCGGGCTTTCCTCGATGATTAAAACATTTCACTTCGGGCCGAATCGTGAAATATCCATGTCTGAAACTCCGTGAAAAGCTTGACTGCATCTGGTGGAAACAAGATTTATTTAAAAAATTTATTCAAGCAATCGTGTAGACATTATTCTTGCTGAGGCTTGTGAATCAATCGGCTTTGCATTACTACGCAGTGAAACTTTCTCCATGCGGGTTTGTAGGTCTTGCGGCAGAAAAAATAAGAAATGCTTTTGAACTTTATAACTTTACGAAATATATGCGAAAGGAGACAGCAATGTTCCACCAACCGATAACATTAATAGCCCTGATAGAATGAGGCGACATCTAACTGCCGAACACCGTAACTCCAGAATGGGATTTGGCCAAGAAATTTCATATGCAACGTAGCCAGAAACCCTCACTTATATACGTTTAGCCGTAAGTCTCTCTATTCTGAAACGTCGAAGGAATTCTCCGAAGGCCCAGAGAGCATTGTTGAAACACCTGAAGACAAGGACAAGGTAGAAATCACAATAATATAGATGCTTCCCCTGCCGACTGATAATCACGCGCTCGCACGAACGTCTTGTAAATCTACCAAATCCATAATCAAACTCTTGCCAAATCCCGTTGGTAATACCATCAAAACATCTTTTCCTGCCAGCAGCTCCCTCGTAACAACTTTTTGTTCCTGTTTTAATTTAAAGCTACGACCATCAACAAACTGAAGATCGGTTAAAGCTTTCGAAAGAAAATAATCTACCAACACGGTTTTTCTAAAGTCGCCATTTTTAAATGTTTATTTCCTGACAGGAAACCCCTGAATACTAATGAGTTGAGTTAGCCAATCAGAATTTAGCGTCCTCTGGTGGACGTAGATATCCAAAAACATGGGTCTTTCGTGCAGGCGTTCCATCTGCACTCACCCCAGTCCCCAGCCCCCTCCCCCAATCGGCCTAAACGCCTGCTTCGCAGGCTATGAACTGATGATTCACCGAGTTTTTTTTCCATACTCTTTGTTTATCTGGTTACTATTTTTAATTTTATAGACTTCATTGGCAAATATTGTGTGGTGAAAAGAAGTACGTTTTTTGCTGCACTATTGTTTTTATGACAATATGGATGGTCGTTCGAAGTCGCAACATCGTAGTGGCCAAAAAAAATTCAAATGTAACGTTTGTGATAAAGGATTTTCCCAATCTAGTGATTTATTAAAACATCAAAGAACTCACACCGGTGAAAAGCCTTTCATATGTGATGTTTGTGATAAAGCTTTTTCCTTGTCAAGCAACTTAATAAAGCATAAAAGAACTCACACTGGAGAAAAGCCTTTCAAGTGCGATGTCTGTGATAAAGCATTTTCACATTCGGGTGACTTAGTAAAACATAAAAGAACACATACTGGCGAAAAGCCTTTCAAGTGTGATGTCTGTGATAAAGGATTTGCACAGTCGTGTGACTTAGCAAGTCATAAAAGAACTCATACGGGAGAAAAGCCTTTCAAGTGTGATGTTTGTGATAAAGCATTTACACAGTCAAATGGCTTAGTAACCCATAAAAGAACTCACACCGGTGAAAAGCCTTTTAAGTGTGAACTTTGTGATACAGGATTTTTGCAGTCAAGTAGCTTACTAAGTCATAAAATAATTCATGCTGAAGAAAAGCCTTTTAAGTGTGAAGGCTGCAACAAAGAATTGACGAGGTTACGCAGGCTGATATGGCATTCCAAAACACACCACACGACAAAGGACGCCGAGAAAAAAAGTCATATAAATGAAGTTGAACGAGAGTTTAAATGCAGGGAATGTGGCATAAATTTCATCACCACGATTATCTGATTCACATCAGTTAGATAATGAGCTGGAAGCAACAGAATCAACATGAGTGTAATGTTTCAAATGTGGCGCAAGCTTTAACTTTGCAAGAGACGTGCGCGAACATACACGTGAAGATTATAAAAAATAAAAATAGGCATGCATGGGTTAACTGCGCAGACCAAGTAATTTTATTTCATCACTCATTGCCCTCAGATGCCATGTTGCCGCTACTTGGATTTCTATAGATGCCATCGGCAATAACTGGTTCAGCTTCGTCGATTGATCACGTGATCAATCTTATGATCAAGATTTTTGTCCGTCCACCATGCCGACGTCACAGTGGTCAACTGTTATACATTATTTTATTTTATTTTATTTTATTTTATTTTATTAGCTTCAAAATTGTGCAAACAAAAGACCAAAAAAGAAACCTATACAGTAATAAAACAATGGTATGCGGACCCAGAATTTAAAAGTATATTTACAAATAATAATAATATATAATTTTAATAATTACTGTTAATTTAATAATAATACACAACAACTGTAGTTCCGGATGGCCACAACACTCCATTTCTACACACCGCCAAGATTAGTTATGATCAGAAATGGTAAAGGATCGAGATAACCAAAGCGCAGAAATTAAACACACCATTGCTGCCACCCGGAGCCACAGCCGTTCTGTATTTGATTAATCTAATATTAAGAAAAATGGTTAGCAAAATAATGTTAATTTGAGGATATCCTTATATATCAGTCAAGTGCCAATCTAGATATAACCTTAACCAGGCTAGGAGTGGCCATTGTGCCATCCTTGTGCCAGAACAATGGCCAGCCATCCTTGTGCCAGAACAATGCTGCCACAAAATGCCATTGTTCTGGCACAAGATGACACAATGGCCAGTCCAAACCTGACCTTAACTCATGTGCTTCGTTGTCACTCTCGCCACTTAGTGAAAGGTGTTTTGCCACACTCCTGGACAGAGCATTTCACTCAGCACTACCAAAACGTTGCAATCATGAACCTGAAATAATGTACCTGAATATGTTCGAAGGATTACTTGTTTTAGTGGGTTTAAAGTTTCGCTTAAAACTTCATCTATTCAGTTTTCGAGTAACTTATGTACAATTACTATTTTAAGCTTATGATTTAGTTATTATTAATCATATAATATATATTATGATTTAGTTATCATATAATATAGTTATTAACATTAATATTATAGTTATCATCTACCATTACTGTATATAATCAATGTTTTAGAAATACCTGTAAGCGCATCGAGATTTTAAGATGCGCATATAAGAAAATATGTTATTATTATTATCATATAATATATATTATTATTATATTGTTCTTATATGTAATTATTATGTAATATTTTATAGGATTTTTACCTAGGATACCATATTGTAATGCGCAGTATTATTATGTATAACAGTCGCCTGTCGGTGGACGTGATCTTCGTATAATAATAGTAATCATACGCCATTTCTTGTAGGACAATTACACTCTCCTCCGCAGAGGCTTCTTGCGCTTTTTTTAGAGTTCGGGAAATTTCTCTGGAACGATATCTCTCCGATAGTTCGTAATACTACTTCTGTTTCCACTTTTAAACATAAACTTTATATTCACTACTCTTCTAAGTTAGACTCCAATTTCGATGTTAATAGACTGCGCACCTGGAAAAGTTTCTGTTCTAAATGTCGTTCTTTCAATCCAAGTTGTTGCTCTTAAATCTTTATTCTTATGTAATTTGTGTATTAGTTTTTTTATTGTGTTTTTACTTATATATATATATATATATGTTTATTATGTAATTTTTTGTTCGGTTGGTCTTCACATGGGACTCCTGTCCTGTTGATCATTCCTTCAATCGTGTTCAAGTATTGCACTCTTTATTTACTGTATATTTGCATTCTTGTATGGTTGTAAAGTTAATAAATAAATAAATAGTTTGGGCAGCACGGGCTGGCGGGCTGGGACTGGGAGGGCTGGGACTGGGAGGGCGCGCGGGGAGTGCTGGGAAGACGGAAATTGGAAATTGGAAAAGCCTCTGCCATATAATGTTTCCAAAATGGTGTCGAATTTCCGAGATGCAAAACAAGTTAAATATAGTTGGGAGACCTTTTCAAGAAGCTAAAGTCAGCGGCAAAGTGATATGTTCGAAGTGCTTTAGGAATAACGGGGACATTAAGTTCTTTTTGGAAGACGCGGCATTTATAGAATTATAGAATAGAATATAAAAATGTCAACATGCGACTGAATTGCAAAATGCTTTTTCATGATCTTAACTAAACGGTCAGGAAACAGTGAAGATGTGGAACAACTATATGAACTACGACTTGAGACGGTAAGATTGTTCAATTGCTTTATTGTCAGACTTTTTAGCCTATAGACATAGTGTCGGATATCAAAGCGTGTTTATCTAGATAATTTTCCTTCGTCGCCGTCGGCTTCAATAACAATACGCTCATTTTTTTGTTTTGTAGAATAGAAGACGTCTGAAGTCTCTTGGAAATAGGTTCATTGTGATGTCTAGACTCTGGAGTATAAGAGTATGCTTCCCAGAGATTAACTCCTTCTTTGGAGCGCTTGCATGTCATGGGATAGCAGCCAAGTTCGTCGTCGCCATCATCTATAAACATGATTAACGGAAGTTTAAAATCAAACGATTTTTCCAATAGCGAAGCGCACAGTTACTTATAAACCAAAACTCAGACAAACAAACCAAATCTAACTCTCAAATGAACATGATTTCGTGAATTTAATTATAGACTCAGACAAACATTGACAAAATACGCGATCATCTGTGCGAAACACTAAAACACGAGGACACAAAACCGTTAAATTGGCTATCAATTTACACCAAATTTTGTACACGTACCTTCGAGACTCATATTATGAAGGGAACGTTCAAATTCTTCCATATCGCTGTCGTTTTCGGCCATAATCACAGAACCGCAGATCTCACCACAGAACCGCGCATTATATGGCAGAGGCTTCTTTTCTCTCTTTCCCTCTTCCCGTCTTCCCCCGCGCGCTCGCAATTCCGCGTCCCGATTCTCTCCACGCGTCCCAAAACACCCTGTAAGCCCAATAATAGCCCACCTATAGTATTACCCGAACTCTAAAAAAGCGCAAGAAGCCTCTGCGGAGGAGAGTGGGACAATTAGGTACTAAAGTAGTTTTTCCCAGCTTCGGTTGATAAGCTGAATTAAAAACTAACTTGAAGATTCCGCCTAGATGTTTGTCATTTTCTTAGCTATTTCAAAAAAAATTAATTCGTCTAACCCAACTTTTTAATTCTAGATTTTCTTTGTAATTTTTCAATTTCTGATGATCTATATCTATGTCCATATCCATCTATCTATCTACCCATCCGTCCACCCACCCATCCGTCCGTCCGTCCATCCATCTATCCGTCCATCCATCCATCCATGTATGCACTATTCCCGAACTTCAACATATGATGGAAAATGATCCATGTCATATTAAACAATGACTACAGTGCAATAGACTATCTCTGAATATTCTGAAAACCGAATATATGATCATAGGATCAAGGCAAATATTGTCTTCTTTAGAGGATTGTGATATCAATCTTTCAGTTGATGGAATGTCGCTTAAAGGTCACCACATGTTTAGGGCTTGAAATAGATGAAAATATTACTTGGCATACCCAAGTAACTAAGGTAAAAAAGACTGTATTAAGAGGTCTTAGTACCCTTCGTAAAATCAAGCCTATATTTGATAAGGATCATCTAATTCATGTATATAAATTAATAATTGAGCCTAGCTTATCTGGGATGGCATTGTTAATTGACATTAGTATACATCCATTCTCGTTTCTTATTGGTCAACATACTCCAGTGAATTCTCAATGTCCGGCATGCGCGACGTCATTTCCGTCAAATACTGTGAATTATTGGACGGAGGTGTACAAAAAAATTATTGGACGCTGATAACGTCACCAGGAAAAGCGCGCGAAAATAAAAAATAGCTTGTAGTAGATTACTAAGACTATTTTGAACAATGTATAATAAAACAATTATTGGATTCGGCTTACGCATGAGTAGTTATATATATTTTATTATTATTATTCATACTGAAGAACCTCAACCAATAAGCGACGAGTATTCACGCATAAATTAATTATGAACCAATCAGAAGCGAGTATTTGTGTTTATGCGCCCGCAATTCATATGTGCGTGCTCCGTTAATGAGCAGACCCGAGTAAATATGCACATAAGAATTCACGTGATCACATAGCCACAAATACCCACTACGTCATGATCCATAGTTAATCCAGTGACGTGTGTCGTCAGCAATGATTGATTGAGAGGTTCTTCAGTATCATGTAGGTCAAGATCGTACACCAGTACGACCCCTATTTGTCTCTGTAACGCACGTTTCATGAAAATAATTGAAAAAAGTGTAAAATAAAAAACCCAGAATATCTGTAGAGACACAAAGTGAAATAAAAATAAAATAGAACTAATAAAGAAACAGTGAATTACGGAGTTGTTACCCATCCGCCATCCTAGCCATGAATGACGGTCAAATCAATAATATGGGGTTGAAACTGTGAGAATGGGGACAAATGCGCAGGCGTGAGGAAAAGTCTCCAAAAAAATAAAACCGTATCATATTACATTTTACGACTGTACGCAGTACAGTAGTGAAATGGCGGGATCGAGATGATTTTAAAATTTGGAGGAAACCCGTAAGAAATAGTGTCAAAAAAATAAAACCGGATTAAGGGACACAGTGTGGATGAGAAACGTGAAAAAAAATAATCGAATTTGACTGTATATCGTCCGAAAAAATAACCACCACGGTGTGTAAATGGGTGGAGCGTAGTGTGACAGGTAGCACGTACATGAACGTCATTAGTATTCATGTTTTAGGTAGGGTCAGCTATGTCAATAACAATGTACCGGAAGTGTAAGTTCATTTCAATATGTTTTTAGACTTAATTAAGATTTTTTTATTCAGTTTTTTTGGTGATAATGTTAGTGTTAAGAAAATAGATAAGATTTTTTGTTGATGGGGGGTAAGCTATCGTCCATATATATATAACATGTGCATGACGAGTTGACTTGCACTGTGTGTCATTGAGAGATCATGTCGGGGGTTAAACGTAAACAACCGGAAGTTAGTCATGGCGAAGGCGATGGCGATGAAGAAGCAAAGATCCATATTACAACAATATTAAAGATAATATATTGTTTTCAACATTGTCGTAATCGATATATGGGTTTATTATATGCAATATGTGGATTATCTGATTATTATTGTGGCCGATATGTCGAATGTGTGAAAGTGGTTCGTGCAGCCAATGATGTGGTATGACACGATTATGGCACGCGTGCAACTATTACTAAGAGGGTCAATAATTGTATTACTCTCACAAAAACAATGATGAAGAAATATCCAAGGAAGGAGATGAATTGTAATGAATGGATTATTGAAACGGATTCAGAACGCTATATTATACCTGTTATTCGTAATACTCAACGAAAGTATTTTATTCGTCGATATATGAACAAGGGTGTAGAGACATTGGTATTGCTTCCTTCACCACATTTAATTTACTCTATATTTCATTTAAATAGTAATCATACGGATAGTTTGTTTATTCCAATTCTAAATAATAACCATCCAAGAGATGATTTATATCAATGTACGTGTCTTACGATGAATGAATTGCAGTTGACGAAGGGAATATGTAAATCCGGGGCACTTGCAAAGAGTTATATCGCAAGATTAATTTATAATCGTAAGGGTCGATATGATATTGAATTTGTGTATGTAACCCTCATCTGATAAGTATTGCTCCGTTTTATTTTCTCGCAGCACTTAATTATGCTCATAATTTAGAGAGATTTGAAATGATTATATAGGAACTGGGTGCTTGCTTTATCTATTATTGCGATCGCCATTGTCCAACAGGAATGATTAAACAGAATATACTGTATTTATATAATATCGATAAGCTAGCAGAGAAAATAGGGTATAGTGAAAAGACGACATGCTGTTATAAGAATTGTAAACAATTGTCTTATTTTTTTACAACCGATAGCTATACAACTGATAGCTATCAAATACATTTATTTTCTGAATTAGTACACAAAGGATGTAATATTGAAGAGAGTAGACCTATTGGATTAACTCTACATACCCCATATCTAAATATATTACATGATCATAAGATTATGGTCGTTCCTGAATCCACTGAGCAATACTATTGTTATTGAATATTGTATACAGGCCTATTTAACACACTTTTAATAAGAATGAAACGACTGTTAATACGATATTAGATCATTTCCAAACAATATGTAAATAAGCAAATGTTCAAATATATTTACATATCTCAACTAGAAGTGTCGTGAAGTATATCCAATTTGAAGAAGAAGGTAATGGCGGCGGCGGTACGGTGTAGATTATTTTTTGATTTGTAGATTAGTCTAGAATGGTTTATCCGTACTAAAAATTTAATAGTTTCAACATCACACGTATCAATATTTCTACTTTTGAAGTAACAGAGAAGTAAGGCGTAATAAGCGAATATGTGTCCAATTTCATGTCTTTCCATTAAATAATAAACTTGTTCCATTTGGTGTTGATTTTTTAGAAATGAAATAATATGGGTTTGAAAAAATAATTCTTGATCTTTGGAACATTTCAGGATAGAATCTTTCATTTTCTTATTAAGCCGTATTTTAAAACGCTTCAATTCCTGTTCCATAATATTCCACACATACTCCATGATGAATAGGTTTTTAATATTTTTACAAAAAAACAATTATTTTATATATCAAAAAATTTTCTTTACACTTAATTTTCGTTTGGTTTGAGTTTGTAGTTTCTTTTTTTCGTCTTTATTTTTATCACGTATATAACGTTTCTCCATGAGATCAGAAATGGTTTTTTTGTTTCTCCATTTCAAATATTGTTTATTAATTCTAAAAATTCAAATATTGTTTAATAACTTTTAATTCACGAAATTTATCAAATTGATGGCATATAACGTCTTGATCAAAATTACAAAATATAGTTACCCGTTTCTCTTCGTGTGCATCTTCACAGCGTTTATCCCTTTTAATATAGATTAAGGATCGTTTATAACATTTGTTCTTCATTGGTGGTTCGTAGCCACTATCCGGTTCATCTGATTTATCAGATTCTTTGATTTCAATAGCCGTGGTTGCGAGGACATCAAGGGATGTTGGTGGTAGTGGAGGAGGAGGAGCAGGTGGGGAATATACATGACTTGGAGGGAGAGGTTATAGTGTGGTGGTTGAGGATCGGTAGGGATAAGTTCATTAACCATGTCTTGGTAGAGATTAGCCAGTGTAGATTCAGGGGGGATTCCAAAGAAATCAATTGGCATTTCAATGATAAATGAAATCTTGTACGAAATTGGTTTCCTTTTGGAGTGATGGTAGTACTTCTTCTTCAGGTGTAACAGGTTCGTAGTTAGGTTGTAGTTGTTGCGGTGTATGTAATGGACTTGGTCGAATTTCGGCTAAAAGTTCAGCATAACTTTGTTGTTTGTAGGCGACATTCTGCTTTATTTCTTTTCTTAACTTTTGTTCTTCACATTCGAGCAACATTTTTCCTTGACTTGGCATACTTCGTTTCGTTTGTTTCGTTCGAGCCATCGTAATGAAATATTTTTTGAAAGGTTGAAATATATATTGGTTTCTAAAATATTAAAGCTTTCTCATTGGTGGATGTCACGAGATGATTGATTGATGTGATTGAACAGTGGGCGTATCTCTATTGAGACGTCAACAATAGCTTACAACTCATTCGTGAGAACGTTGAGGTTACATAGTTAATTGAGCAAAGCTGTTTATAAAAGATCGTTCACAATAAAAGGAAACGTAAACGAAACATGGTGTCAGAAGTAAAAACACAACACGAAGAAAGCTTTTGAACGGACAGTTTAAAGAATGGACATCAACTCTTGTTCAACAAGTTGAGAAATTATAAATATGTCAATTTCAAATCCGTCTGGCGAAAGCACCCAAACAACAAGCGCGGCTTCTGTACCGTCGACAACTTTTGGATTTCAGAGCAATTTGCCTCTGCTGCAACGTTTAAGTATGAGCGGTAATGTCTCCGACAACTGGAAAAAATGGAAACAAGTATGGGATTCGTTTGAAATCGCATCAAGATTAGCAGAACAGAGCAATAAATACCGCGTTGCTACGTTCATTACGTGCATAGGAAGTGAAGCGCTCGAAGTTTATAATGGCCTACCATTCGAGAACCTTGAGGACAAGCAAAACGTGGACAAGGTTCTGGAGCTGATGGAAAAGCATTGTATCGGACAGACCAATGTAATTTACGAGAGATATCGCTTTAATAATCGACAACAAGAGAGCGGTGAATCATTCGACACTTATTTAACAGCGCTGAGAACTTTGGCAAAAACCTGCGATTTTGGCCAACTGACAGACGAGCTAATTCGCGACAAGATAGTTTGCGGAATTCGTGATGTTAGAACGAGAAAGAAGCTGCTGCAGGAGCCGAGCCTTACCTTGCAGAAATGTCTGAATACCTGCCGAGCGGCGGAAACAACAGAAGCCCAAATGAAAGAGATGAGAGGTATAAACCAAGACGATATTCACTGGACAAATACAACACCAAAGGAAAACAAACCGGAAAGAAAGGTGGTCGCGAGTCACAACTTACAAGTGCCTGCGGATATTGTGGTTGGAAACATGAGAGAGTCCGAGATAAATGTCCTGCATTTGGCAAGAAGTGCAAAAAGTGTGGAAAAGATAACCATTTTGCTTCTGTGTGCAAACAAAAAACCGAATCACCCGAAGAAAAAAAGGTTAATGTTGTTCAAAGTTCCGCAGATGATTACAGTGACGATGACGAGGAATACTGTTTTGCCGTCTCAGGAAAAAGCGCAAAGGAAAACCAGCAGGATGTTATCAAATCAAAGATTTTCGCTACAATGGAAATGGAGGGACAGTCAATTCGCTTCCAAGTCGATAGCGGTGCGACATGTAACGTTATAGGAAAACAAGATCTACCCAAACACTGCGACATAAAAAAGTAGAAGAAAGTTCTCAAGATGTACAACGGAACGCGAATGGAGTCATCCGGAAAGTGTGTGGTACAACTGACAAACCCCAAGAATGGAAAAGAGTACGAGACGGAATTCACAGTTGTTGATGAAAAGTGCACTCCACTATTAGGATCGAAAACAGTCCAGCAGATGAAACTGATTGAAATCCGATATGAAAACATCGCTGTTCTATACAGAGTGAAACAACAGCTGCAGCAGGGCTGACGATGGAAGACATCACGAGAGGTTACGAAGACATCTTTACAGGAGAGGGTCAATTCGAAAACAAGCTTCATCTCGAAGTGGACACGACCATCCAACCCGTTCGACAGCCGTTACGTCGAGTTCCAATAGCAATGAAGCAGAAATTGAAGTACGAACTTTCCCGCCTAGAAAAGCTCAAAGTCATTACACCAGTGGACACTCCAACCGACTGGGTGTCTAGTCTCGTATTGGTTAAGAAACCTAATGGCAAACTACGTGTATGCATCGACCCGAAGCCCCTAAATAAAGCGTTGAAAAGGAGCCACTACCCCCTTCCAGTGATCGATGATCTCCTTTCAGACCTCTCCAAAGCAAGAATCTTCAGCGTGTGCGATGTGAAAAATGGCTTTTGGCATGTGCAATTAGACGACGAATCAAGCTACTTAACGACCTTCGCGACTCCCTTTGGTCGATATCGTTGGCTCAAGATGCCTTTTGGGATTTCCCCAGCGCCAGAGTATTTCCAACGCCATCTAGACCAAGCCATCGAAGGTCTTCCAGGCGTGCAAACCGTAGCTGATGATATATTGATCTGTGGAGAAGGCGATACAACCGAAGAAGCAGTTCAGGACCACGACAACAAACTCCTAGCTCTTCTGGATAGATGCAGAAAGAACGGGATAAAGCTCAACAAGGAAAAGTTCAAGCTAAAGCTGACACAAATCCCATATGTTGGTCACTTACTCACGGAAAGTGGACTGAAACCAGACCCTTCGAAGGTGGAAGCGGTACAGAAGATGTCCAGACCCACAGATATAAAGGGAGTACAACGCCTTATTGGCCTAGTCAACTACTTAACAAGATTCCTCGCGAAGTTAGCCGACATATGCGAACCGCTGAGACAGCTCACACGTAAAGAAATTGAATGGCAATGGACCGATGCACAAGAAGAAGCTTTCGTCGAAATCAAGAAAGCAGTCACCAATGCCCCAGTCTTACGATACCTCGACCCTGCAGAGGAAACAGTTCTACAGTGCGACGCCTCTGAAATGGGCTTGGGTGCCTCGCTAATGCAACATGGCCAGCCTGTAGCTTATGCATCTCGGTCGTTAACAAATACAGAGCGCCACTACGCACAAATAGAAAAGGAGCTACTGGCTATCGTGTTTGGTATGGAAAGATTCAACCAATACACATATGGGCGCAAAGTCATCGTGGAGAGTGATCATAAACCTCTCGAGTCGATCCACAAGAAACCTTTGATTGCTGCACCGAAACGGTTACAAAGAATGCTTCTTCGTCTACAGAAGTACGACCTTGAAATCGCCTTCAAACCTGGTAAGCACATGTATCTCGCTGATACACTGTCCAGAGCACCTTTAGCAATCGTCCAGTCATCAGATGAAGTCCTCACTATTGAGCAAGAAGTGGAAGAAATCCATATGACAGAGTTTCTCCCAATCCACAAAGATAGTTTGGTGGAAATCCAAATGGAAAGTCAGCGTGATAGCACCATACAAGCCCTCAAGAAAACAATTCTCAATGGATGGCCAGAAACCAAGAATGAAGTTCAGCTAGAACTAACACCATTCTTCCTGGTCCGTGACCAATTTCTGTTCAAGATGACATTGTTTTCAAAGGAGAACGGTGCGTGATTCCGAAATGCCTCAGAAGCGACATCCTGTCAAGAATTCATCGCTCGCATATTGGTGTGGAAGGATGCCTGAGACGTGCCAGAGAAAGTGTATACTGGCCAGGAATGTCAGCAGCAGTTAAAGATTACGTCAGCCATTGTGAAATATGCCAAACCTTTGGAATTTCACAACAGAAGGAGAGTTTGCAACCACACGAAATACCAAGCCGTCCATGGTCCAAAGTTGCCACAGACCTGTTTGAATGGGACAACAAACATTATCTAATAACAGTGGACTATTACAGTAATTTCTGGGAAGTTGATAAAATGCATTCAGGAACCAAGTCGAAGGCGGTTATCAGTAAGCTGAAGCAACACTTGGCAAGGCATGGCATCCCGAACACAGTCATATCAGACAATGGACCACAGTTCGACTGTGAAGAGTTCAAGAAATTTGCGAAAGATTGGGAATTCAGTCATGTCACTTCTGATAATGAATTCAGATATGCACAGTCTAATGGTATGGCTGAAAGCGCAGTGAAGACGGTGAAGAATCTGATCAAGAAATCCGAGAAGGCGAAGACTGACCCATGGCTCTCAATCCTAGATCACAGAAATACTCCAACAGAAGGCATGTGTAGCAGTCCAGCACAACGATTGATGAGCAGAAGAACAAAGACTTTGCTCCCAATCTGTGACACATTGCTCAAACCTAAATTGGAGAACAATGTGGATGTTCAACAACAGAAACAGAAGATCAAAGCCAAACAAGCACGTTATTACAACCGAAATGTGCG
Organism: Chrysogorgia sp. JL179-B06; assembly: GCA_035772405.1. NCBI lineage: Eukaryota > Metazoa > Cnidaria > Anthozoa > Scleralcyonacea > Chrysogorgiidae > Chrysogorgia > Chrysogorgia sp. JL179-B06. Next base: position 2,694,339 of record JAYKKM010000047.1, read on the forward strand.
TGATCTACCATCCCTTAAGAAAGGCGACACCGTACGTATCCAGCCCTTCAAAGACAAGAAGAAACCCTGGCGGAAAGCTACGGTGACAGAGCAAGTAAATATAAGGTCGTACGAAGTTCAAACAGAGGATGGAGCAACTCTCAGGCACAACCGACGACATCTGAAAGGAACCACTGACCCGACCGTGCAAATACCACAACAATATTCCTTGGGTCGTCCAAGTGCAGTAGACACTCCTCAGAAACAGCGTAAGAAATCAGCACCAGTGACCAACAGCGAACCAGTACAGACCGAATCAAAACAAACAAGTGACCAATTACCACAAGCACCACAGACCATTGACCAAGCTGCAGTGACAAAAAACCAATCCGCACCAATGGCGAACACGACCCGATATGGACGTGTTATCAATAAACCAGGATACTTAAAAGACTATTCAACATAAAGGAACTAAGACAGTCATAGCTAAAAATTATAATGTAGTCATAAGTTAGTTCATATTGTTTTCAGAAAAGGAAAGATGTCACGAGATGATTGATTGATGTGATTGAACAGTGGGCGTATCTCTATTGAGACGTCAACAATAGCTTACAACTCATTCGTGAGAACGTTGAGATTGCATAGTTAATTGAGCAAAGCTGTTTATAAAAGATCGTTCACAATAAAAGGAAACGTAAACGAAACAGTGGATAGGGCAATAGGTCTGATAAGAGGTGAAATTTACATATCCTAATATGGTATGTTATATTTCTTGATAAAAAAATAATCGATATTACGATATATTTCCGTAAAAAATATAAGGTTTTTGACTGGTTCTGTTTGTTCATTTTTTGTGAACATTTTCGATTTTTCATTATAGGGTTTATCCGTGTATATATGTTGAAAAAATAATCGAAGATTTAGTATGAGCGCATTGACGAGAGAACCATGACTGAGAGTAATAACGTCGAGGCTTGTTGCCGTCTTCAAGCTACGTATATGAATAATTATGAATTGTATAAGCATTAGCAAAATGTTCATTTAGTCTTGTTAGACTGTACTAAAATAAAATCAAAAACGTTTCATAAAATATATCGTATCGATTTTAAAATTAAGGAGATATAGGCAGAGGATTATAATTTTATTTTCTCATTTCTACATTGGGATTTATCGTATATGATCGGAAAATCCGTTCGATTTTTAGATGTAAATTGTGTTATAGAACGGGTATTATAACAAAACGTTTGAAACCTTAAATTATTGTTTCATTTGCAGGGATGTCGTCGTCGAGCAACGAAGATCCGATGTTTTGCAAACCCCAATATTTTTGAAAAATATTGGGGACATATTAACAAGCGACTAATCCGTTGTGAAAAAATATCTACTTTGCGTGATCAGAATCAATATGTGAATGAATGTGGATGAACAAAAATATATATATACCTATATACAAACGGATCAATCACATTTGGTTGGACAATTCATTCAGTTCAATCTATGAGAGATGGCAGCAACAACATTGAATGAAGCGGAATATGTCGAGTTACCCCACTTTGCAAAATTATCGCGTCGACAACCAAAATGATCTAAACCGTGTCAAGATAATAGTCCTAGTACCGTTCAACTGTTTTCTTTATATTTGAAGGATGAGAAATATGGGTTTTATTTTAAAATTCGTTTTGATTCTGCTAAACTGGATAAAATTGGACAAATTGTGTGTCTGGATAAACATTACCTCTTTCAAGTCATCGTGTAAACATCAAACATTCTCTGGATGTTTTTAAAATGGTTTTAAACTACATGGGATTTGTTTGGTTTTTTTAATACTTCTTTTCATATGGCTAAAACTGTTAACTATTCTATATACGTGTTCGTCTGAAAGTCATATTCTGAAAAGAATATGAAACGCTCAATCCTTTCAATGTTCTGTAAATATTATATTTACTGCGTTGGGGTGTATTTTTCTCATAGTAATCTTGTATTTTCGCGGTTGGGTTTAGTCTACGGTCTGTGCCATAGCTCCAATTCACCGTCTCGCTCTTCCACCAATATTAACCTATGGTGAGAGAGTTGACCCAATACACAATACATACATAGTGTCACAGGAGGATACATAGTGAGACGCGGATTTTGTACGAGTATTTTCATTCGACTTCAGCAAAGCGTTTGACACAGTCCCACATGATATAGTTTGCAATAAACTAAAGTCATTTGACATTAATCCATATGTAATCAACTGGATAATTAATTTTCTTGGCAACAGGAAACAAAGGGTCGTGGTTGATGGAATGACTACAGAGTTTGTAAATATCAACAGAGGGGTTCCCCAAGGTTCAGTACTTGGTCCAGTATTATTTGCCATCATGGTTCATGACATACGCCCAGTGTACCTGGAAAGGAACGTATTAGTAAAGTTTGCTGATGACACTAATTTAAGTGTTCCTGTAAAAGCTAATTGTGACACTTCTCTCATCGAAGTGAAAAACATAGAAAGTTGGGCGCTGAACAACCGTATGACATTGAATATGACGAAAACAAAGGAAATGGTTGTACGGGGTAGGACAAGCAAACCAGTACCACCTTTATTACCAACAATTACACGACAACCTTATCTAAAGGTTCTCGGATTAACATTTCAAGAAAACCCCTGCAACTGGGATCTCCAAATTGATAGCTTGCTAGCCAAAGCCAGTAGCCGGTTGTACATATTACGGACTTGCAGATTCTATGGATATCCTAAGGATCAAATAAGCCAACTGTTTGACTCACTCATTCTCTCTCTCATTCTCTATGGAATTGAGGTTTGGGGAGCAGCCTTTAAAGGGAAATACCTAGATCGTGTTGACAAGTTCCTCAAACGAGCCTTTCGATATGGCTACACGTCAAAAAACTATGTGTTATCTGACATAATTAGCGAGAGAGACAGAAAATTATGGAACATAATCTCGAACGACACAACCCATAGTCTATACGACCTACTACCCCCTAAGAGAACAAGAACACTTAGAAAGCGAGGACAACTATATCCTGCCAAAAATTCAGACAGAGAGATATAAGAGATCCTTCATTAATAGATGCCTACTGCAATTTATAAAGAACCCTAATTGAACTTTTAACGATAGCTAGTATAAGTTTTTATATATCGTGCTTACATTATTTGTAAAGTTACACGTCTGATGTAACTATTCTATTTTTATCTCAATAAAGACTTTACATACATACATACATACATATATGGAAATATGTATAATATGTAAATTGGATTATTACCTGGTGACAATTGGTGGATTAAATTTATTCACAAATGAAACGATGTAATGTAAATACAAAGGGAGTCTACGCGAGAAAATTATTTCGATTTGAACAAACTTATATAATGGTTGGATTAATTTTTTGATCTTCAATTATGGCATGGGCTCGGGTCTAATTCGAAACACGTTCATCATTATTTATTTCATGACCGACCTGTACGCTTATTCATCAACGAAAAAATACTGTGGATAATGGATATGAACATGTATTATATTTCAAGCTGGAAATTCATCAGTGTAAAGTATTTTTAAAATAAATTTAAATATATTTCAATTGTTTTACCATTTACAGGTACACCACTATCATAGGTCATAAAAAATTGAAGTGTGTGTATCGCTTCTTTTTCAGTCATAAATAGGAAATAGGGGAAAAAAATTTTTTCATGAAATATAAGGATTTTTTTCATCAATGTGTAACAATTCTTTTTTGGTAAATTAATTTTATCACGTTGATATTTACAGAGGGATAGCATTTGTCTTGACGTATCGATATGAAGAGATGTGGGGGGTGCGAATTGAAATGGTTCCTTTCGTTTTGATGTTGGAATTATTGAAATCAAATAAACCCATTGCTGAAAAATCAAATTTTCTTCTATAACTTACACGAAATGTGTATGTATATTTTTATGTATATTTTTATGTATATTTTTATATTTCAACGAATTTAAATTCCATAAAAAAATTTTCCCACTATTTACTAGAGTATAAAGAGAAAAGGGATAGGTAAAAGTATAACTTTCAATCTCCAGTATACCTTTTTTCTTCAAGTTTAATGATAAACATTTTTTGACTATGTATTAAACAATCCAAACTAAATGATCTCGAATCAAAAGGAACCAAATTTCCTTTAGTACTTTCACGTAAATATGAAGTTCTCTGATAATATCTTTTTTAAATTTTCTAATTTTTTAATACATTAATTCCCCATTGCTACCGTCTCTTTGCTTTGTCCTCCATTGAATGGGTACTGTTGTTAACAGTTCTGCACTACTATCCCCAACTAATCCCAATTCGATTTCATCACAATATATAAACATTTTATTTAAACCATCGGTTATATCAGGCAAAAAGTCCATATATTTCGAAATAATAGTCTGAAGCATAGGTCCACGTCAAGTTCATTTTTATTTTCCAAACCTAACATAAAAGCTAATTTATAACATAAAAGAAAATAATATTTGAATCCTCATATCAAAATTATTCTTGTCGAGCTTTTGACTTGAAGTAACTTGACGAAATTCATTTAAACTTCCCTTATCTCTAGCTTGACCATCGGTTAAGTTGCCTGTATCATATACCCAATAGCTGAGTAGAATATTCACATTAATTTTCACTTTTCCATTAGATTCAAGTGAAAAAAAAATATCAAACGCATCTAAGATATTATTTAAAAATTTAAGTAACGAAATGACCCAAACACTGTCGGTGCTACCATAAACAAAAAAATCTCCCAGCGATTCCTGTATTTTTTTAAATTTTGATTTTAAACTTTCTCTCCCATACCCATCTATGGAATAAGTTAAATTTTTTCGTTCAGAATTTTGTACAAAACATGTATAATGATAAGTATCACTGCACGGGAATTGAGTCATATTCAAATGAAAATTATTAGGTAGATATATCATAATATCATTAATACAATCTGGGATTGAAAAAATACTACAGCATAATATCCGTGCTTCAAATAATACAATACGTAATTCAAAAGGTTCTGTTCTTTTCATGGCATATTTTCGTTGACTTGCTTTTAAATTTGGAACCATATAATCATAGGAATAAGCCTCCAAAATAAAATATGATTCCGTTATTCCACAATTTTTTCTTTCATGATTTTTTATTAAACGACACGTCGTCTGACGATTGTTTTCATCATCATCTGAATGTTTTCTTTCTCCCATGATCGGACAAGTCATATATTTTCCAGAATAATAGTCTATTAAACCACATAACCAAAATAAAAATCCAATTTCTCCCTGATGAACTCGTTGAAAATAAGGAACAACTCTTAAAATTATTTCAATCATCTTTTGCAAAAGGTTTCCAAAATTTCCCGTCGATAGATCCCGTCAAAATTTCTCTTCTTTTATATATGATGTTTCTTGTAATTTTTTAGTTTCGGGATTAAAAAAAAACATCTTTTCCTTTTAAATGATAAACATTATCCAACACGAACGTACAAATTTCTCGACCCCATAATAAAGCATGTTCCGGTATATCGTCAATAATAACCACTAACGTAATTTCGAAATATATGGCTCGACGATAAAATTTTGCTTTACAATCCACCATACGCAATTTTAACTTTGAAAATTTTCCATCAAAAAATAAACTTGCTCCTATATAAATTTTTGAATCAAAATCGGCAAACATGGCATGTACTTGTTGAATGCATGATTTTTTTATCATGACATAATCACAACCTCCATCTATAATATCATTCATCTTTTAAAAATAAAAACCTTTCGTCGATTATTTTATCCCAAACACATACACAATTTCGTTTAAATTTTTTATTTTCAAAATTTGACGACATCTAAAAATTTATTACATAAATTCCAATTACAATCTACATAGACAGGACGTTACAACATATCTTTATCAAATAACTCTTTATGTACTAGTAGTGCAAAATATCCGTTCGACGTCCCGTAAATTACATTAAGTATTGAAAGTTTATTTTCATCTTTAATAAGAATTAAATATAACAGTTGTCCATCGAAATTTTCTCGTAATTTACAATTCACTAATCTTAATGTAGACTCTTCACAAAATGAATGAATGAATCGTTTTGAATATACTGGTGCATTTATTCCAAAACATTCCGTCGTAGAAATTAATGAAGGTTTTCTCGGTTCTCTATCAACAAACACTATATGTTCCCCTACTAACTGATCATAGAACATCATATCGCAAGTGAAAGAATCTAATAAAATACTATAAAACTTTTTAAAATACTATAAAACTTTTTTGGAACGTTGAATGTTCATTTTTATCTTCCACATAAATTCTAAAGTGAGCATAATCATAGTCCGCAGCATGAAAATTCGCAGGATTACGTCTCCAAAAATCAAACATTGAATCTCGTGTCCTTGCGAAATCAAACAATTCATGATCGGGTAAATGTAGAATATCTGTAGTAAAGAATATTATCTTCAATATCAACTCTAGCTCCAGACATCTTTTAATTTTAAATCTTTAGGATCTTGTTCTTTTTTATTTTCAAATTTGATGGTGAACTGTAGATCGTTCTTTCCTCCCAGATAATTATGAGCATGACAATAACACACGCTATAATAATCAGGACATTTCCCACAGGGATATTTTATTTATGTTTTTCCTTTTGGTTTCTCTACAGGGTCCATCTCCATATCTCTACCCAAAACATTTGTTTTATAATCTCGAGGGATGTAATAAAAAATTTTAACGGGAAAAAATCTACCATTTCCAAAATTCCCAAAGCTTAGCATTACGGTCATACCCCCTTTTTGATTTTTTTTAGAACGTCGTTTTCGTATTCTTTTTCTTTTTCTTTTTTCTTTTCGTTTCGATTTTTTACAACTCATACATTTCATTTTGATTTTTTTTAGATTGGTCAATTGGTCTCCACCACCTTTATGAAATATAAAATAGTTGTTGTTGTGTTAAAAACTGATAAAAAAACTTTCCATGTCTCAACCTTTTGTTATGTCGAACATTAGGACAGCGGCATCGTTACTAAAACTATGTACACGCATAATAACTAAAACGTTGCTTGTACGTTGATTGTACGTTGTTGACACATTGTTGATATTCGAGAATAAAGCTAGAGTTGTGTTGTTATTTGAAGTGATTGTTTAGTAAATACGAGACACAACAATTGGCGACGAGGATTGGATTATAAAGAAAGATAAAACAATTGAAGAATATAAACCTGCGCTATACGATGCCTATTGGGAAAATCGACGCTTTCGACGAAGCGAACGAAGATTGGACTACCTACGTTGAACGCGTGGAGCAATTTTTCATTGCTAACGATATCGCAGAAGACAAGCAAGTCTCTGCGATACTCAGCCTCATGGGGAACAAGACGTATGGGCTTTTGCGAAATCTATGTGCACCGGCAAAACCGGCCAGTAAATCCTTCACACAGATTGTGGAAATTCTCCAGAAGCATCTGTCGCCAAAACCTTTGGTAATAGCCGAGCGATTCCGGTTTCACAACAGAAACCAGCTGGAAGGTGAGTCCATAAGTTCTTACATAGCTGAATTAAAGAAATTATCCGAACATTGTGAGTTTGGAACAAGCTTAAATGACTCGCTGAGAGATAGACTTGTATGTGGAATGAGTAATGAACTTATCCAGAAAAGATTGCTCTCCGAAGTCGACTTGTCGTTCGCTAAAGCGACTGAAATTGCATTTGCGATGGAAACAGCAGCCAAAGACACACTCGAGCTGCGGGGGAAGAAGGAGCTTGAAGTAGATAGAGTGGAAAAACAAGGGAAATTGGAAGAAGACCGCAGAAAACTCAAGTTCAATTGTTATAGATGTGGCGCAGATTCTCATGTCTCTTCCGAATGTCGTTTTCGAAACGAAAAGTGTCGAAAATGCGGGAAAATGGGTCATATTCAACGAGTATGTCGGTCAAGTAAAGCCCCAGAGCGAGTATGGCAGAATAAACAGAACCAGAAAGTCCATTCCTGTGAATTCGACGATGAGAGCTTGGTTGGAGCAGTTGAGATAAACAACGTGACACAAACCAACAGCACTATCATCTGGCTAACACCTAAATTAAATGGTCAAGCCTGTAGAATGGAATTGGATACAGGGTCAGCAGTATCAATACTACCACTCCAGATGTACAAGAAGTTGTTCAGACGTCACCCCTTGATGAAAACAGAAGTTATCTTGAAGACCTACTCAGGTGAAAAGATACCACCAGAAGGTGTAATGAATGTTCGTGTACAATACAACAACCAAACCAAGAATGATCTACAACTCTACGTGGTAAACACTCAAGGACCTGCCTTGTTTGGAAGAGATTGGCTACGCCAAATACAGCTAGACTGGAGAACCGTAAAGTCCATCACCAAGAAAGTACCAAGTACAGATAGACAGCAGAGATTGCAGAAACTCCTTGATAAATACAGTGAAATATTTGAAGAAAAAGTTGGCACCCTCAAGTCAACAAAGGCAAGACTCACAATGAAGAAGGACACTCAACCAAAGTTCTGCCGTGCTCGTCCTGTTCCCTACGCGTTACAACCAAAAGTTGAGGTAGAACTAAAACGCCTGGAAAGAGAAGGAATAATACACAAGGTGGCATTCAGTGATTGGGCAACCCCCATTGTTCCGGTTGTAAAACGAAATGGCGAGGTCAGAATCTGTGGTGACTTCAAGGTCACAATCAACCCACAACTACAAACAGAACAGTATCCATTACCACGTATCGATGATATATTTGCAAAGTTAGCAGGTGGTCAGAAATTTACAAAGATTGATCTGAGACAAGCCTATCGCCAGATGGAAGTCCATGAGGAATCTAAGAAGTATTTAACCATAAATACAAATCAAGGGCTGTACCAATACGACCGCCTGGTGTTTGGAATAACATCAGCACCAGCAATTTGGCAACGATCTATGGACCAGGTGCTGGAAGGAGTGAAAGGCACAAGTTGCATCCTAGATGACATGATAATCACTGGCAAAGATGATGATGAACATCTGAAGAATCTGGAGGAAGTGTTGAAGAGGTTGGAACAACATGGTCTACGAGCAAAGAAAGAAAAGTGCCAGTTTTTCCAAGAGAAGATTACATACTGTGGCCATGAAGTAGACAAGCATGGCTTACACAAGACCAAAGAGAAAGTCGATGCAGTAGTTAATGCCCCTCAACCAACCAACGTCCAACAAGTCCGCTCATTCTTAGGCCTGATAAATTACTACCACAAGTTCCTACCAAGTTTGTCAACCATCTTACATCCCCTAAATCACCTGTTAGAACGAGGACTGAAATGGGAGTGGTCTGATGAATGCATTGAAGCATTCTCCAAGGTCAAGGAACTCATCACATCGGATCTGGTCCTTACACACTACAATCCAAATCTCCCTCTGAAGCTTGCATGTGATGCGTCACCGGTTGGAATTGGGGCGGTCCTATCCCACGTCATGGAGGACGGTACAGAAAGACCAATAGCATTTGCATCTCGTACCCTCAACAAGGCAGAGCGAAATTATTCCCAGATTGACAAAGAAGCGCTTGCTCTGGTCTGGGGAGTGAAGAAGTTTTATTTATACCTGTTTGGTCGACATTTCACACTGGTTACAGACCACGAACCACTGACTTCGATTTTCAACCCAAAGAAAGGCATACCAGCCATGACAATCGCACGTCTTCAACGCTACGCCTTATTTCTTGCTGGTTTTGATTGCAGTATTGAATACAAGAACACGACCCAGCATGGAAATGCAGATGGATTGTCGCGTCTACCCCTAGAATGTGGCGAGAATAAGGAAACGGTTGATCCAGCCGAAATTTTCCAAGTGTCCCAAATGGAAATGCTTCCAGTAAGTTCCGACATGATTCGCAGAGAAATACAGAAAGACCCAACTCTATCTCTGGTACTGGAGCATACAAAAAGAGGGTGGTCCACCAACTGCAAGAAGGAATTGGATCCATTTTACAGACGAAAAGAAGAGATCACTATACAAGACGGTTGCCTAATGTGGGGATCACGAGTAATCATACCATCAAAGCTCCAGAACCAAGTGCTAGATGAACTTCATGAAGGGCATCTTGGGATTGTAAAGATGAAAGCATTAGCCAGAAGCTATATGTGGTGGCCAACAATAGATAAGTGCATCGAGCAATTGGCAAAAAGGTGTGAAGGCTGTCAACGTGTCCAGAACAACCCAAAGATCGCTCCACTTCATCCATGGGAGTGGCCAGCACGACCGTGGCAACGGATACACATCGACTTTGCCGGACCTTTTCTTGGAAGAATGTTCTTAATTGCTATAGATGCTTACTCTAAATGGCCAGAAGTTATACCGATGTCATCTACAAGTACTGACAGAACAATTGAGGAACTGCGAACAATGTTCTCTAGAAATGGAATACCAGAACAATTGGTAAGTGATAATGGTCCGCAGTTCACAGCAGTAGAATTCACCGCATTCATGAGAAACAATGGGATCAAACACATCAAATTGGCCCCTTACCATCCAGCTACTAATGGTCTGGCTGAACGTTTTGTTCAAACATTTAAACAGGGCATGCGTGCATCAAACTCCAACAAGTTTAGCTCAAACAAGCTGACAAACTTCCTACTTGCATACCGTACGGCACCACACACAACGACAGGTGAATCACCATCCATGTTGTTTACGGGGAGAAACATCCGTACAAGGCTAGATGTGCTAAAGCCAGACATCAGAAAAAGGGTAGAAGAAAGACAGCTGAACCAAGCCGCAAAGAGAAGCCTCAATCCCACCAACCAACTACAGATCGGTCAAGAAGTTATGGCCAGGAATTACAGAGGGAAAAGTAAATGGGTTCCCGGAGTTATAATGGCTAAAACAGGGTCACTATCCTACCAAGTAAAGGTTGCACAAAACATGGTATGGCGTCGACATATTGACCAACTGAAGAATAAAGATATGATACAAAACCTCCACCAAGATCAAGAAGAATTACCACAAGCAGTAACTACATCTGAAAACGCACCTTGCGACGTTGATGATTCTACACTAAAAAGTCCTAGCTCAAACCTTCAACGGTCTGAAAGAACATCAACCACTGAAATTGGAAGTACTAACACTAACACTATACTCCCATAGCATTAGGACCACACCCGACCACTGGTCAACAAGCAGATCAACCCAAACGTTATCCAATACGCGATCGGAAGCCGCCTGAAAGACTAAACGTGTGACCTACAGTGTATTGGGTGGAGGAATGTTATGTCGAACATTAGGACAGCGGCATCGTTACTAAAACTATGTACACGCATAATAACTAAAACGTTGCTTGTACGTTGATTGTACGTTGTTGACACATTGTTGATATTCGAGAATAAAGCTAGAGTTGTGTTGTTATTTGAAGTGATTGTTTAGTAAATACGAGACACAACACCTTTTTTTGATTGACGTACACCGTGATTGTCATGACCATAATCGTGTGAGATATCGTAACAAAATATTTACGAATACTTCTTATTATGCAAGTTATTTTCTTCAAAAAGAATGTCCCAAATATATCTATATTGTCAAGGCATGTAGTCCTGCTCAACAATGTGGTAAATGTACACCGCCACCGTTTAACAAGAACTCATTACCCGCGTTTGATCTACTCCAAGAAGTTACCCATGATGATCAAGAATTTTTTTACAAAGGATATTTTCCTATACTTATAAAAACAATTGTTGACTATTATGCATGCTAGCGCTCTTATGCATCAAAACATTAGACTGGTTGAGCATGAAGTTTGCAATGTAAAATAAAATTTAAAAAACAATAAAACTTTCAAATTATTTTTTTAAACAAAATTCTCTTTTATTTTTTTATTAATCTAAATACATTTCTTTATCAATACAACTCAGTATGGAATCATTAGTTATCATTATTGTTGTTATATATTTTTGCTCGTGAAGATATGAATTTTTCTCATAGTCTACCACTTCCAAATATAATTTAAAAACCTTGGCATACGTGCAAAGGGTATGTATTTACAGTTTCGTAAAATATATTTTTGATTTGGACAATTGCATTGAAGAGTATTAAGATCATAAGGGATATATTCATCAGCAGTATCGCTTGACATCTTGACTCGAGGAAGGTATTACAAATAATAATGCAATACAATTTGTAACATCTTTTTATTGAACAAAAAATAAATTTAAATACATTTCTTGATCTTTACGATTATATATGGTATTATCAGTTCGAACAGTCGTTGTTATATATTGTTGAATTGTTGAACAACTGGATTTTTCTCATACTCCATTACTTCCAACCATAGTTTAAATTGTGGTTACCCAAATAGGGGATACGACCACATTCACGTAAAATATATTTTTGATTTGGACACTTGTCTTGAAGAAAATCAAGGTTATACTGGTTATATACAGCATAGCTTGACATCTTGACTCGATGAAAATTTTTTTACCAAATGATGCAATATTTACAATGTTCCATCTTTATAAGCAATTTCTTAGACATGGTCTGGCTGAACGTTTTGTTCAAACATTTAAACAGGGCATGCGTGCATCAAACTCCAACAAGTTTAGCTCAAACAAGCTGACAAACTTCCTACTTGCATACCGTACGGCACCACACACAACGACAGGTGAATCACCATCCATGTTGTTTACGGGGAGAAACATCCGTACAAGGCTAGATGTGCTAAAGCCAGACATCAGAAAAAGGGTAGAAGAAAGACAGCTGAACCAAGCCGCAAAGAGAAGCCTCAATCCCACCAACCAACTACAGATCGGTCAAGAAGTTATGGCCAGGAATTACAGAGGGAAAAGTAAATGGGTTCCCGGAGTTATAATGGCTAAAACAGGGTCACTATCCTACCAAGTAAAGGTTGCACAAAACATGGTATGGCGTCGACATATTGACCAACTGAAGAATAAAGATATGATACAAAACCTCCACCAAGATCAAGAAGAATTACCACAAGCAGTAACTACATCTGAAAACGCACCTTGCGACGTTGATGATTCTACACTAAAAAGTCCTAGCTCAAACCTTCAACGGTCTGAAAGAACATCAACCACTGAAATTGGAAGTACTAACACTAACACTATACTCCCATAGCATTAGGACCACACCCGACCACTGGTCAACAAGCAGATCAACCCAAACGTTATCCAATACGCGATCGGAAGCCGCCTGAAAGACTAAACGTGTGACCTACAGTGTATTGGGTGGAGGAATGTTATGTCGAACATTAGGACAGCGGCATCGTTACTAAAACTATGTACACGCATAATAACTAAAACGTTGCTTGTACGTTGATTGTACGTTGTTGACACATTGTTGATATTCGAGAATAAAGCTAGAGTTGTGTTGTTATTTGAAGTGATTGTTTAGTAAATACGAGACACAACACCTTTTTTTGATTGACGTACACCGTGATTGTCATGACCATAATCGTGTGAGATATCGTAACAAAATATTTACGAATACTTCTTATTATGCAAGTTATTTTCTTCAAAAAGAATGTCCCAAATATATCTATATTGTCAAGGCATGTAGTCCTGCTCAACAATGTGGTAAATGTACACCGCCACCGTTTAACAAGAACTCATTACCCGCGTTTGATCTACTCCAAGAAGTTACCCATGATGATCAAGAATTTTTTTACAAAGGATATTTTCCTATACTTATAAAAACAATTGTTGACTATTATGCATGCTAGCGCTCTTATGCATCAAAACATTAGACTGGTTGAGCATGAAGTTTGCAATGTAAAATAAAATTTAAAAAACAATAAAACTTTCAAATTATTTTTTTAAACAAAATTCTCTTTTATTTTTTTATTAATCTAAATACATTTCTTTATCAATACAACTCAGTATGGAATCATTAGTTATCATTATTGTTGTTATATATTTTTGCTCGTGAAGATATGAATTTTTCTCATAGTCTACCACTTCCAAATATAATTTAAAAACCTTGGCATACGTGCAAAGGGTATGTATTTACAGTTTCGTAAAATATATTTTTGATTTGGACAATTGCATTGAAGAGTATTAAGATCATAAGGGATATATTCATCAGCAGTATCGCTTGACATCTTGACTCGAGGAAGGTATTACAAATAATAATGCAATACAATTTGTAACATCTTTTTATTGAACAAAAAATAAATTTAAATACATTTCTTGATCTTTACGATTATATATGGTATTATCAGTTCGAACAGTCGTTGTTATATATTGTTGAATTGTTGAACAACTGGATTTTTCTCATACTCCATTACTTCCAACCATAGTTTAAATTGTGGTTACCCAAATAGGGGATACGACCACATTCACGTAAAATATATTTTTGATTTGGACACTTGTCTTGAAGAAAATCAAGGTTATACTGGTTATATACAGCATAGCTTGACATCTTGACTCGATGAAAATTTTTTTACCAAATGATGCAATATTTACAATGTTCCATCTTTATAAGCAATTTCTTAGACATGGTCTGGCTGAACGTTTTGTTCAAACATTTAAACAGGGCATGCGTGCATCAAACTCCAACAAGTTTAGCTCAAACAAGCTGACAAACTTCCTACTTGCATACCGTACGGCACCACACACAACGACAGGTGAATCACCATCCATGTTGTTTACGGGGAGAAACATCCGTACAAGGCTAGATGTGCTAAAGCCAGACATCAGAAAAAGGGTAGAAGAAAGACAGCTGAACCAAGCCGCAAAGAGAAGCCTCAATCCCACCAACCAACTACAGATCGGTCAAGAAGTTATGGCCAGGAATTACAGAGGGAAAAGTAAATGGGTTCCCGGAGTTATAATGGCTAAAACAGGGTCACTATCCTACCAAGTAAAGGTTGCACAAAACATGGTATGGCGTCGACATATTGACCAACTGAAGAATAAAGATATGATACAAAACCTCCACCAAGATCAAGAAGAATTACCACAAGCAGTAACTACATCTGAAAACGCACCTTGCGACGTTGATGATTCTACACTAAAAAGTCCTAGCTCAAACCTTCAACGGTCTGAAAGAACATCAACCACTGAAATTGGAAGTACTAACACTAACACTATACTCCCATAGCATTAGGACCACACCCGACCACTGGTCAACAAGCAGATCAACCCAAACGTTATCCAATACGCGATCGGAAGCCGCCTGAAAGACTAAACGTGTGACCTACAGTGTATTGGGTGGAGGAATGTTATGTCGAACATTAGGACAGCGGCATCGTTACTAAAACTATGTACACGCATAATAACTAAAACGTTGCTTGTACGTTGATTGTACGTTGTTGACACATTGTTGATATTCGAGAATAAAGCTAGAGTTGTGTTGTTATTTGAAGTGATTGTTTAGTAAATACGAGACACAACACCTTTTTTTGATTGACGTACACCGTGATTGTCATGACCATAATCGTGTGAGATATCGTAACAAAATATTTACGAATACTTCTTATTATGCAAGTTATTTTCTTCAAAAAGAATGTCCCAAATATATCTATATTGTCAAGGCATGTAGTCCTGCTCAACAATGTGGTAAATGTACACCGCCACCGTTTAACAAGAACTCATTACCCGCGTTTGATCTACTCCAAGAAGTTACCCATGATGATCAAGAATTTTTTTACAAAGGATATTTTCCTATACTTATAAAAACAATTGTTGACTATTATGCATGCTAGCGCTCTTATGCATCAAAACATTAGACTGGTTGAGCATGAAGTTTGCAATGTAAAATAAAATTTAAAAAACAATAAAACTTTCAAATTATTTTTTTTAACAAAATTCTCTTTTATTTTTTTATTAATCTAAATACATTTCTTTATCAATACAACTCAGTATGGAATCATTAGTTATCATTATTGTTGTTATATATTTTTGCTCGTGAAGATATGAATTTTTCTCATAGTCTACCACTTCCAAATATAATTTTAAAACCTTGGCATACGTGCAAAGGGTATGTATTTACAGTTTCGTAAAATATATTTTTGATTTGGACAATTGCATTGAAGAGTATTAAGATCATAAGGGATATATTCAGCAGCAGTATCGCTTGACATCTTGACTCGAGGAAGGTTTTACAAATAATAATGCAATACAATTTGTAACATCTTTTTATTGAACAAAAAATAAATTTAAATACATTTCTTGATCTTTACGATTATATATGGTATTATCAGTTCGAACAGTCGTTGTTATATATTGTTGAATTGTTGAACAACTGGATTTTTCTCATACTCCATTACTTCCAACCATAGTTTAAATTGTGGTCACCCAAATAGGGGATACGACCACATTCACGTAAAATATATTTTTGATTTGGACACTTGTCTTATACAGCATAGCTTGACATGTTACTCGATGAAAATTTTTTTACCAAATGATGCAATATTTACAATGTTCCATCTTTATAAGCAATTTCTTAGACAGTTGAATTTCGTAATGTAGAAGAATCTTCAAAATATATTTGTTTCTTCAACTCGATCGTATTCTTTCGATCAATTATTGTAAGAACGTAGCCCTTAGGTGCTCCTAGTTTCTTACAGATACGCGACTCTGGGTTATCTTTTAGTATTAAGGCGCGACGATTATCACCAAAATGAATCAAATCCTCTGCCATATATTCCACAGCAAAAAACGTAGAATCCATACAATTACGACATAAAAAACCAACTGTATACAATTTAAGATCTAAAGGGTCAACTACTTCCATAGGTGTTGCCATGATGCTTATCTCAGGTTAAAATGAATACATGTGAGAATTGCGGTTAATACAATTGATGTGTAACCTATTCCTGTTTTATTTTTTTGACATGATTTCTTGCCACTCCCATTCTTCACAATTTTAAAATCATCTCGATCACTGGATTAACTATGGATCATGACGTGGTGGGTATTTGTGGCTATGTGATCACGTGAATTCTTATGTGCAACTAAAGGATCGTTCTCTTCTTTCATGACCGAGTAGCACTATTTACCTAGGTCCATGGATTAATAGGATAATCCTTTATTATCTGCTCATTAACGGAGCACGCACATATGAATTGCGGGCGCATAAACACAAATACTCGCTTCTGATTGGTTCATAATTAATTTATGCGTGAATACTCGTCGCTGATTGCTTGAGAGGTTCTTCGGTTTGAATAATAATAATAAAATATATATAACTACTGCATGACATCAAGAATTATCCAGACCTCGGTCAATGTTATATCCGCCCCAGGCTTCCGCAGATCTTTCAATTATTTTTCGCATAAAAGATACTCTCTTTTCATTTCACTTTACGTTTCACTCTCTGACGAACGACCAATTCGCTCGAAACGTTGGTACACTACTTCAACCTCGTGCCCAGGGTCCAGTTTATCTCGCTTAGAGGAAAAACCCTTGGTTGCAGTGCTGACGCCACCACCCATATTCTCGGTGGTAATTTGTATAAAACTTTAATTAAACCGATTGTATAAAAGTGTAGTTATCGTAATAACTATAGTTAAAACATATAGTTAAAGTTGTATAGTTGCTCTTCGTTTTTATGGCTTCGAGAAGTTTTGTCCAAGTGGTAGGCGAACGTTTGTGAATATATTCGGAATATATCAAAAGCAAAGACAGTCAAGATTATTTTCGCAAATATTGCAGCCTCCCGTGCAAAGATCTTCACAAAACACACATTTGTTTCGAAGTATATATTTATTTCACAGTCTCACTTAGCTAGCTTCGCGAAGGGAATACGATAACAACCTCATGGCTAGTTTCCATGAGACATGACGTTTCGGATTGGTTCGTATGTGTAGGAACCGGGGACTTAAGCCCCCAAAACATTTTAGATGGGGGGCTGAGGCTCCCCAAAAATCAGGACAAGCGTTGCTAAATTTAATGTTTTTTTTCAATTGTATGGGTTCATCTACGCGGGATTTTACAAACAGTTGCATGTAGCCTGAAGTGTTAGCCAACCCCTAGCTAAACCCTTGCCACGCGAGTGTTAGATTGGTTCCCAGACCCTTCTGTCAGTACTAGGCGCAAAAATGGCGGCACTTGTTTTCATGTTACGAGGTTCCAAATATATTAGCAACAGAACGATAGATATGTTATGTTCTTTTAAAAAATCCGTTTAACTTTCATGCATAAAAACAGCGGGGTTTTTTAATAATATATAACATATCTATCATTCTGTTGCTAATATATGCTAATATATTTGGAACTCGTAACACGAAATTATAACCTGGTAAGAGGCAGCAGGCAAGCTTGGATTCGTTTGAAATATGCTCGCTGTAGAATTAGATGAAAACGTTTGCTCAAATTGCTGCAAATTGTCTTTCGGATCTTCTGATCTAGATTTCAACATTTTCCGGGGGACGACCGGACCCCCCTAAAAATGCGTTCACTGATTACCTGCTTGTCGACTTTAGCCCCCCTCCAACTTTAAATCCGTTGCTACGCCACTGATAATTTATGATAATTAAGTTTCCAACACACTCCCCATATAGCTCCATTTAGAGATATATGTTTGTTCACGACTGAGTTTACAAGAAAATAACTTATAACTACATGTATGTGAAGTTCCAATAATTTCAACAGTTTAGAATGTTCAATAAACAATCATTAATTGATCTTGTTTGGCAATCTCTTCAATACGTAATCTAGCAACTATCGTTATGCAGAATTTTCTTAGCACTGTCACATTCCAACCGGAACCAATGTTGGATTATTGGTCGGCTCTAGTAAATCTCAACGTTTCTACCTTTGAAGTTGGATCTGCCAATGAAATCGTAAGATATCTCGTTCTGACTCTCTAATCCTTATCTGCAAAAAGGCTTTCGAAAGCCTTTTTTATATCTGTTTTTATACCTGTTTTTATATCCCCAGTCACGATAATAGGATAGGCACGTTGATGAATGAGAACATCCCACAGTCTGGTCTGACCTGGGAAGGCACTCATTCAAGGAGAGGCTGTCTGAAGTTGCATAGACTGAAGTATTTTTATTCTCATCTTGGTAGTCTGCGCAGATTCTCGGGTGACTGGCTTATGGAGTGTACAAATTCCTTTCCTTGGGCTGGTTTGTCAGCTGCAGACTCTACTATCCGGGTTTATTGCTGTTCTTGAATAGATCATTCATTGTATTCTTGTGTGAGGTTATTGCGCTGGAGACTAGTTTCCAAGAAAAACTATCCAGTCGACGAAGGCTGTTTTTCTTATTTGAAGGTAGTGGTGGTCGCGGCACGTCCCCCGCAGTCGAAGTTCACGCCGGCAGACGTGGCAGGATCCTGTTGAGGGATAACCGTGGCACCATGTTGATGGGGATCCCCCGATCCCGGAGGAGCGGTTCGCGCTCGGAACGACGGGACCCGGTGGTGGGGGGTCCCGGTGCGGTGCCTGGTGACATTATCTGGTCATGCATGTGACCAGCCACCCCACACCTGAAACAGGTGCGGGTCTGTCTTCGATAAAACACATTGTCCCCATGGCCGGCGATGCGGATGCGCGACGAGATGTTTAAGCGGATGGTCATCTTCACCAACCGCCGTGGCTCGACCCATACTGGGGACGCAAGGCAGCCGAGATGATCTCGTGAAAAACACCATAGCGGAGCTAAGTCATTTTAACCCACAGTTGGAATGTGACAGGGAAGAATACCAAGACGTGGCCCCTGAAGGCGAGCTCGTCACTGACGATGTCCTCCAGATGTTCGGAGGACTCCATGGTAAGCCGAAACTTGCGACCCTTGGAAATTGGTATATTTATATTTATATATTTATGCGAAACTTTGGTATATTTGGACCGATACGAAAGATTTCTTCGTTCAACTCCTGCACGGTGATAGAATGCGTAGGAGAGGAGATCGCTAAAACCGGAATTGTGACGAGCACAACCCGCGGGTTGTAAATGGTATTGCCATTGCTATTGGCAATACAAACACTGTTAGCAAAGGTGCTTGAAAAGAAGGCCCACCTTACAAGGAAAGACGTTTTCCTGGACCAACAGTGGGCGCCCAACGAAGACGGCCCACACCACATTGCGGGATTCCACGACAAGACGACGAGCACGAGATACACCAATAGCATAACGACACTACTAAACACCAAGGCGTTGAATGACTCGAAGAGTTGTGCGGGTGTTACAATACATTACATATATATTATCTTCCGGCTGGCAGGTCCGCACGGAGAAAGATTTTTGAGACCTTGGGAAATATTTCTCAATACGGACCGACCAAAACGGTAAATTATTTATTTATTTTTTTCCTTAATATCCTGGCTTGTTTTTTTGGTCGGCGTCATCACTATTTCTATTAAGTCTCTTTTCGGATGAAAAAAACTCACTTATACGTCTTTCAAAATATGTTCAATCTTGTTTGAGTTCATTTTCAAATGTTTTTAGAATATTTTACGACTTATAAAACGTATTTAAAACTGAAATTTTGTAGAAGACTGATGAAGTCGTCAATCGATAAACACAGCACACGGTAACGCAAGATTAAAAATAAGTCCGCAATGCGTACACGTACGTACATACTTTATAACAAAAATATTAAATTTGGTGACACAAGACTAAATTTCTTCAATATTTTATGATTTTAGCTTACCACTGCTATTTGATAAATTATTTCAGATTTAAAATTTCAAAATAAGGTTGGTGAAAATAGAAAACATTGTTAATGAAGGAAACATAATAGATATGAGAAGCATATAACAATTTGCGGTGCTACAAGACTTTGCCCTTGTGGAATGGAAAAAAAACACAATTGTCCAAGGGCATTGTGGGAATGGAAACAAGAACATAGATAATTTTGCATTGATTATGGCAAAAATTGTTACTTTATAACAAAAAAACTATTTGGTGACACAACACTAAATGTCTTCAGTATTTTATGATTTTAGCTTACCACTGCTATTTGATAGCTTATTTCAGATTTAAAATTTCAAAATAAGGTATCGGCTTTGTATTAGATGGCATTGAAAATACCCTCATAATTTCAGGGTCACGCGAGTCACACTATTTTCACATAAAGTATTCTTATTCCCTGTAAATTTGAAAATCTAGAAAAATCATCCTCAAGTTCGGTCACACGAGACGCATCACACTAGTCACAATGTGAAAACTCACGTTTCTACTGAAAATGGATAAAATTTGTGAGTTATTTCATGAATTCAAAATCTCGAGTCACATCATAACAATTAGTCATTAAATCGAAGGCTTTAAATATAACAAGACGCCCGCTAGGCGTTAACTTGGGCTACTAATTTTAGGGACATGGCGCGCATATTGCCTGCGGAGATGGGTATGCATTGGTGGCATGTTAGACAGTTGGAATTAGAAAACCCGCTCACTTATCTTATATTACCAAGGATAATATTTAATGCATTGATTTCTGTCATCATAGTGGGGCGGATATGTGCTTGAATTGTGCGACTTGGGGTTAAAAGCATGAAACTTGGCAGATGTATAGTATTTTAGGCGCTTATTAAATGTGGATATGGAGCCACTTCGAAAAATTGTATCTTAGCGAGATACAACGGTTTTTCAAAATGACCGACATTTTAAACCGGAAGTAAAATAAGTACGATAGCAAATACCATTTATTGTTATTTCTATTTTTAACAAACATCAAATCTAGTCACAAAACCATTTGCTATTGTTTTTTGTTAAGAAAAATAAGTAAATAATGAAAAACAGGGATTATATTTGTGCCTCAATTCAAACCGGAAGTGCAAAATAAAAAATAGCGGAAGTTATTGCAATAAAAGCATTGGAGTATTAACTTTCTAAATTTTTAGCGATAACCATAGATATTTACGTTTCTAAAGACTGTTGAGGGATCATCGCGCATGTCTCAGTTGAATAGATTCGCATATAAATTACACAATGTGTTTCATCGTTCACTTGAAGAATATCGCGATTGTAATTTGTGTTCTTTGAAAACGATATAAGAAATAAGGAGGACACGCAAACTAAATAAACAATATTATCTGTTATTACACTCGTCAGTGCACGTGCAGAGGGCAGTGCAGTGTAAATCAACCTTATACATGAACATCGTCCCCGACATCCTTTCTTGCATCCGCATCGCACGAGTTCTCGACAAGATTTGGTGACGTCTGGCTTCCACATGTCGTTATCTAAAGTCCATCCCATGCTTGCGGACTAGGTATCACAGGACAAGCCGCCGTCAGTGTTTGTCCCCAGCAGTGACCGGCCTGATACGCAGCGCGCTTGGTGTGTTCCACCAGAGCCGCTCTTGTTGGTGGAATGGAGTCGAGAGCTCTTTAATTCCTTTCTGCGAAAACAGCTGTTTTCTGGCATCATTTACGCTCGTCTGGCTGCTTGTTCTGTCGTAGAGCAGCACTACAAAACGCTCTAGATGTTCAACACATGCGTCGTTGACCTCGTAGGGAACATGAGCCAGTGAAAGGAATGCATTCGTTACATCCGGATAAGACTTCCAGGCTTCCAGGGCTGTTTTCTTTCCTCGTCCACCGAAACAAGATACGGAATCGCAGCCGGTAAAGGCATGGAACACTGGAAGGGCCTTGGAGATTTGTGGTCCCAGACTTCTCGATATCTCATGGGCGGCAATATACCTATGATGACTTCCAGTGCCAAATGCTACCCACAATTCTAGTTGTTCGCACGACTCTCTAAGTTGTTGAAAAATAGCAACGGCCAGTACAAGAACATCCGTATCAACTGTGCGTACAACGATCTTTTTATGGCCTTGTTCAACTGCATCTTTGACATGTAGTAGCATTCGCGTGTCGGCTTCTTCGTGCGTACAGGGAGCCAGGCTGGAGAAGTCATCACGTGGTATAGTGGATAAGATTTGCTTGCCATAGGTTGAAACTACTTGTTTCTCCACTGCGAGAGATGCAATGCACTCAGCCAAGAACTTAAAAAGTTCACGCTTGTTCTCGTCGACACGTAGAAATTTATTCCAATCACGTGGAAGCGGATTACTGGCTGCGACGCGCATTCGAACCCCGGCTCCTCTGTGACATCTGGCAGTGGGACATACTCATCCCACACGATGTCTACACGGTTGACATGGCGAAGCTGCGCCTGGACATACGGCAAAAACGACTGCTCTGCGTAATGTGAAAACGTTTTCTCCGTTCTTGGCTTGATCATGTTGACTACTGCAGCGCCGTCGATAATCGTCGCATCAATATTATCTGGCATATCACTTTGTGGAGTAGTATGAGCTTGTAGGGATTCCGACAGATCAGATTTCTTTGTTGGAAGGCGCAATTTACCAAGATGTGATAAAGATGGCGGACATGCCTGATTTTCGTGCTTGAAAAACTCGTCTAAATCACCGTCTCTTGTTTGAGAAGATATGTAGAACCTTGCGAAAAGTGCGCAGTCGCTCTTTACAGATGATAGCTGATTTTCTGTCTTGGATACTGCTTTCGGTGGTGTTAAATTGAACAAACTCAGCTTGTTTCTTTTTATCGGGTCATACAGTGACTTTGTACGATTTACAAGACACTCGGAGATGAAGTTGTTGCACTGTTCTCTACCAATGTCCTCTACCTGACGTAGGTTTGTAACTGCAGTCGGTCCCGCGATTTTCTTGGTGTCCAGAACTATCATATCATCACTTTCTTCTAGAAAAGGGTTGCCCAGATCTTCCAATGTTACAGCGAGGGATTTGACGTCTTTTAAAAACGACGCCTGAAAACTTCGTTGTACTTCGTGATGATCCGCCCTCTGATCTTCGTTCTCCGTCGTCGTACTGGCTTCAAACTCATTTACCAACCTTGAAATTTCAGGACCGGACAACATCCATCGTTGAAGAGCGCTAGGGTTCTCAGTCAGGCCAACAGCACCACCCTCTCCTTTGACCATCGCATTGTTCTGCTCGTGAGCCTGATCGATAGCAATAGCGGATTTGTGTACTGTGCTAACATAAAGCTAATAATGTGACACTTACAGTACACGTAGTCTGAAATCACATCAACCTTTCAAACACTACAATTTGCAGATATTACAACATGTTTTCTACGTCCTTTTTTCAGTTTCCATAAAAACAAAATGGCGGTACGATAATTCTATTTGGAATTCTGGGTAATCCATCCCATGCCACCACGGCTACATTGACTGAAATTTACAAAAAATAGAAACAAACAGTGACAGTACCTCTACCGTTAGTTAATCAAACAATACTAAAAAATTAAGTAGACGATTGTATAGTAACAGCGCATTATATATTGTAACAGGCCCTCGTGAATGATAGTATTGATGATTTACTTAAAATTAAGACAGAATATGTCTGTAAAACAACACATGTACTAGTATTATTCTAAAACGTACTGTAACTTGGCAAATTAATTTGGAAAAACGAACAAATTACATGTATAATTTTCAACTTCCGATTCAAGCATTATGTACTTCCGGTCTAGCACAAAACATTGCACTAAACATTCAAAAACATCAGATGTGTAAGTATTGGTGAATTATTTTAATAATCAAGCATTTTGATATGAAAAGCGAACTTTTAAACTACACTTTTAATTAATATGAAGATTTTAAATCGAATTTCTCTAACGTCCCATTTCACTTCCGGTCATATTTAGGTAACGTGCCCTTAACACCACTTCACAACAAAATTAGCGATGGCTCCATATCAGGATTTGATCAACTTGCCATAACCATCATTCTCACCAATTATGGTGCTTTTAACCCTAAAGTGCACAATTTGCCCTAAATTTTGCACATATCCGCCCCACTATCAGGCCAGGGCTGGAAATAACGAAGAATAATCAGGCGTCTACACGCAGGCTAGCCTCCCCAATGCAGAACGCCAAACACTAAACACGGCAATGCTATATTTTTTCTAATATCTGTTCGATTGAAGGTCTTCGTGTGTCAAAATTCATATACAAATCAACGGCAAGGTATACGAAACATATCTGTTACGAAATTACATCGGTTTAATGGACATAAAAGCATTAAATAATCGGGTATTAAAACGACGAATAGATCTTGAAGCCATATAATATATGTCCTTTGATTTAAAGACGAGTCTCGCTTTAATCGCTTACGCATTTTCTCATATAACATCTGATCTTCACATTTTAAGTAGACGAAACCTACAGCGTTCGATTCGCCAGATTCAAGTGATCATTTCGATGTAGAATTGATTTAAATCGGACAAAAACACAACATTTCATGCTTGATATTACGGAGTTTCACGGGATATAAAATGTCAACACAGTATAATAATATTTCCCTGTCCTTCGGCTGTCCATTCCGTCTTCACGATTGAACTCTCATCTGTGTTTCTCTCATCTTGGAGAGAATCTTTGCAATGGTTTGCGGGTTTACAGGTCTCGTAAATCATCGGGTAAACGACGAATAGATCTTGAAGCCATGTCCTTTGATTTTAAAGACGAGTCTCGCTTTAATCGCTTACGCATTTTCTCATATAACATCTGATCTTCACATTTTAAGTAGACGAAACCTACAGCGTTCGATTCGCCAGATTCAAGTGATCATTTCGATGTAGAATTGATTTAAATCGGACAAAAACACAACATTTCATGCTTGATATTACGGAGTTTCACGGGATATTAAAATGTCAACACAGTATAATAATATTTCCCTGTCCTTCGGCTGTCCATTCCGTCTTCACGATTGAACTCTCATCTGTGTTTCTCTCATCTTGGAGAGAATCTTTGCAATGGTTTGCGGGTTTACAGGTCTCGTAAATGCTTTTCATTGCGATTCATTGACAACAAGGGTGAAGGCAAGGAACATTGAGGCAAGACCCTGGGTACGAGTTATTGCGCAATTTTGCAATTTTGTGGAACCCCAAGAAAAATACTAATAATAAAAATAATAACGAAGCTGGTTTTAAGACTTGGTGCTACCACAGTAGCCCAAGTAATTATTAGGAAATAAGGATATCAACTTGAATATCTCTAAATTAGAAGTGGTAGAAAAAAACCCTTTTTAACCCTAAAAGTTCATGACTTGGTCACGCGAGTCACCATGGAATGGCTGTTCAACTTCTTTTCTGGAGAAAAGAGAACACCTCTCATAAAAAAGTACAGTCAAATCTGTATTAAGATGTCACCGTTCTAGATCGCATAAGTACCGCTCAATACAGTGACCCCTTAAAGCAGGTCCAATACAAAGTCGTTAAAGTATTAGTTAGGACTTTGCACGACTATCTGACTGCTTAACAAACGGTAATCGTTTAATACAGGTTTGACTATAGTTACTAATATTGTAGTTCATTATACGAACATAACTTATCTTCGCATCCTCATAAGCCCTCTGACTAGAAAAATGTCATCTTTAAACCAAAAGACACTCTCAAAAAGTCTCACCGGCAAATTAAGTTTGTCATATATCCCTGATGGGCTGCTTGTTCTAATCATGGGCGGATAACTTATGCAGTGAATATTATAATATACAGTATAGCATATATACATTGTGGCGATGAATCATGACAAAACTCACAGCTTGGTTTCAGTATTTAATATGTATAATATGATAATCTGAAGCTAGACTGTGAGTTTTGTCATGATTCATCGCCACATTATCTGAAGATTTGTCCAAGCTTGTGATACAATACAGTCATAAGCATTTAAAAAACAGTAAAACAGCGAACATAAAATGGCCAGTAAAAAGCACATTGTCTAATGGTCCATAAGTCTTTGCGAGTTTCTTTGAATTCAAAGTTCAAATTAACTAGCGTTACATACATAAATGTTCTATGTGCTTTACAATGGCACGAACAATCAAGCCAGTTCAAACAGATAACGTTTAACTTAGATTTAAATAAATTTATATTTGGGATTCGACGTATCAGTCTTAGGCAGATTGTTCCATAGTTCAGTTGCCGATATCGAGAATGCTCTTGACCATAGGTTTTAAGCTTGGCAGTGCCAGTAGGGTGTGTAATGCTATGATTTGAATTTAATAAGACATTATGCCTTAATTATAGAATTATCCAATAATCAAACTATAGTATAGGTCATCGACACGAGGTTCAAAAGTCCATGGCTTGGTAGTTGGTATTGAATAACCAAACTAAAGTACAGGTCAAAGGTTGATCGGTTATCGAACAACCGCATGACTTGTAATAATCAAACTACATGCATGAATATCCCTGAGTTATTTACAGCTTATACAGCTTATATATTGAAAGTTTTGCTTAAGTACATTTATACAATGGCCACAAAAAACAAAACGGACAGAATTAAGACATTGTTATTGAATTTAATAACAAACTACTGCATGTACAATAGGTCAGGTTCAATTACTGAGGTAAATAAAATGTGACCAATAATACAGTGTATAATGTTAAATATTTATTATATTTAACATTTAAGATATATTTTATTGTTATAAACATATACATATCACGTACTGATCAGTAAGGGCGTCGAAAGTGCGAGTTTAATAACGTTTTTCAGGATTCACAATTACCGACTATAATAGTAAATATATTGTATCAGGATATAAGTAGCAGGTCCTGATTATGATCTATCAGTATGATAGATATATTTTAAATTAAAATGAGAAAAGGGAAATCGTATATGGATGCACCGCGTAAATGGTCGATGTATCATGTTCAGTTGTATTATCCATAGTTTCGTACATTCTTTACAAATTCAAGAATCCAGGGCTTTCCAGAGGGTTCTAAAGGCTTTTTTTAGAGGTAATAATCTATTTTGAAATCGGATAAAATGTGTCGCGATCATAATTAACAAAAAGTTAGTTTTTTAAAAGTTAAAAATGATTTGTTTATTTATATTGCAAATATTTTATTTTTCCAGGGATCAAGACTCGGTAGTGGTTTCCAGGGCCACAAAAAATTCAGGGCTTTCCAGGATTTCCAGAACGTGTACGAATCCTGCTGATTATCATAGCCCCAAGACTAGTATAGAGCCTTGATTGACTGGACGTTTAGAATGTTTCAACATATATATTTTGCGGACGTCAATTTAATTTAATTTTGAAAAAGATCGAAGATGAGGTTCAAACAAATAAAAACATATTTATTTTTATTCTATTTATTGTTGCGTAACGTGCAGGCGTATCAGGTGTCTCTTGCACAAAGAAAGGGGCGGAAACCTTTATTAGTGGGCGTCAGCTATAGCCTTGGCGTTGCCCAAAAGTTATCAGGTATATTCAACTTGAATATACCTGATAAATTTTGAACAATTCAAGACCAAAATAAAAACTTAAGTAGGCTCAAACTGTACGTGATGAGTTCAGTTTCAGACAGTATACGTGTCTGAGTAATGAATGTGGATATAATATCAAAAGGTATAGTACTTACATATATTCATGTATACAGTATATCGCAAATGTGGCTTGGTGCCCTATTTTCGCAAAAATCTTCTCAGAAATCGCCGGAAATGCACTTCAAGGCCTTGCGAAACAATTTAAACATTCGCCTTCTTGCCTTCGCTGTTCGCGGTGCCTTCGAACATACACTACAACCTGCTAACAATTAGCTAAATCTTAATACTAGTCTTGCATGAAAGAGCATAACGTAGCATTATTTATCGGAAATGGGTAAAACGTCGACGTATTAAAGGACCTTTCTGTTTTTGTCTGGTCTTAAATTTTTTGTTTGGTTAGGGTTAGCTACGGCTAGAGTTAGGTGGTTAGGATCAAGGTTAGGGTTAGATAGTTCTTGAAAATAGGAAGATACTTTTGAGTCATCGCTTTTAGCCTTTTTCATCACTTTAAACACTTGTGGTTCCACAATCAAATGGTTGACCAAATCTTACCATCGGTTTTAGTCCACATTGAAGTAGGGTTTTTTTTTGTGGACACTTGTCTATCCCCCTGTGCCTTTAATTTAAAGCCAGTAAATAAAGGCGAAAGCTATGCAACACTCCCTTTTTACCTTTCCTCCATTTTACCGTACATTATAATAGGCTGCATTACAAAACCATTCCACAATTATTCGTGAGCCTTTCGTAAAAATAGTATTTTTGATAGCAATTTTCCTGCAATGCTTATGTGACTCAAGCTAAAGCACAGCGAATAATCACATTAAAATAGCAAGCCCAATAATATACAGTTGCAAAACCAGCTTTCGCTAGAACCAACGGTTTTATAAACTGCAAAGCACTATCTCAAACATATCCAGAAACTTATAAAGATTAATCTAACACAGAGTCACAGCCATAGCTTCTTTAAAACAAGTTTTAGATATATTATATCAGTTTAATCAACGTTCTTGTCGTTCAACGCAGCTTTAGATGAACTGGTTGGTCGGTCTTCCAACCCAGCTTATCCAAAAGGCAAGAGTCGTACCCAGCTTGGGGTTTTCTGCACCGACCAAATTCTTGATTACCATGATCCAAACATGTCCAGTACTTGAAGAACTCGTCGTTGCAGTTCGCTTTCACAGTTTTGAAAAACGCCAAGGCGCAGCTGGTTACCTTTCTTCCCTCTTCCAAACATTTTCTCGGGTCCTTTGTATCGTAACGACACGCCATAAATCGACGAAAATCTTGATCACACTGGTTACCAAGATGGTGTGCTCCGCCCATTAAAACTGCCGATGTTATGTCCAACTCGTCTACGTTAAGGTCTTCCTCTCGTACTCCCTCTACTTGTTTACTCATTTCGGCAAATAACAATTGAAATTCAATCGATCAGCCGTAAAACCATCACAATATTTCACAACTGAACGAGTATTATACAAGATGGCGGCTTGCCGAAGATAGCCGAACACAAAGTACACCTGGCCAGCGGATTTCTTGAGCCAGTTTGGTCTGCGGCGTAAAATGAAAAAGAAACTGTCGAAGTACTGGAAGTTAAAATTGCCCAGATTATCGGCCTAAATCACTGGGAAAATTGGCAAAAGAATGAGTGCTATAACTGTTTTGCTAATATTGTTTATTCAACTTACTAAAATCTCGAATACAGTGCCTACAGAAGAATGTAAGTATGTGTATAATGCTGGTCATGTTTTGTTTATTTGCTGAGACGAGTACGAAGACGAGTTTACCATTGCGCATGGTTCTTTTCCATTGTTGTTTCTCCACTGCGCAGACAAGTTTGTCCTCGTACTCGTACTCAATCTAAAGGTCTCTAATTAAAACCATCATATCTTTGCAAAGTCGTCATTACGAACCAATTATGGACGTTGTTGGGATTTAAATTGTATCAGATATAACATTTGAAAATTAATAATGATATACAGCATCAGTCTACCTAAACATTCTACGGTATAATTATAGAATACGCGTCCACTTTACTATTTGCATATATATTAAGGGTCAGACTACGGAAAGTTCATCATATACAATTGCTCTGTTCTTTAAAATAAAAAAAACATTTCAATTTGATAACAATAAACAAGTACACACAATATAATTACAAACCTCTACATTATATTTAAAGAGATTTTAGAGCAACCTGGTTTGCATTTCTGTCTTTAAATGCAGTTTCAAAAGTGGACAGGTATTCTAAATTTGCTCCTCATTAACATTTAACTGCAGGTAGATAATATACTATGAATATTGTTATGTTATTTTTCCAAGGTGAACTGGTTGAATATTCTGCACCTCTCCACCATTCATTTCCTGCCAGAATTAACCCTCAATACATCTGTATCAATGGTATCAGAGGTCTATCTATATGGGCAATTTGGTCAGATGTGGAACTGACTGCAAAGGCTGAGAGTAAACATAATATAAAGTTTATCAATGGAAAGAGGTGAGGATGTTTCCACAACAGATTACCTAGATTATCCCCTCCCAGTGACACCAAACTTTTAAACCCTCTAAATCCATACAACTTTGTATAATTTGTACAGTACGTAGGTTTCGTGCTAGCCTTCAAGATAATGTTAGTAAGATGATTTTAGTAGGTGTGAAAGATGATTGAGATGTGCCTGGAAGAAGGGGGGAAAGGGAGACCTACAGTACAGTATAGGAATTAGACATTATAATTATCAAGACATTAGCAGTGATTGCAACATCTTCTGTAAGTATTAAAAAGGTTGTTCAATGAAAAATTAGCTTGCATTGGTATTTAGCAATCATCCCAAAGTTTGATTTCAAAATTTGTTGAAATAATGAATGCATTAATAATAATAATACACAATAATAACAATAATACATAATAATGTAACTTACATTAGTGGTAAAGTAAAAATGATTTAAAATAAAATTAACATTCATGCAAGAGTCTGAGATAGTGTCCCTGATAGCCCTGTGATTCCTGACCATATGCTGTATGGATCGATCGCACCTAATTGAGCATGGTGTCCTGAACCAATTCAATCTTTGGAGGGTGCAGCTCTGTCGGAGAGGGTTTTATGCTAATACCTGAGGAACAGTTTATAGCTGTCATAGGTAGAGTGGGCGAGTCTAAACTCCCCAACTACATGTAACTTGATACAATATGTTGCCGAGAATTACCCTCTCCTGACCAGCTGCAGAGTGCAGAACTACTGTCACACATAAAGTGGATAAAGAAAACTTACCATTTAACCAATTACATTACTACCCCTACTACAGCCCTACTGCCTGAACATATGCATGCATGGAACCAAACAAGGCCAGACCTTGAAGCTTGATCCCAAACCTGCATAAGAAGAAGTGACTCTACCAGTCAGATCAACATCAAGCTAGAGGATGGAGATCACTGGGACATTTCCTATGGAGGAGTGCCTAGGAACATTGCTGTGAATGTATATCATCATGTAGTAATTAGTTACAGTAGGAACATGCGCAGACGGCATCAAGTTGATGGGACAACAAACAAGATTGCACACAGTAAACACATGCAGCAGAACATGAGACAGACACAAATTAAGTTATCTCCCAGAATAGCTGGGGAGCAATACCAGTTCTACTGACCATGCGATTGTACTGTACACACACTAACATTAAAATATCACCCGGAGTAGCCGAGTAGCAGACCAGAATTACTGGCACGATTGTACACTAATGTTAATTTATACACAGTAAACATATGCAGCAGAACAGGAGACAAACATAAATTAAGTCACCCAGAATAGCCGGGGAGTAGACCAGATGTACTGGCGCAATTCATATTGTACACACACTAACATTAAAATAGTAGCCAAGCAGCGGACCAGATGTACTGGCGTGACTGTACACTAATGTTAATTTAGACATAGTAAACACATGCAGCAGAACAGGAGACAAACATAAATTAAGTTAGCCCACAGACGAAAACAAATACTGACAGCTGCCAACAATATATATGCAAGCAAAAATATAGCACAAATACAGTCCAACGACTGAACGATAAGCAACGTTGCAGAGTGTACAGACTCTCACAAGCACTCGCAGCTAGCCAGCGGGCAGCAGTTGAACCGAATGACCCCCCACCATGCACTAGCGAAGTTGACCATAGCAACTGGTCATGCTATGCAAATTTTGAAACGATTTACCAATTCAGATCTTTAGAAATAATTGTTTTCAAAATATGCAGATATTTATAAATTAGCATAGCATGGCCGGTTGCTACCGTATATCACGGCGTACAAGTCGACCTGTCACATACTGTAAGTTGACCCCCTAATTTTTGAGCAAAAAATTGTGATTTTTAGGATACCCTATGTATAAGTTGAGTCCCAAACTAAATAGTTACTGGAGCAGACACAGAATAATATTCACGGAATGTTTTAAAAGCGTAATACAACGAATCTTTAAAAAAATTGAAGTATTTTACGGAAACAAATAAATATGCTTTTCATCGAATCTATGGTATTTACAACTTACTCTATAATAGTATGCTATAGTCTTATAAAGCAGAATGGATATTACAAACAAAGATTAAATAATAATGTATATACATTATACATGGTATCCACTTGGCTAGCTGTTCTGCAAGTTTCGGCCAGTCGCAATTCGATCCACGATCAGCACATTTTGTCCTTGGTAACTTCCGAATTTTCTCTTGTTTCCGCCATTCTCGAACGAGCTTTTCGTGTCCAGCAGCATGTCTATAACCTTTAATTTGAAACTTGTTTCGTACTTTCTTCGTTTTAACAGCATGTCGATGTTGTATTTACTATTTACGCTAGGAGGAGTTAGCATAAAACGCGTGCTAAAACTCCTGATGCATCGAGAGGACTGGGTACTAGTTTATCCCTTCTATGATTTCATAACCCTTCTATGATTTCATAACCCTTCGTATAAGTCGAGGTCGGGGTTTTGACATCAATTTTTGGTCCTAGGAAATCGACTTATACACCGTGATATACGGTACTGCCCCCACATGACTGTGCAACCCCAACGACTGTATGGCAGGCCTTGTGATGAGAGGCGCTCGATCGAGCACCAGCACCTCCTCACGCGCCTCAGCCTGTCTAGGCGCGCTATCAATCGCTCACGTAACTTTATAAGCAATCACAGTGTTGCATAAAACAATTTTGTGTTTTGAAAGAAAATAAATTAATTTTCGAAATTGGATTGTAATTTGTAAAATAAATATGCTTGAAAACTAAAATATGTGTTCGTGCAAAGAATAACTGTAAATGTTGAAAACTACAGCTTGGTAACCATGTACTGTATGCTTCACGGAGCTTTGGTACTGGGTACAAATTCCCTGTATACAACGTTTTCATGACGTTTGGTCACAAGGCTCCATCTTGATTCGAGATTGTGTGATTTTTGACAAGTTGCAATGGCAAAAAGGGTTGAATTACGTACATTAACTACCCACACGGTGTTCAATAATCGTAAATACCAAATACGTTACCCCTTCCTTGTATGAATAGTTAACCAATGCTCACGTTATGTTAATGACACACGCTAACGTCACATATTGAATTATCTAAGGTACTTTGGCGTATTGCAGATCGGAGGGGATGGAGTCAGTAGCTACCCCGCAACCTCGTCCCCAGGGTATCTCGCCTCCAGGGGTGGACGAGGTTAGCTATCCTGTCGATAGCGCCGAGCCACGATGCTAATTCTACCGACAGGGCACACAACCCCCCAACCAACGGAACCTCCTCTATCCCGCGATCTGCAAAGTCACCCGTCTAAAACGGGGAAAGAAACAAAACTATGAATTGAAGAAGAAGTACATGTAGATCGGTACTTACCCAAGTTGAAGAGCTCACCGTACAATATGCCAAGCATCGACGGATGCAAATCTAGCTGACGCGAAGGAACCTAAACTGCGATATTTGAAGAAGAAACAACGTAAAGGGGTGGGAGAGGGCGGGACGTAGCGAACGATCGGTGAGTAAGCCGAATGCCATTTGAGCCAGTGTTTATATACGGTAACGAAGGACCCGGAGTCCCGGGACCCGCATGAGAGAAACCGCTGACACCGTTAAACGTTAACTTCTTTTATTATGATATAATAAAATACATTTAACTACCCACACGGTGTTCAATAATCGTAAATACCAAATACGTTACCCCTTCCTTGTATGAATAGTTAACCAATGCTCACGTTATGTTAATGACACACGCTAACGTCACATATTGAATTATCTAAGGTACTTTGGCGTATTGCAGATCGGAGGGGATGGAGTCAGCAGCTACCCCGCAACCTCGTCCCCAGGGTATCTCGCCTCCAGGGGTGGACGAGGTTAGCTATCCTGTCGATAGCGCCGAGCCACGATGCTAATTCTACCGACAGGGCACACAACCCCCCAACCAACGGAACCTCCTCCAATGTAAGGCTACAACCACGGGGGGTTGGAGAAAGGTTACCGTTGGGAACCGCCTCCCAAGACTGACTCCAACCCCTCAAAGAAGCGGAGCGATGCGCGTAATCGTTGCTGGTGACGTGCTAACGTATTCCCGATAAGCCGAGCTGGACCACCGACCCAGGACTTGAATTAAATGATCCGGTACCCCTGCCTCCGCGGCTGCCCCAAGCGGAAACTATGACTGGAGTACTTTCCAGTAATGCCAGCACGAGTGAGGAGATCCGCTGATAGACCGCGGTAAGCCAGATAGTGTTGGAGAGCCAATACTAGGCAGATGTCGTGACCTGAACGGGGTCGGTTGTGGAGTATAAGACGTAGAAGAAATGCGGGCGGAATGGAACCAGGAGATACTTCAACATCCGCCAAAGACAAGTGGCGGGACGAATTGAACGGACCACGGGTGCGAGCCCAAAACGAACCCCAAACGTGGGCGGCAACGACGACAGGAAAGAATTCTAACCACCACGCCAACTCCCAGCGACAGGCAACGTTGAGACGAAGGGGGTGCGAGGGCGAACGGAAAGCGCTGAGAAGTTCGATCATCCGACGAACAAAGGAGCGGCCGGGGAGGCGATTAACGATTCCAGTTCGGAGCGGGTGCAACAACGCTTCGTGGCCCAGCGTTGACGGACCGAGTCCAACTCGATACCCAAGGCGCGTGGTGGGACCCGGAGAGGGAGCCCTAAACGTCCGAACACCGACCGGGCTTTGGCGACATTGACCGCGCATTGACGCGAATCACCGTGCGCGATCGTTAGGGGGGAAAAAACAAAACAACGATGGTAGTGGAACAGAAAACCGTTTTCTGTTTATTGTAGTTGTAGCGCAAGATCCATTCGACCAAGGCGACAACGGAATCGAAAAAAGAAAGGGGGCGGACCGCCGCCCAAATGGGAGATTCAGATCAACGTAGTATTGGTTGCGCCATCGCAGACCTAAGAGGTAACGTTCCGACGAATGAATGGAAACGTTCCTTGATGCCCATCGAACTTGGCCAGGAGGGCGCCATTTCCCAGGCTGGTTCTTCTTGGGGATAACACCAAACGGGCTACATTGAAGAGCAGCTACCGGCGGAACAGCGACGGGACCAAAAACACGGTTTTGAAACTTCATTGGCCAAATATGCATCGATAACATCGGGATTTTGCATTGCCGATTTCAAGTTGCGCCTCGCCGAGACAAGGCACACCGCATGCGAATCAAAGACCATCTCGAATCCCCTCCACGACAAAAGTCACGCGGGCGCGGTCCGGGTGACGCTCTGAACTCCCTATGAAATTCCCGAAAGTTTAGGGGAGTGACCCGAGCTACGAGCGGAAGGACCAACGGTAGGCCTACAACGGAAAGGGGCGGAAGTAGATGACAGGACTATCGACGAGCGAGAACCGCCTCCCCCCCCCCCCCGTAAGCGGTGCGATACGTTGCGACTCGCTGACCGTGCGCGAAAAGACTGGGATGAACGGGGGAGCGGTGGCAGCGAAAGAGGCGAACACCCCTATTGAAGGTGCAAAACGATGCCAAACACTAAACGCACGCGAATGAGCAGATAATTATTGTGCGATGGAACGAGCCTCCCCGACGTCAGATGCATGGGTAGCGAAAACTCCCCCCCCCCCCCCCCCCCCCCCCTTTAGGCGGTGCGAAACGATGCGGAGCGCTAATCACACGCGAATGACCGATAATTACTATGCGACGGAACGAGCCTCCCCGACGTCAGAAGCATGGGCAGCGAATACTCCCCCCCCCCCCCCCCCCCCCTAGGCGGTGCGAAACAACGCGGAGCGCTAATCATACGCGAATGACCGATAATTACTACGCGACGGAACGAGCTTCCCCGACGGAAGGAGTAGCGGCAGCGAAGGAGACGAACACCCCCTGACAGCGGTGCGAAACGAGGCGATGCGTACCGATACGGAGCGCCAAACCGCACGCGAATGACCGCGAATTATTATAACTAAGCGCCGTAACGAGCCTCCCCGACGTAAGGAGTAGAGGCAGCGAAGGAGACGAACAATACCCTCCGAACAGCGGCGCGAACCGATCGCTAACCGCACGCGTATGACTGCGAAATATTGTTAAGCGACGTACCGAGCCAAACCGACTAAGGAGTAGAGGCAGTGAAGGAGAAGAACAATACCCCCGCCCGAACAGCGGTGCGAACCGATCGCGAACCGCACGCGAACGACAGCGAATTATTGGTAAGCGACGTAGCGAAGGAGAAGAACAATACCCCCACCCAAACAGCGGTGCGAACCGATCGCTAACCGCACGCGAATTACAGCGAATTATTGGTAAGTGACGTAACGAGCCTCCCCAGGCAGCGACGGAGAAGAGTAACCCCCCCCCCCCCCCCCCCCCGAACAGCGGTGCGAACCGATCGCTAACCGCACGCGAATGACTGCGAAGTATTATTATTAAGCGACGTACCGAACCTCCCCGACGTAGGGGGTAGATGAAGCGAATGAGACGGACAATACCCCCCCGAACAGCGGTGCGAACCGATCGCTAACCGCACGCGAAAGACTGCGACTTATTATTATTAAGCGACGTAACGAGCCTCCCCAGGCAGCGAACCGATCGCTAACCGCACGCGAATGACTGCGAAGTATTATTAAGCGACGTACCGAACCTCCCCGACGGAGGGGGTAGATGACGCGAATGAGACGGACAATACCCCCCCCCCCCCGAACAGCGGTGCGAACCGATCGCTAACCGCACGCGAAAGACTGCGACTTACGAGCCACCCCAGGCAGCGACGGAGAAGAGTAACCCCCCCCCCCCCCCCCCGAACAGCGGTGCGAACCGATCGCTAACCGCACGCGAATGACTGCGAAGTATTATTATTAAGCGACGTAACGAACCCCCCCCCCCCCCCCCCGACGTAGGGGGTAGATGAAGCGAAGGAGACGGACAATACCCCCCCGAATAACGGTGCGAACCGATGCTAACCGCACGCAAAAGACTGCGACTTATTATTATTAAGCGACGTAACGAGCCTCCCCAGGCAGCGAACCGATCGCTAACCGCACGCGAATGACTGCGAAGTATTATTAAGCGACGTACCGAACCTCCCCGACGGAGGGGGTAGATGACGCGAATGAGACGGACAATACCTCCCCCCCCCGAACAGCGGTGCGACCCAATCGCTAACCGCACGCGAATGACTGCGAATTATTATTATGCGACGTAACGAGTCTCCCGACGTAAGGGGTAGAAGAAGCGAAGGAGACAACCCCCCCTAACAGCGGTGCGAAACGAGGCGTTGCGAACCGATACGAAGCGCTAACCGCACGCGAATGACCGCGAATTATTACTATGCTACAGAAGGAAACGAACACCCCCCTGACAGCGGTGCGAAACGATGCAAACTGAAAAAACGGAGGGCTAACCGCACGCGACTGACCGCGAATTATTACTATGCGACAGAAGGAGACGAACACCCCCCGGACAGCGGTGCGAAACGATGCAAACTGAAAAACGGAGGGCTAACCGCACGCGACTGACCGCGAATTATTACTATGCGACAGAAGGAGACGAATACCCCCCTGACAGCGGTGCGAAACGATGCAAACTGAAAAACGGAGGGCTAACCGCACGCGAATGACCGCGAATTATTATGCGACAGAGCGAGACGAACAAACCCTAGGGCTGCCACACAACCGGGGGGAGTAACACCACGAGGCGCTAAGGTAAACCGAACGACGGTGAATACCAGTGCAGCTGGGAACCTCGCAAGCGTGCCGCCATTGTCGAATGAGCGGGAAACATCGACCGGCGTTCCACGAGCGACACAGCGTTGGTGACGACAGGGTACCGATGGTCTTTCCCCAGAGACTGGAGATGAGGAACCAGACCCAATGCCGTTTTCAGACATCTTGATTTCTAAAATAAAATGATTTGTTTTCTCTTCCGTCCCAAACATTTGCGGGTTGGTACTGGCTTAGCAGATTTTCACGGACTTAACCAATTCTAAACTGAAGTTTAACTTTGGTGCAACACATAGCTACAGTATGTCAGAAAACAAAGATTTTTGACAAAGAGACTTGGCAAAGGTCTGGGAACTATATTATTACTATTGCAACATTGAAACTTGAACGATGTTCTTCAGTTTAGTGGTTTGTATCCACATGCAAAGTTTCATATGATTTTGTTTAATAATCTTAAAGATACACACGATTTTCCAATATGTTAAAATGTATTGCAAATCCTTTGACGTCATAGGTTATCTCATTTGAATATCACATACAGGTGTATGTACCACAGAATGCCACAGTACCACAGAATACCAGTTTTTTTATTTGTCTTATAAAATTTGGAGGAAACATGCTATATACTTTATTTTTGTGAATATATATTAGTTTTAGTCTTAACGAACATATAAAAACAAAAAATGGATATTTTCATAAAAATTATTTAAAATAATCTGGATTAACAAGAAATAAAATTCTATGTTTTGATATTTTTTTCCTCTTAATGCCCGTAAAATCCGAAAGTTTGAAAATAAGTTTGCAAACCAGCATAATTTATGTTGATCAATATGTCATAAATTAACCCTTAACCAACTGATTAGTACTACCGTATACATCTTTGAAAAATGGGAGTTTCTAATTATTACATTGGATAACCATTTGACTGGTATTCTGTGGTACATGTATGTACAGTATATTGTTTTTCAACATCCTGTAGTGAATATATTTTACTTAAGGAACATACAAAAAACATTATAACAATGATTAATATTAAAATAATTATACAACTATTTAAAAATTATGTACAAAAACTGAACAAAGAGTTTTTAATAATATTCGTCCGATCTCTGCAACTAAACATGTCCGGTCAATCTTCTTTACAAGTTCGAACGTGAGACTTGACATTTTCATAACACGGAACTAAAAACTATGTTGCACCCTTGGGTATTACTTCTAAAGGGCCTGCAAAGACATTTGAAATGTCAAATGTTGCTTCATCTACTGGCAGATGCTTAAGTGTGTCTTCCAAAATGTTGCCAGAACCAACCTTTGGTTTCAAACACTTCATCAGAATGCTGTCTACCGGCCCATCCTTGTCTTTTAAAAATCGTATGGAAAATAAAAAATTTTCGTATGGAAAACTTTTGACTTGGTAAATTCATTTTTTATGTCTTTTTTAGTACGGAAAACTTTTGATTTTGTGTATCATTTTTTATTTTCGGCGCCATCTTGGATATTCAGCCTAAACTCGTACCCAGACCCCAGGATTATTTCCGAATTTTGTCCTGGATATCAGGCAGCTTAGCTAACAGAATAAACAGGTAAAGTTAATGTTTTTCAATGCAACACAATAGTATTACTATACAGGAATCACGCTGAGTAATCAGTTTTACGATCGGAAAACTGAATTTTTCAAAATTACTGATAAAAAAACTGGTATTCTGTGGTACACACCACTGGTATTCTGTAGTGATTTTATTATTTACCTTTCACTTAAGTTAGCAATATTTTTTTACATCCAACAGTATTAGCACACAACATGACACACCAAATCCTGGCATAATTTGATAAACCGTTCCTTACTTATTGTGTGTTTTCTGCACTGGTATTCTGTGGTACATTAGGGTTTTTCCCACAGAATGTTCAATTAAAAAAATAATAAAGTCTACCAAATCTAGTCCCAAAACCCCCCGGGAAGAAAAAATACAGTGAAAAGCTATACTAAAAAATATTAACAGGCCATATTATATGTATTTTACAAAAGATATGGAACATGTAAATTTGTGTGGTATTCTGTGGTACATACGCCTGTAAGTCTAAATATCTCAAGAACCAAGTGAAATATGAGAGAGCTGTAAATTAATATTCTTCATTATTTTAAAAGTTCTTTCAAATAAAACAAACTTAATTTTCGTTTCATAGGTACTTTAAAGGCCAAATCAGAGATATTATTTTATAATTTATTATTGTATTTATTTTAATTTATTTTAATAGCTAACTATTATTACAGGTAGTATTTAATTATGTATATTTATTTTATCATGTTGTATATTTATTTATATTTATTGATATCATGGTCACTCGGGAGAACAGTTTTTTACTGAGGGTGTTCCCTGCTTAAATAAAGCTTTTATTATTATTATTATTGTAATCTGAGACAAACGAGGTGTTGCAGCCAATGTTCCTGAGACCCACATCAGCAGCGAGTGCAACCTGAAATATGTTACCCTGGCCCCGCGTAGGGTAACAATGATTAAATAAGACACTGTAGACCGTTTGAATCGTATATTTAATAACAGATAACTCGAAGACTTTTCTGGTTTTCTTTATAAAACCGCATGATCAGCCTCTCGCTGTTTGTCGCCATGGGGATCCTATTTACTGGAACCCGTGGAGCCTACATTGCTCCCCAACAACAAAATGTCGTCCTCGACATGAACAATGTACTTTATTTGTACAAGTAGTGAGTTGATCACACATGTCCGCTCATTAATTATGCTTCAAACACTCATTAATAATTCATGAGGTAAAGACAAAAGAAAATCACGACCGTATCGTGTCTTTAAATGTGATAAAGATTCGTCCTGATTTACATAAACTTTATCTTTGATTTTCTCGGCTTAGACAACATCGATTTTCAAAATTACTACGCCAATGAACTTATCAAATGGGTCGTGTTTGAAGCCGTTTAATAAACTCGCAGCACGTGTTTTATCAGATCTAAAACACTGCTGCTCGTTTATTAAACAATACTTAACACTAAAGTTTGTAAAAAGTCAAATCATCAGAGTAGTGTCCGCTGATTGTCCAAGATCAGAACACCGAATCCCTCTCATTGGTCGTATTCAATAAGTATAACAATAGAAGTGATTACACATGGGTGGTATCCACATTGACTGATGTTGCCATAGATTAGTCCACGGTGGATAACAAGGTAGTCGAGCAATAGGGCCAAAATATGCTTGGTTGGATACTTGGATCCAATGAAATATTCTGGATTTCCTGGTGTTTGTATGTTTCTGCTGCATTGTGTATGGCGCTTGATAGTTAAAGCGTAGTGGTTCCCGTCTCGTTATCTGGGGTCGTTCCGTATGAGCTGCCACATCATCATCTGGACCGGGAGGATCTGGTGCTGTGGGAGCATTCACTTCCGTTTCCGTTTCGGCGGCGTCTTGATTTGGTTGTTGTGGTTCTTGTTCGATGCTGTCGGCAGTCTGTTCAGTGTCATTCTGTCCATCATCGTGTACTCTTTCTGCTAGGGTTCGTAGTTGGCTTGGGTAGAAAGATGGCATCTCTTCGTCTTCAGATAAATGAGACGCAGATAGATCAGACTGTTCAGAATGGTTGTCTTGTTTTGCGACCAACCTTCGCCCGCGGTGATGCTTTCTCGTTCCTTCAGGTTGAACAGGTACAGTAGGTGATCACATGATAATAACATGTTTCGGTGCAACGTGCGGGTTCTCCCCTTTTCGTTCTCAGGCTTAACGTCGTATACGGGACTATCAGCACTCTTCCTGCGTACGACCACGTGTATTTCTTGTTCCCAGTGGGAGCGTAATTTTCCAGGACTCTGTCATCAGGCTGTAATACAGATGAACGTACTTTCTGTCATACTGTTTCTTGCCCTTGTTTGCCTGCTTGCGAGCAGCCTGAGATGCCAATTCGTACGCTTGACATACGTTGGGTAGTTTTGGTTCTCGGTGTTTGTGGTAGATCAAAAAGCAGGTCTATCGGGAGACGCGGTGGACGGCCAAATAGCAGGAAGAAAGGTGAATAGCCTGTGGACTCGTGGTTCGTGCAATTATAAGCATGCACCAATTTGTTCACATGGGCATTCCACTGTTTCTTGTGTGTTTCTGGTAGAGTTCGTAACATGTTCAATAGCGCACGATTCATCCGCTCTACCTGGTCATTGCGTGCCAGTGCGTACACTCGTTCGACACCCAAGTGCCCATGTCCTCGTGTAGTTCCTGGTAGACCCTTCGTCTGTACATTTGAGGAAGGACTAATTGTCTATTTCGATACAGCATTCCTGTTTCTTTACCCACGTGAAGTTTCTACCCCTCTTGACTCCTGTTGTTGCTGATTTCGGTTGATATCGGTGTCTCTCTTTTGGGCATCGACCAGATCAGCAACACTAATCCTGTTTTCAGTAGGCAGCGATGGTAGGTGTTTCTGTTCTGATTCCAGTATGTTCGGTGTTGCAGTGAGGGATGTAATCCATGTCACTTCTCCTCTCCCGCCACAATAGTAGTAACCGAAGCTTGAAATTCTTCTGATGTCACTGTGTTTTCGCATTGCATCATGTATTTGGCGAAGTCTGATGGTAATCTGGACAATGTGTCCGCATGAACGTTGCTCTTTCCAGGGCGGTACTTAATTTCGAAGTTGAACTCAGCTAGTTCTCCAACCCACCTTATGCCTGTGGCGTTCTGCAGCTTTGCCGTTGTTAACACGTACTGTATGTCAGTGGATTATTATCGGTATAAACCACGAATCTGGGAGTGGGCGCATAGTATACATGTACATGTAGGTAGTCTCTGAACTGTTCCGACACTGCCCATTTCATTTTCAATGCCAAGAACTCGAGTTTGCCAGAATGCATGTGGTAATTGCGTTCGGCCGGTGTTAGGGTTCTGGAAGCATAGGAGATGACACGAAGGACTCCATCTTATCTCTGGTTGAGTACTGCCCCAAGACCATCTTGAGAGGCATCTGTATGGACAATAAAAGGATCGTTGTAGTTTGGATATGCGAGGATTGGAGGTGACGTAATACAATCAATTAAATTTTCCAAGATCTTTTGATGGTCGTTCTTCCAATGGATATAGGCATTCTGGATGGTAGCTGTCCTGGTCGGCTTGAACTAGCGTGCTTTTTCTTGTCGAGGCTACCC
Source organism: Chrysogorgia sp. JL179-B06 (assembly GCA_035772405.1). Classification (NCBI taxonomy): domain Eukaryota; kingdom Metazoa; phylum Cnidaria; class Anthozoa; order Scleralcyonacea; family Chrysogorgiidae; genus Chrysogorgia; species Chrysogorgia sp. JL179-B06. The sequence goes on from JAYKKM010000047.1 coordinate 2,737,867, forward strand.
AGCAGGTCATAGATTGGTTTGGCAACTTTCGAAAAGTTAGGGATTTGGCGGCGGTAGACTCCAAGTACTGTAGTCCCACGAGTTTCCGAACTTCTCCAACTGTTCTTGGTAACACATTCTTTAATTTCCTTACCGCTTCTACGCCTTTAGGATCCATTTGATAGCCTTTCTCAGAAACTATTCTGCCAAGGAAGGCGACTTCTTGTTGGAACAGACGACACTTGTTCGGCTTCAGTTTTACTCCACGGGATCGGAGACGACGCAGCACTTCGCGGATGTGTTCCACATGTTCCTCAAATGTTTTAGAATGACGTCATCAAGGTACGGTATACAAATGTCGTCGCGCAGGTCGCCCATACAATCTTCCATGAAACGTTGGAAACTCGCTGGTGCGTTCATCAAACCAAAGGGAATCCTAACCCACACGTAGAGTTCCCAATGAGCGATGAACGCTGTTAATGGTTGGCTACTTGGTTCCACGAATCCCTGATGATACGCCTTCCCTTGATCTACTATAGGGTAGAAAACCATGATTTACCTCCTAAATTATCAAGGGTCTCTTGGATACGATGGATAGCGTGCCGGTCGGGTATGGTATTTTTATTTAATTCGCGATAATCGACACAAAGACGCATGTCACCATCCTTCTTGCGGATGCAAACCACACTGCTAGAGAATGGTGATCTTGATTTTCTGATAAAATTTCAATTGAGGAGATCTTCAAGATAGTGTTTCATCTCGGGGTACAGTGGCCGGGGGATGGCAAGATAGTTCTTTTGCACGGGTTTGTCGTCATTCAACTGAATGTTCATCCGGAGGTCAGGGATGCAGCCCACATCATCTTCATTCTTTGCAAATGCATCTGACTCTTCGTATAACATGGATGTCACCTGTTGTTGTTCTGTAACAGTAACATGACTAAGATAAATATCTGCAGGCAGCTCTGTGTTGGATGAATTCTTGCTTGTTTCCTCCACTTCTTCATTTCGCTTCAGGTTTCTGTCAGCCTGCTCTGTGTTGTTCTCGCGTTATTTCACCTCTACAGGAACGATGGATCTAATGATTTGTAACCGGCCAAGAGGTGTTCTTCTTGGGAGGATGATATCATGTCCTGTTGTATTGGTAACATGTATGTCTATCTGGCTGCTGTTCCCTTGTTTTACAGTTGTTATTGTCGCTTCCAAGCTCAGTCCAGTTGGCCAGTTGCTCTGCTCATCTGGTTCGAACAATACAGGTGTTATCTCCTCTATGGGGCTGGTATTCGCACGACATGATACATGAACAGTTTGTGATTTAGGTATACAAATGTTCCTTTTCGAAGAATACATACAGGTAGCTCACTTGTCTCGGAGGTCTTTATTAGGTGTACCAGTTTACTTAGATCTTCTTTCTTTTGGTTGACAAATGATTGTACCATACTGTCCAGTGTTGCAGGGTCTGTTTCAGAGACTTCATTGTCGACAATAACCAATTCAATCACATTGTAACCAAGGATAGGTAATTGGATCTTCTCTTTTGTAACCAGAAAGGGGGCAGTTATTTCTTTGGATAACTTGCCTTGGAGCTTGAATTTCGTCTCCACCCAACCATCATAGGGGATCGCCGTTCCATTTGCTGCTTCAAGCTTCAGATCACTACCATTCAGCAAATTGGAGATATCTTTCAACTGGTAGTCAGGAAAGTTTTTCTTTAAATACTGCAGTGAGATAATTGACACCTGTGCTCTAGTGTCCCACAGCACTTCTACCGATTTTCCATCCAAATAGCATTTGACAGTACATCTTTTACCCACGAGCTTGGCCATTACATGCTGGTGACTTATGTAAACAGCATCATCTAACCCATCTCCAAAACCTTTTTCCTTTGGCTTGGCTCTACCAACTAGGTTTTGCATGGCTTGGCAAAAGACTTTATGTTTTCCCCAATGTTCCTTTTGACAAGTTACTGAACAATAGTTTATTGCTTTACACCCGGAACACTGTTGCAGTTGTCTTTCTTCTTCCATGTACTGTACTTCAATTATAATGGTGGGACTCTCTAACGACTGGTGTGGCCGTGGAGGCAGCCACCTTCCGTTTCCCTAGTTCGAGTTGCTTCTTGACTGACAATCGCGGGCAAAATGATTTATTCCGCCACAGAGAAAGCAATGATTACATTGGGATCTGGTTTCCACACAATCCGGGCAACCACGATTGCTGGCTCGATTCTGTTGGGCAAGTGGTCTCCGGCTGTAACCATCTCTTGGCTTTTCCCCTTCTGACTTCTCCTGATGGGCAACAGTTTGAAGGGCTGACATCTGAGACTGCACCGATTCAAGTTGGCTTTGAACACTTTTAAAGGCAGCCCATACATGATCTTGCTGAGGTTTAACTTCTTTCTCTTTTCCAGCAGTTAAGTCACTCTCGTCTTCGGTTACAGAAGCCACCTTGGCCTTTCCTCGACAGAGTTCGTTCCTCTTTCGTGCTCTTCTGCCATTGCACGACCCATCACCTCCAACAAGTCCTCATCTGATGCTTTGAGGTTTTGCAGAATTGGCTTTATCTTTGAACGAATGGTTTCATCTAACAACCCTGTTTCCACTGCGTGGAGGAACAGCCCTTGAACCAATGTGTTGTCATACTTGATTGAACTGTCAGATTCTTGTGAGGCAAAATATATTTGTTGGCGGACAGTCAACGCTCGGATGAGAAACGACTGTGGGTCTTCCTTTTGTTGTTGGGTCAGGTTGGCTAGGACTTGATATAGCTCGGTCATATATCTGGTATACTTTCTGAGTAAGCTCGAGTGGCATTCCTGGTTGGACGGCTCTTATTATTGCAACGACAATTTCTGGATCGGTATAGCCTTTTTTGTTGCCATACCAGTGATTGGAAGAGCAATTTATCCTTCTGACCAGGTTCCACAATTTGGCCGATAATTTTGAAATCCCTTCGGGTGAGACAGTTTAAATCGACGAGTTTCGGTGATGGCGAAGTTTGTGACTTGTTCGCTAGGTTTCTCTTTGTCTTTCGACGTTTCGTTAGATTTCCCGGCTAAATCGGCGAAGAACTTCTCTAATCTTCCAAAATATTCAGTGATGGTGTCTTCTTCCAAACCGGCGACGTCATTTTCCATCGTGCTTCGTATTACTTTAATAATTGCAAGTTTTGTTTTGCCATCAGTCAAAGTTTTAGCGATTTTCATATGCTCACACAACGCTACGAGTTCATCCATACTCAAGGGAAGCACTCGCATGTCAAACTCCAACACTCTTTCATCCGCCATCACAATATTTTTAACGATAAAGAAGTCACCAACCTTTTAAACTAGGAGTTCTGTGATCACTTTTCATGCTGCTGTACCTGTAAGCAAAATATGACCATCATATAACAGTACTGTACCTACTGTAGTGTACGATCTAAACACATTCATAGAAAAAATATAAATATAAATATAATACTGTATTATTATGAAACAAACGAAAAAACTAAAATAATAAATAACTAGAAATACGAATTCGCAATAATCCCCTCGCCCGCCTTTTCTATCCCCCCCCGTACGGGAATTTCCCCATCCATGGTGCCCAGACCTCGCACGTCGTGGCCGTGTATTTGTGTTTTGCAAAAATTCACAATTTGCAAAAGCCCGTTTTGTCGAAGAAATGTTTGAACGTTATCTCGGCCAATATTTAACCAATTTAAACTCTGAAAACAGATTTGGAATTAGCGAGTCAACATACATAACATACGTGTTTACTATATTACGAGAACGTGAGTACCCTTCGTAAAAACGGTTTATGTACTTAGAAATTAGTCGGCTTTTACTCGCTATAAGCCGGTCAATATTATTTTGAACGTTATCTCGATCAATATTTAACCGTTTTCAATTCTGAAAACAGATTTGGAATTAGCGAGTCAAAATACATAACATATGTGTCTACTATATTACGAGAACGTGAATACCCTTCGTAAAAATGGTTTATGTACTTGTCTTAGAAATTAGTCGGCTATATAAGCCGGTCACTTCGTCGTGTATTATTTTGAATATCTCGATCAATATATAACCGTTTTCAATTCTGAAAACAGATTTGGAATTAGCGAGTCAAAATACATACTCGACTCGGATTTCTATTTCCTCAAAAAACTATGTCTCTTTTGGAAAAAAACCTTTGAATCCGTTTCGATTTTTGCATTCGCAACATGTGACAGTTTCAATTTCAATATTAATTCAAATGCTGAGTATCTAGTTACCAGGACCAAATTTTCCGATGTTGCGCGGACGCCGTTGATGCATGTAAATATATAAAGGGGGATTAAATAATAAAAAAACTGAATGCATGCACACCTATTTTTACTGTAGTAAGTGTTGCTATAGTACATAAACTGGGATTAATTTATTTATACAATTGAGTCTTTATGGACATTCATGTAATTTTAATCATAATTTGTCTTTTTGACAATGTTGCAACAGGTATTCCGTACTCGTACTCGTGTCCCGTACGACACATATACATAAACAAGTGTACTGAAATACATTTAAGTAACTCCTTCCCATCAGTTAAAGTTACCTACTGCATCTACAGTACATATAGTAGCTGTCATTTTCCCTTCTACTATAGTTGCGAAGATGTTGCTAAGAAGTATGCTAATCAGTCATCATCCTGGTTTTCCTACATTCCTTCCTTCTCTCCAAGCAATAGTGGAGGGAGAAAATCAGTTATTGTATCACCGTATGGCCACAATTGTTTTGCTGTTTATATTGATGGAGTAAGTGGTTCCAATTTTGTAATTGAAGGTATGTGTAAGGTTAACATAACAACTAATAACATAACTTCGAAAATAATTGTGAGATCTCGATCGCGAAGGACCTAAAAGTGCCGCTGCTCCAAGGGACAATTGAGTCTCTCAAGTCTAGTCTCTCAAGCGGACAAATGGCATGAGACAACCAGACGAAGTTACTTTGATTACGTGCAGGATACTGTGATCCAAACACGCGGAATGTTGCGAGACTTTCGAAAAGCGTAAAAAAACACGAGCCGATAGGCCAGTGTTTTTTAGCTTTTCGGAAGTCGAGCAACATCCCAAGTGTTTGGATCACAGTATCCTGCACGGAAAACCATTTGGTATTTATTTTATAAAATAACGACTGAGAAATAACGAATTTTATCCAAAAATAATATGATGAAAATACAAATTCTCCCAAGAAGTATCAACTACCAATCATAATTCGTCTCCAACAACAGTCGAGCAGGCCGGAAAGCTGAAATTTGTTTTGCCGACAAATCCGACAACAAAGAGAAGAATATGGATAAAAAACTCGACTTTGAATATAAAAAATACTGACTAGTTTTAGGCAAAAGCTTAATCATTACTGGAATCAGCCGTCTCAGGGTTGGGTTTGGCTTGTTGTTTCAAAGCGAACAGACAGATATTATGGGCAACAACTGTCGTTCTGGCCGTCTTCGCTGTCTTTTTCACAATTTCACTGGAAGATTTTGGATTTTAAGTCGAGAGCTGTTGGGTATTTTACTTCGTGTAGATAAAGATTGTTCTTTTCCCAGAGAGAAAATAGAAGGTATTTAAACAGTATATTACTCTCGCGAGTTTGTTGCTTTCAAAACATGCCCTTTTCAAACCTCCTTGTTTTGTTTAACTTTGTTATTGAACACAAAATGGATCAGACGATCAGTTTTCTCGGTGATAGTTTTCTCACAATACAAAAATTATATTCTGTTTTTTTTTTGAGTTTTGTTTTATTATAACGATAAACGGAATGAGATGAAAAACGCGACTTAAAATTGCTGTAAATTCCCGTGCAGGATACTCTCATCCTGCACGGGTATTGACCAATCAAATTGCTTTTGTGTACATGTTATTTGATAAACACTAATCCTATTCAGGATCTTGAATATTAATGACAGAATCTTAGATTTTCCTGATGGGAATCTTAGATTTTCCTGATATGATCCTCAATCCTGTTTAGGATCTTGAATATTAATGACAGGATTTTAGATTCCTGTTCAGGATCTTGAGTATTAATTAAGACAGGATCTTAAACTTTCCTTGATAGGATCCTGTTCAGAATCTTGAATATTAATGACAGGATCTTAGATTTTCCTAATAGGATCCTGTTCAGGATCTTGAATATTAATGACAGGATCTTAAATTTTCCTTTATAGGATCCTGTTCAGAATCTTGAATATTAATGACAGGATCTTAGATTTTCCTAATAGGATCCTGTTCAGGATCTTGAATATTAATGACAGGATCTTAAACTTTCCTTTATAGGATGCTGTTCAGAATCTTGAATATTAATGACAGGATCTTAGATTTTCCTAATAGGATCCTGTTCAGGATCTTGAATATTAATGACAGGATCTTAAATTTTCCTTTATAAGATCCTGTTCAGGATCTTGAGTATTAATGACAGGATCTTAGATTTTCCTAATACTGTAGGATCCTATTCATGATCCTGTTTAAGTGCCAGGATCCTGAAATATTTTGCAAGGTCTTGCTAGGATCCTAATTAGGATCCTAATTAGGATCCTAAAAAGGTTAGGATCCTGGTCACATCCTATTAGGATCCTGGTCAGGATCTTGTTGATTTTAGGATCCTAGTACAGTAGGACCCTGATTAGGATCCTGTTCACATCATAGGATCCTGTTCACATCATAGGATCCTATAGGATCCTGTTTAGGATTTCTACCAGGGATACTGTACTTGTTATTGCAGTGATCATATGGGATGGATAGCAGGGTTTAGTCTTTCATTGGCTGTTAATCAATTTGATTGACCAAATTACGCTTTGAAGACTACGTTATACATTATTTTCATTTTGATTGTATAGTTGCCGTACATAAACTACGATTATTGTATCCAATCATGATGGTAGCAGGGATGTTGATTTTTTATAACGCAAATGAAATCAGTAGGTAATATGAGCTTATATTATTATTATTGGTAGTACACTGTACATGTATTTGGTCAGGAGGCGGAGGTGGTGGTGGAGGAGGAGGACGAGGTGGTGGTGGTGGAGGAGGACGAGGTGGTGGTGGAGGAGGACGAGGTGGTGGAGGAGGAGGAGGTGGAGCAGAAGGAGGAGGTGGTGGTGATGGAGGAGGAGTAGCATGTGGTGGAGGAGGAGGAGCTGGAGGAGGAGGTGGAGGATACCGAGTGCCAAAAACAGAATAACCGATATTCGTCATATTCCGATAGCGAAACGTATTTTTGTGACACACGACGATCAATCTGACGTTGATCTGACGAAGTCTTTAAAATAAATTGGATCGAGATTATTCTATACAGTATTTACAATTATAATGAAAATTGCGAAGGAATCACAAACACTGGCCTAGAGGTTCAAAGGCTAAAAGTTCGTGACAAAATTCTTCAGAAAATATTAGAAAATTATTTTTTAATAATCGCTTGCTTACTCGTTATTTTTCTGGCAATTATAATCAGGAGTGACAGTAAAAATGTAGAAAGTTATTTCTGTTATTCAAAATTCGACGAATTCGGTTAAGGTACGGTAAACAAAAATAATAACAAAGTTCAAGAGGATATAAACAGTCGGGAAGAAATTGAAAACTTTATAAAGGAACAATAGAGAACAAGCAACAGAATGAAACTGCACGTACAGCAACATGAAATCTGTCTACCGCTACCTTGGAAAGTAAACAAAAAAGGCTATTGTATAAATGTACACATGCGTATACGGCGGGTGGAGCTTTTGCTAATGAAGACTAGGATTAAGGTTGGTGAAGGTCCGCACTAAAGAAAAACATCATATAATTGAAAACCTGTATGACCGCGTGAAGATACGAATTTTATCTTCGAATGTTTGTAATACACTAATATCAGTCACGAGTGAGCGAAGCCAACGAGTGAGAGATATTATATATCTTCACATGTTAAGACATATATGTTTTTTACCGATTGGGATATAAAAACCGTATATAAAAATATTTGACCACGAGGACAGTCAGAAGATTTCGGCGCAGTTCTTTTCAGTTTTCCTCAATCTTTACCATTAGAGACTTCACATCCACACCCGTAACGCTGAGCCTCTTACTTCGAACGACTTCTTTCTGTAGCAGAGCAACTCACACCCCTTGCATACGGAAAGCTTTAAATAAATATTTAACGGTAGAGGATGTACATAATTCATAAAATTTTGAATATTTATCTGACTGCCCCAACCTGAATACAAAGCCAAGGTCTCTGGGCTAATGCATATCAGTGCTCTGACCATTGAGTTACTGAGACATTGAGGAAAGGCGTTCGAAGTGAGAGGCTCAGCTCTATACGTGAAGTGTAGATGCGATGTTTGCCTGTAGAAATAGGGGAAAATAACTGCGTCGAAAATTGCTGACTTTATATATCAGTGGCGAGAGCACTAGTACGTTAAACAGCCTCGTACCCAGGCGCTTATTTGCTACCCGCCGCGTGACGCGCGCGTGGATGTCCGCCTCTCTCCTTGGCGTTTCTCCTCGCGTGTTTTTCCGTGCACCTTCACGCAAATAAGCCTAGTCGCGCAAAGCAAAACAAGCGCCTGGGTACGAGGATGTACCTGTACGTTAGACCAAACATCTTTGGTGCGATTCCTCATTCCTGATTATTATGAATTATGTAACAATAAAGGCGTTTTAGTAGCATTATACAATAGTCTCATGCTCTTACAACAATATATTATTACTTAAGTTACTTACTGTATAAAACTAATTACATTTCGTATATGCGATATCACTATAAATACTAATAATCGAAATTTTTATGAGTTGATGAGGGCGAATGACACAAATTGAGATTGTTTTAGTAGAAACTAACTTATGTTCGTAATTTATTCAAAGTTATTTCGATATTAGAGCCCCCATGGTGATACAAGAGCCCCATGGTGAGCATATTTGCTCTTGGGCAATTGTAATTAATAATAATAATAATAAAAGACGTATTAACTATTAGGAGATACAACAATATATTCTTAATTTTACTTATAAAACAATCACAGTTTCATTATAAGCTAACGCCTACTACATATATTACCACTATGAACTAAAAACTATTAATTTTAAAAAAGAAAAGTCTTAAGTGCTGACTTAAAACTACCCAACATTTCAAAGCTTCTAATTTCCTGTGGTAATGAATTCCACAGTTTTGGTGCTGCAACCGAGAATGTTCTGTCTCCATGAGTCACCGTTTTGGATTTTGGTTCAAGTAGCAGATTTCGGTCAGATGATCTCAAAGCGTATTGGTTAAAAAAGCATTATCTATCAGGCGATAGTTAATGATTGAAATAAACATGGCGTCTTCAGTTGAATGAGCAAAGTTTTTAAGCAAAGTTTATGCAAATTTGCTGTCCTGTGATCGGGATGAAAATGTTTAAAGTGCTATGAAATGAAAATTAAGTTTGTCTTATTTGAAGTGTCTATGAAGTGAAACATTCGCTAGCATTTTTTTGCTCTAACAAACAAAGTAGCACGGCAGGATCGTTCACTGAAAATTTCAAGTGAATCTGCTGCATAGTCTTCGAGCTATCAACTCTCAAAGTTTGTCCATTGGCATAGTTTAACGTTACAAAATAGGGAAAGACTGGGATTGAATATATGTGGTATATGACGTATGCAGGTGGATCATTAATGTTCAAATCCATTGTTCTTATGCATAGTAAGTACACCTGCATACGTCACAAGACAATAAACCGCGCGTTTCAGATTTCACCAAAAACATTTAGCCATGTTTGCCAAACTTTGAGAGTTGATAGCTCGAAGATTATGCAGCAGATTTACTTGAAATTTTCAGTGTACGCTCTTGCCGTGCTACTTTGTCCGTTAAAGCAAAAAGAAGCGAATTTTGCACTTCATAGACACTTTAAATCAACTCCTAAAATGGCGAGGAATGGTAATTTAGATCGCTTTCATATCTCACGTCGTTCTTGAGATATTTAGACTTGCGTGATAATGCAAATGAAGTAGCCTATGACGTCAAGATGTTTCTACATTTTTAGAAAATTAAGAAATTAGAAATAGTAAATTAATTTGGGATCACTATATTCCGATGTAATGATGTTAGGTGTCACGAAGTGTCGTACTATGCAAAGTTTCAAGTGATTTCGTTGAATAATCTCAAAGATATACTTGATTTTCTAAAAATATAGAAACATCTTGACGTCATAAGTTATCTAATTTGCATATCAGAATAGTGTAAATATCTCAAGAACTACGCGAGAAAGTTTCTTTTTTTTAAATTTTCAACAATTTTACGTCAACTGCATGGATAGAAATATATTTTTATAAATTACACGAAAATTTATATTAATTTGTCAAAGGTTTTATTTGTTTTTGTCTCTCTGGTTAGTGTGTATTAAAGTCGTGCAGTAAGGAAAATGGCTGCCCGACATTATATTGTTGGCGATCGAAAGATGTATTTAGAATTTCTTTTATGGTCAAGGATGTTTGTAGTTAAGGAACTTTAGCAGAAAATTAATAATATTTACTAAAACAATTAGCCAACTCGCCCTCGTTTTCTATAAGTGATAATCAACTCGGTCTTCACCTTCGGACCATCTGTTCATAGAAAACTCAAGCTCGTTGTCTAATTGTTAATTAGAGGGCGAGTAGCGTAGCCAATCAGATTGCAGCATTTACATTAGACTACTAGTAACTTTCTATTAATTCTTATTCATCTTTTTTCAATCTTTTGAACGCTGCCTCCTAGGAGTGTTTTGTTCTACTACACATCTGGTGTGTCTATTGGAATGATTCTCTCTGTTTTGCTGTTAGTTTTCATCATCTCAAGAATAATTCCCCAGGTATGAAGTTTACTACCAGGTGATCTGGATTGTACTGGTACCAGAATAATGTCCAGTTTTGCATTAAAGGAGGTCACTCCATAATCCATGGTTTTTTTTTCAAGCGACCGGTCATTATTTATGGCTGGGGCCTAAGAGAAAATGGTTGGGTACTTAAATTCTAAGTCCGAAATGGTTGGGTACTTAAAGTGCACCTGACATCAAAAAATTTTATTGTCTTATTTGGAAGAACTTTTAAAATGATAAAGTATCTTCTGTTGAAGATTTTCGTTTATTCGCTTTCTTTTATGGATATATCAGTTTGTTTGATATGCAAATGTACGGAATTTACGTCACGCATGCATAATGACTTATCAGAGAATGTTAAATATCTTTGCGTTCATCAAATAAAAACACTAAAGTGTGAATAACACGTGTGCGTGTTTCTCACACAACACCAAACTTCTCGATTTTAAAGGATTTCGTTCGAGAATGAAAGAGATACACACATTTCTCTAATAAGTCATTATGCATGTGTGACGTACTGTAAATACCGTACATTTGCATATCAAACAAACTGATATATCTCAAAAAGAAAGCGAAGAAACGAAAATCTTCAAAAGAAGTTACTTTATCATTTTAAAAGTTCTTCCAAATAAGACAATAAAAATTTTTGATGTCAGGTGCACTTTAAATTCTAAGTCCTAAATGGTTGGGTAAAAAAAGGGGTTCTGAGGGGTTGGGAAGCAAATTTTTCATGAAGAATTAAGATTATTATTTAAAATTGGAATCTAATCGTCAGTTCTCCTAAGTCGTCATTGTGCATTAATAGCTTTTGTTATTCAATTCCTCTCCTTGTTTTCCTTGGATTTGTGCTCTGTATAGGGAGATAATAATCTGAATGTTACAGTAGGATCTGTCTGTATATCTATTTGGGTTTGTTAGTAAAACTTGTATCGACTATATGCCGGGAATTGGGCTTTTTCTAACTTTTTTCTTCTTGGGTTGGGTAAAAGATTTTCTTTATACTCATAAATGGTTGGGACGGTTAAATTTCTGATCTTAATTTGGTTGTGTAAAATTTTTTTCAGAAACCAAATCTATTTCTCTTCGGCCCCACCTCGACCATAAATAATGACCGGTCCATATAAACATATAAGTAAAGTAGTAAACATATAATTGAGATACTGACCGTGTTCTTAGCTTCGAAAGTACATCCCATCCTATTGAAATTCGTCTTCAAAAGAGCCAAAATATTCGACAGTGAAATCCGCCATTTTGAGAGTGCTAAGCAAATTGGTACTGTACTTGTGACGCCAATGAGTGACCTCCTTTAAAGTAAATGATTTGAACCTAGGAGTATCATTAGAGGTGTGAAGTTCAGGTTGTTGTAGTCTTGAGAAAGACTATTGGTGGTGACTGACATTTCGACGGCCTCAGCGGCTCTGAAGATGACCGCCGCTGAGGCCGTCGAAACGTCGGTCACCAACAATAGTCTTTCTCAAGACTATAACAACCTGGACGATCAACTTCACACTTCTTCTCCTTTAAGCAAATGTAAATACATACGTTTATAAAGTTTGTGGTACTGCTTTTTACTAAATTTTGAAGCGGTTGTAATTTGAATATCAGCGGTAATTTTTGTTAGCGGTAATTTCTGCGTCAGCGGTAATTTCTGCATCAATGTACAGTAGGTGCAGCCGTTCCACACGTTGTAACCAATAAATTATTGACATTATTTTAGCATTGTAACCAATAAATTATTGGGTTTTAACCAACCCCAATTTTTTCAAACCTTAACCCCCCGGCCGTATTTTCTCCGTTCCTAACCTCACCACATCCACTCCCCAATGGGTTATCTAACCCTGACCCCCGTGATACATGAAAGCTAAGTAAAAATCCTACTAACCTTTAATAATAAAAGGATCGTCCAGAAGACGATTGCTTGCCGCTGACCGGGATAAATGGCGTGCTCACCTCCCTCTATGCCCGTGATGTAATGTTTTCGAAAGAACAAGCATGTTCGCTATTGTTATCATTATTATCATTGTTTCTCAACCTTGTTAACAAGTTGTAACAATATTGATGACTGAACAATGCTGTAACAACATTTTTATTATGGCTGAACAACCTTTTTGACGTACAACATTGAAACAAGGTGTAGCTCAACATTGTGCACAGTTGGCTGCAACATTGGCTGTGCGTTTTTGCACGTGTATACGCATACACTCTGGGTTTACTTTATCCATTATGGCACATGTTGTGCCTGGCCTGGCCTCCACTTAGTGTTTCTGTGTAAACAACACTGAACGCGTCCAGCAGTCAACTTAAAATCGTAATTGAAATGCTTGGCGACACTCCAATCTAGTGTCTATATAAAAGCATTGTGTACTGCGGCGTACTGTGAGATCTACGACGCGGCCCTCAAAATATTAACAAGTGTGAATTTGAGCATTTGAACTGCAGTATTTGATGTTTAAAGCTTGTTTTATGACCTCCAAAACGTTCCAATTCTGTTAAAACGATGTAGTGGTTGAGCCGAAGTCAACATTATGGAACAGCTCTCACCTCTCAGCGAGTTCACGTCGTCCTGAAGACGTGAAAATGCTCAGAGTTGCGTTGTAAAGAGAACGAGGAAGGTGTTGAGAATACTCTTGGATGAAGAATTCTTTATTTTGAAGGCCGCGTTGTCGAGGTTGTCGTGTCGTAGATCTTAAACTCCCTATTGTTGAAATACAAATCGAAAACTGGACAATTGGACACACGAGGCGACAAATTGCGGGTGCACACGAGGACATGTCAGAGAAGGAAAAGGAAAATAAAATAACGTTCTTTGATTGGTTTATTTTAATGTTGTCGCAGAGACTAGTTGCTGTTTATACAATGGGACATGTTGCGGGGATAAACTTTTGTCTCCTCGACAAGATTTCGCATGATACATATACGACGGGGTTTGTCCCTGCAACATGTCCCCGTGACACGTCCTTGAGATTTGTCGCCTCGTGTGTCCCAACCTTAAAATATTTGTGTTTCGCTAACGTTTTCGTCTTTTATACAGAGAAGCATAAGTTACGCCTTTTTGTTTTCTGGCTCAAGTTTCGTTATTTATCTCCTGCAACTTTCCTGCAATCGTCTCTCAAGTAAAGCATTGGAGAACAACAAGATATTAATCGGCTACTGCATGATTGCAGGTAAACGAAACCTTTTATAAAAGTTATAACTTTTAAAACTTTTTTACAACGTTTCGGGGCACTGCCCCTTTCGTCGGGTCTTTCGTCAGAACTGCCACATATAAGCAGCTAAAAATCCGAGGCAGATTAAACTAAAGCCCGTTTTCCACTTCACCATTTCGCTCGCCGCTAGAGAAATATTTCGCCGATGACATAATTTTTTCCCGTTTTCATTGGTCGACAACTGAAAACAATGATGTCATTGTGGAAATATTTCACTAGCGGCGAGCGAAATGGTGAAGTGGAAAACGGGCTTTAGGTGCAGCGGCGGCATTTTTCGCCACTTTCGCTTCGAACTTTTTTGTTTCGGAAAGTCAATTTTATACCTTGGACCACATATTCATCACAGTCCATTCTCCTAGGTTTGATATCATTAGTGTACCTCTTTATTCAAAAACTTAATTAATTATTTTGGGGAAATAATGGTTTAACTTAAAGAAAGTATGAAAGCTCGTAGTAAAACGCCGTAAAAAGCTAGGAACCTTGCGTTTTTGTTTATTTCTTCGAGTGCTATCGTGTTTGGTTCCCAGTCACTCTAATGAAAAAGTGTATGCACCCAATTTTTTTTGGTTTAGAATAAAAGCACTCCTAAAATTAGGAAGGATGTTCTTTTAAATTTTGGCGATTCAAGTTTTTGTAATATGCAAATAAGGCATGTGATGACGTAAGATAAGGAAAGCAGAATTGTCGAAGATCTATTTTCGAGTATATATATACTTCAAAACCATTCATCAAACTTTCTCCAAACATTGCATTTATTTACAGACAAATAAACTAAAAAAGACAGTTCAAGTTATGTAGTCGTCATTTTGTTTCCAGACCTCTAAATTCAGGCTCAGAAAATCTTTGTTTTCTGTCATAGCAGAGTTTACTACAACTTCACACTTTAATATTAGATTAGTTAAGTTTGTAGAATCTTCCTTCAATATTACCAACTCCAAAATTATCAGCACAATTGAGAGAAAACAAATAGTTTTGTTTTTTAAATAAGAGGTCTGGAAACTAATCGGTTACCACAACGACTATATAACTTCCCTAGGAAGTAACCTAGAATTCACTTACGGAAAATACTTTTTCAATACCGATAAATTTGATATCGTCAAGATTGTGTGGTGATGAGTAAAAATGCACTGCCATCTCACAACTCGTCTTGTTGGTTTAAACTGAGTAGATGTCGATCCCACGTATTGCAATTCATGCATGCATGATATTCTTCATACATGAAACTACGTAAATAATGTTAACGGAGGTACAACGTACAGTTTGTTTTAGATATATGTAGATAGACACCTTTATTATATCCCGTGTAAGATCTTCCCGCATAAATTATTTACAAAGATCACATTTCCTAGTATCACACATAAAGCATCCCAGTTGGCCCATTTGTTCATTTACATTAGATTGTTTAGGCCTAGAAGGTGCAATAATCTCCTTGAGATTCTTATCTCCTAAAAGCTGGAATTGTAGACATTATGCCCGGTTTCCATATAGTCAGTCGCCGACTGTTTTTTTCTGTATGGAAACAGTCGGGAAAGTTGAACTTTGAACAGAATTCAATTTTCAGAACAGTCGGCGACTGATCGGCGACTAGTCAACGATATGGAAACACAAATTTTACCTGTCTGAGTCGTCGCCGACAGTATCCCATAATGCACTTTGCGGCTAATTTCAAAATGGCTTCCCAAGTAACAACCCATTGTCGGCGACTTTCAAACCGTTGTCCATGACTTTCGTGACTAGATGGAAACATGAGTCGGCGACTGAGTCGGAGACTGGTCGCCTACTGAGTCGCCTACTGTTACGACTATGGAAACCAGGCTTAAGAGGGAATACTCTCCCGAGATTTAATCTGTTGTCATTTTCTCCTATACTGTATAGTAAAATTACTGTAAATACACATGTATTATACAGTTGTACATATTCCTGTATACTGAGCAATGCCCGGGTTTGCTGGAATCTATTTGGACGATAAGAATTCTTACCAGCCAATGAGATAGTCAAATGGAAATCCCACGTAAATCCCCCAATAAAATATTTTGTATTTTTCAATAGGTCTTATCAGTTTTCTCTATTGTTATTACCGTGGGCCTGTGAGAAATGAACGAAGTGTTGATATTATGAGATGGTGCCTTCAAGGTTTAGCGTTGTTCCTCGTTTATTACAGTATCCGCTGCGATCAGATTTCTTTGACGTTTGTTCTAATACTCGTGGCCAGCAGATGGGTTTCATTGCAGCAGATATGTTTGTATCTAGTTACAAGAAGATGGTGAGTGTAAGTTACTTGTATAAGGGTGCTAAGGGTGCTAATGACGACCGGCGGAATAAAATACCAGGCGTATTTAGAGTAGCGTTTATCTGAATATATACAGTATATACGCCCGACTATTTAAATGAGTATATGTCAGAACAAAAGGCATGAATTCAACCGCAAAACCAAATTAATATCACAAATAATGAATTCTGTTTTTCGACTTGAATTCACGCTTTTTGTTAAGGCCGTCAGGTTGCATCGTATACGCAGTTGCGCTGTCCAATCAGCCTCCCGGGTAAGCAATTTACGATCTATCATGTTGTTGTCACTAATTTTTTCAATACAGATGAAACTGAAATCCGACAAAGAATGTGGACTATTGTTATAATGAATAGCCACTTCACAAGTCTTCTTATTAGTATTCATGGAAGATTTGTGATTACGGAATCGAACCTTAATAAACTGTGTAGAGGTAGATCCTAC
Source organism: Chrysogorgia sp. JL179-B06 (assembly GCA_035772405.1). Classification (NCBI taxonomy): domain Eukaryota; kingdom Metazoa; phylum Cnidaria; class Anthozoa; order Scleralcyonacea; family Chrysogorgiidae; genus Chrysogorgia; species Chrysogorgia sp. JL179-B06. The sequence goes on from JAYKKM010000047.1 coordinate 2,754,596, forward strand.
ATATTGCACATTGCACTTCTGACAAGAAACAACATAAATAACTCCTGCAGAAGTACAATTCTCCTTAATCTTGTAGGATCTACCTGTGGAAAAACTAGTGAAACTATCCGCCTGATGGAAATAATTACTCGGGCTACCTGTGGTAGCCGAGTCTAGGTTTGGGCTCTGTTTATTATTATTTTTATTATTATTATTTTGTCGTTGTCGCGAAATGGCAATTATTGCATCATTGTTGACTAAATTAGTAGACTAGTGAGCGAGACTATGAATGTGGGATTACTACACATGCGCAGTCAAGTGATCCCAAACAATTATTGCATCATCCCGATCAACCTCGTACCCAGGCTTTTTACCTGCGAAACTGCGCGCATATATACATGTGCCATTGTGATTTACTCATTTTATCACCTTTCTAACTTTCTTCGAGTGTTCTTCACTGAAAATCTTTGATGTGGCTGGCAAGTATCTTGATCTTATATACGCTCACAATCCCGATCGCTTTCGAAACGGGTTGGTCTGCGATTTCGAGAACGGTGTACTCGATCAAATTATCTGTTTCCATACGCTTTTTGTCCCCTAAATGGGCCCTTTCTCGATATATGAGCAACCGAAATTTAAAATTATTATAACATCAACCAAAGTCAGTTTTAGGGTTAGGATTTGGGTTAGGGTTAGGGTTAGGGTTAGGATAAGGGTTAGGATTAGGGTTAGCGATTATTTGAATTTCGGTTTGTTCATATATCGAGAAAGAGTCTACATGGAGAAAGCGGGTGAGATCAGGAAGAAAGTACGAATTGCTAAGGCAGAAGCTGAGAGATTGAAGGAGAACAGAAAGATCACAATGATAGGGAGAAAGAACAGGGCTATCTTGCAAGAATAATGCAACATATATCTCTATTGCTGCCGAACAAGGCGTAGTCGAATGTTGTCAAGCGATTTTGAAGACCACCGTTGGTTACCATATGTGGTTTACAGAGGGAAAAACAACACTCATTCCCAAACCAGGTGGATTTGCTAGTGATAACCAGAGACCAATCACGTGCCTGAATACTGAGTATAAATGGTTTACATCATGTCTATACTTGGACCCATGGATCGGCATCTAGACGAATACGACCTTATGGAAAGACAACAAAGAGGGGTAAAAATATGTTGTAGTGGAACAATGAACAACCTGTTGGTTGATAGAACTGTGACTCGTGACTGGAAGAAAGGTAAACATAACCTAAGTATATGGCTTTTGTGGATTTCAAGAAAGCCTACGATTCTGTAGACCATAACTGTCTAATTGAAATGATTGAAGTGCTAAGGTTTCCACGGCTGAGCGAGGTTATACGTAATTTGTGTTCAAGTTGGAATACAAAGATTGTGGCTACAACGAGTCGGCGACATGAAACGTCCGAGACCATAATATTTAACAAAGGTCTGCTCCAAGGGCGATGCTTTATGCCCAAGGTTATTTACCTTGTGTATGAACCCTAGTGTATAGCATGGCAATTGAGAGCGATGGAGGGGTATCGCATATCGAAGCCTATAAGTACCAAGGTTACGGATCTGCTTTACATTGACGATCTTAAAATCTTTGCTGCTGCCGAGAGCAAACTGAACAGAGTGCTGACATCAACGAAGACAGCCATGGAGGAGATGAATCCAGTCTCAAGTTGTCTGAGTCATTGGCAATAACGAAGGGACGCAATACAAGTTCCTGGGTGTCCTAGAGAGCTTGTTGCAAGAAGAAAGGTTGGCCCTTGATTGTGCTGTGAAGGTGTATCTACAACGAATGTCAGTAATTTGGTCCTTTTTCAGATTATAACCGTGTTATTGCTTCGAATCAGTTTGCCTTGCTGGTGTTGAGCTACTTAACGTGGACACAGCATTGGCGAATTACAGAGATGAAGAAGATTGGCGGAAAACACCCATGTGGTTCATTAGCCCTGCTGTATCGTCCTAGGGAGAAAGGTGGAAGAGGTTTGTCCCCCACGTCTTGACTGTTTGTCCTGTTCTGGTACAGAATATTTAAAGTATCTTTCAAGGCATAATGCGGCCTTGAAGATTCTGTTTTTTGAGCTATTACGAGATCTGAAGCTTATTGATGAGGTGCCACCTGGTATTATTCCCCAGTGAAGCCGAAGCCTATATACGAGAATAGAGTTCCCGTGTATGCAGATTATCAGGAAGTGAGAGCCAACAGAGTAGACGCCTACTCTGTTGTTCAGGGTTCATAAATCCTGCACATATTATGAATTATTTAAGATAGATAATTAAGCTCCTACATGTATGTATGAACAGATTCATTGAGATGAAAATTGTTCTTTAGATATAGTATAGTAAAATACCTTCAAGGAATTTCTTAACCCGCTCCTATAGGATAGTAGGGTTTCTATTAACCGATCAATTTCAAGTCCCGACATAGGAAAGATCAGTTTTCCTGCGCTGCGTTGAGACCTCTCAAGAGCATCAATATTAAGTTATCCACATCCCCGCCAGCTCCACATCGCAGTAGTCCAATATGGGTAGAATTATCAACTTACTGTATATAATCTATTCACACAAACAATCGGGGTAGAATCCCTAATACGTCTTATAGTAAACCCAATTTGAATGGACCCCTATATATTTGCACTATATGCACTCCTAGACATTTGAACGAATTTGATATTTTAAAGGGGACCCATTGTATGATAAAGATGCACTTTCTTGTTTCAATCTTCAGTCTTGTCTTAACAATAGTGTGAGACAAGTAATTTCTTTCTTAGCGATTGACGGTAGAAACAGCAGTAGACTTCCCCAATTTCTGTTCAGTGCAGGTACTGCACCCAAAAATTAAGTTTGAGCTGTTTAGTTATTTAGTTTGTCCTATGAAACAATTAAATCAAACAACACAAAGCAAAACAGAGATATTGTCCACAGAAAATCTATTCAGTTTGTCAAATGAATGGACTATTACTTAATTCAAGTAAAATAAACTACAAATCTTAAAGGGGCAGTGTCATGAGACGCGCATGCGCCAGTTTTATGATGAAACTTGAAAAAGTTAGGCTAACTTTTTCAAGTTGGTATTTCCAATATGGCTTCTATAGAGGGCGGAATGGTTTCTCTGCTTTCACCATGAAAAAGGTAGCCTAACTTTTTCAAGTTTCATCATAAAACTTGCGCATGTGCGTCTCATGACACTGCCCCTTTAACACATACCCTGTTATTAAACTGTATAATTCTCTTTCGGTTCTCCTGATGTTACATATTAGGGATTTTAAGATGTACGAAGCGGCCCTCAAAACGTTAACTAGCAGTGTGAATTTAAGCATTTGAAAGAAGCCATGGTAATTTAACTACCGTATTATTTGAAGCTTGTTCTATGACCGACAAAACGCTGCAGTTCTGCTAAAACGATTGTAGTGTTTGAGTTAAAGTCAACATTAAGGAACAGCTCTCATTTCTAAGCGAGTTCACTTCGTCCTGAAGACGTGCTGGAAATGCTCAGAGTTACGTTGTAAACAGAACGAGGACGGTGTTGAGAATACTCTTGGGACTACAAATTATTCATTGTCTTTGTTAACATGAAGAATTATTTTGTTTTGAAGGCGGCGTCGTCGAGGTTGCCGCGTCGTAGTACCTTCTGCCGTTATCCCAGACCGCTATTAAAATACCATTTGATTTTTATTATTTATTTTTTTATTATAAAGAAGGAGGGTGACGACCTGGCAGTAAAAACTGATAAACTAACGCCCCTCTTTTCTCGTGTTATATTCTTTAGGATTCCCTATCGTCTTCAGTTATTGTTCTTAAAGCCACGGTTAATCACCATGGATGAGTACGAGAGGGAAGGACGCGAAGAAACTGCTCGAGCTTTGAAGGAATTACGAGAATATTGTGAAAGTCCAGACTGTGACACTTGGCGAACAGTATCAAGACTAAAGTCTCCAAAAAGGTAACATGCTTTCTGTTACATGAAATTGAATATGAATGAGGAACGGCCCTCGGTAATAGAATGTTTGCGCAGTCTTTGTATAAAGGATGTCTTGTTCAGACTGTTCTGTCTGTCTGTCTGTCTGTCTGTCTGTCTGTCTGTCTGTCTGTCTGTCTGTCTGTCTGTCTGTCTGTCTGTCTGTCTGTCTGTCTGTCTGTCTGTCTGTCTAGGCAACAACTAATTACTGGAAAACCCTTTCAGAATGTCGAACCAGTCATATGTTAATAATGATGCACAAAGCATTAAATAATATTGCCCCTTCGTATCTACGAGACCATTTTAGAATCTCCAGCATCAATAATACCCATTCACTAAGAGGTCAAGAAATGACGTTCATTCTCCCGAAACCACGTGCGGAATTTAAAAAAAAAGTTTTGTATATACTGGAGCTAAACTTTGGAATGATATACCAGAGATTGTTAGATGTATTAAGAATCTAAATAGCTTCAAACGATATCTTCAATCATCGCTTCCTTAGTTGGATTAATTTATTGTTTTTATAAACTGTATATATATATTATTTCGGCTTTCTTGTAAAGCAGTTTTTATAACTGAAGAATTTTCGAATTTAAATAAATATTTGTCTGTCTGTCTGTCTGTCTGTCTGTCTGTCTGTCTGTCTGTCGGTCCGTCCGTCCGTCCGTCCGTCCTTCCTTTTTATCGAATATTAATTTGCTTTAGTATTTTGTAATGCCAGTCTGCAATTTTTTTAACCTGCATGACTGATTTTCCTTCCCCAGAAATAATTGTTGTAAAGACTACATTTTATTGTAAGTAAATGTCTCTCCAAATGAAACAATAAAAAGAAAGAAGGATGGTTTTCTTTGCTAGGTTTGCTTCCTTTATGTCTGACGCAGTGCACTTGACAGAAGATGAACTTACTCAATATGAAGATGCGCCCTTTGATACTGCGCCATTTTTAACCAGTGACGAAGATAGTGAACCTGAACTAGCAGCAATGAACTTGGACTTCAATGAATAAAGTACGAGAGAAAAGCGTTGGATTAGTTTTGGCTCTCTCAGATGGCGCAGTTTATTTCTTCAATTCCGTTGGTTTGATCTTTAGCTCAAAACCACGCTCTTTCAATCGCCAGTCTCCAAGTTTCGCATTTTCTGAAAATGTTTTAAAATATTTTCAAACTTGCTGAAGTTACAGTACAGGTACGTTGAAGCTACTGATTTTGATGTGGGTCTATGGTGATCCTGTGTCAGTAAGCGGGGATTACAACGAAGTAATTCGTGTTTGTTGAAACTGGCTTCTTGTTTGTTGAAACATTGTATTATATGTACGTATAAATAGTAAGTAAATAGTAATTTTACCCATTCTCGATTGCTTCTTGTTCACACCATGCATGCATACAAGTGCCGACCTCGTGCAGTACATCTTTGTGCAAGCAAACAACGTCAAACGATGCGTGCTCTGTTATACAGAAACCCCATATTTTTATAATATTTATAATATTTTTATAATTTTATTATTTTTATAATCAAAACTAAAATAGATTTGAGATTGTTACCGTCAAATTTACAATCAGTGAGTCGATTTCCTGGCAGCAAATGCTTTCTGGTTCTGTTGACATATGAGTAAACACAGGCCACACGAACACCATGTTGTTTGCCCAACTCGTCTAGAATCTGTCATTATCCCGTTGTCTTCTAACAAAATCATTAAGTCATTAATCTTCTTAATCATTATTCTTCTAAATCATTAATCTTCTCTTCCTCTGACAAAATCATTTGAGGGGTGTTAGTGGCACAGTGGGTAGCACACGTGTCTTTCACTTCTGCAACCTGGGTTCGATTGCTGCTCAGTGCAGTTATCAGATTAAAGATTTCGCCTTGGCCGCAAGTGAGTATAGAGTGCTTCCACTCTACCAAATACCGCAGGTTTTCTCCGGGTACTCCGGTTTCCCCTTGTAATAACACTGGACCAATATAAGGTCCAGTAAGGGTAGCCCTTACTGGACCTCTATAGGGAGAACAGTTTAATGAATGATAGGGTTATCGTATAAAAGTTAGTTAGTTTAGTTAGTTAGTTAGTTAGTTAGTTAATCTGAAGAGCTATCGTCACTTTTTACTTCCTTTCTCGGTTCAAACATATCAGGATGAGCGCTTTCAGCCATGGAACAGCACGACTATGTTTTTGTTTTACCACGATAGGTTCCCACGGGGATCCGTTCTGAGGCCCCTATTATTCTCAATATTTTTCGAAGACCTATACCATAATGTGCAGGAGGTGATGACGAGGAACTTGAAATGTATGCGGACGACACAATTTTAACTTGTATTGGCGAGATGGTGGATCAAGTGGTTTTCAAATTGAACGTTAGTTTTTGTGAATGATTTATGTCATGGAAATGGAATGACATTTCATGCTCATTATGCGCGGAAACTTTGTAGGTCCTTTACCGGGATATGTCACGTGGACAAATTAAATCGCATATTTGTGTATACCACCACCACTGAAAATCTTCTTTCTATATATATATGTATATGTATATATATTCAAATACATATACATGTATGCATATATGGAAAAAGTGACTGCCAACCGGGAATCGAACCCTGATCTCGACTCCGAATCAACGTTTCGGTATTATATACTATCTAAACAGTTACGGTATATATACATTCGGTATACAGTATATATATATATATATATATATATATATATATATATATATATAGTATATATTTTCGACCCTGAAATACTATTCTATGCTAAAGAAAATCTAAAAGACTGGGGTGAATTTTCATCGTAGTGGCACTTTAAGGGTTTCTTTTAGGGTGGCTTGAAAAATATTAAAACGGTAATTTAATATACAATTTGAATTCTGAATGAATGTATATATATATATATATACATTCATTCAGAATTCAAATTGTATATTAAATTACCGTTTTAATATTTTTCAAGCCACCCTAAAAGAAACCCTTAAAGTGCCACTACGATGAAAATTCACCCCAGTCTTTTAGATTTTCTTTAGCATAGAATAGTATTTCAGGGTCGAAAGTGATCGATGTAAAAATAAACTAAAAAATGTATTTTGAAGTAAGTATTTTGAGCTCTGAAATCACTATTATTTAGGCCACCATTACTAAAAACGTGTTCCAAGTGAGCCCGCAATTTCAAAAGGTAATATTGTTTATGACGTCAGATTCTCAATGCTGCGCCTGAATTTCGGTCGAGGTTATTTGTTTTCTTGTTTTTTTCGAGAAGTAGATGAAATGTTCAGCCTTTCAGACGAAGAATTTGAAAAAACGACCTTGATTTACTTGAAGAATTAGCCACGTGGAGTCTTCGCGTTGAGAATCTGACGTCACTTCGTTACGCTGGTGAAGAACATGAGCGATTAATGGCGGACATAACAACTCCAGATTCCGAGTAAGAAAAATAACACTTGCCATCGCAAAACGGTTCCGACCGAGTAATATTTAGAAGCTCTGCTTTATAAATACGTAAAAATATCGATAGGTAAAAATTTGATCGTAGTGGCACTTTAACCCATATATAGATGGTTATATGATTTTCACTACCTTCAAAATCATAAGCACTGAACAATTTATTTATTTAATTTAATATTTATGCAGGATGCTCCGCTCACAAATGGTGGTTTTCAGGGAGGTCCTGTCGTAAATATATAAGTAGTGTAAAATACAATGTATTCATTGTACAACAATGACGAGACTTCAGTTTGTTAAATTATATAATTTCATTTAATCTAAAGCAAAGTGTAATTTCTACAAGATATAGGTCATTCAAGCAATATTGTCTTCTCGAAAACATTTTAATTCCACCCTGTCAGATTTACATATATTCTATCATCGAGTTTCATATGAAAAAAACTGGAAAAAAAATTAGGTTTCATTGTCTCTCAATTTTGTTCAGTAAGTCCATTTTCTCCGTTTTCCGTGTCATTTTTACTTGCGTCCATGACAACAAGGCGGTGGGCAGGCTCGTATACAGGTGTGTGCGCACACCGGAGGACAAGGAGGAGGTGGTCCTGGTGGTGCTGGGTTTCCTTGGGGACCAGGGGGACCTAGAGGCCCTTCTGCTCCTACATCACCTGGGGGACCTTGGTGACCAGAGGGACCTGGTGGTCCTGGAGGTCCGTCTCTTCCTCCTGGACCAGCGGGGGAACCGGGTTGTCCTGGAGGACCAGCTGGACCTGGAGGTCCTGGTTGACCGAGAGGTCCTTTAGGGCCATCTGGTCCTTGGGGACCAGGTAATCCCATGGGACCGTCAGTACCCGGCGGACCTGGCGGTGGTGCAGGTTGTGCTACTGCTGGAGGTGGGGGTGGAGGTGGTGGAGGCGGGTGACAACATGTGTGAGAACAGGCTGGAGCGCATGTCATTGAGCATCCTCCTCCACATGGGTTGGCTTCTCTCTTGTAAACTATTGCGAAAAAGATTATCAAAAGTTAAAACGTAATGCAATATTAACTTTTATATGAGTGGATTTGACCGCCATTCAGTTTAGTTGCTAATACAGTTTATAAGTTATTTTTCTAATAGATTTTTGTAGTTTTCCATGAAGTTTGGCGTACAAAACGTTACTGGGTCCTTTTTCTCGTTGCAGGGTGGGTCCTTTTACCCGTCATCTATCCTCAGAAATCTCTATCACATGTCCTAATCATGGCAATCTTTGTAATTTAGCATACATTTTTAAATCTTTAAACAGGAATTTTGCATTCCAAATAATTCATACAATGGAATTAAATCTTTATGACAAACGTAGATTGAGCTGTCATTAAGTATTCGAAAATTATTACTAAACCAAAAAATATTGAGTTATTAGTCTCTATACTTTAAAAAAATGTTTTGTCTCAATAACATTTTCAACAAGAGAAACTGTAGTAAGCCACGGCCCATGTTAACATGCGGTTTTTTTTCTAATTTTGGTCATATGCAAATATAACTTGTAATTTGTATTAACAAAAATCAGATGTCTATATCTAACAAAAAAGGCAACCGCGCCAATTTATGGTAAATATATGCGAAACACATAAGAAACAATATATGTTTAATTATTTTCGTAATGATGTAATTTATGTGGCAATTTTTGGTAGTAGTTTTATGGGATTTTGCGCGTTGTCAAAGATAACAATTTCAAATTAGCCATGACTTTGTTCATGCTTGATTCGTTACAATTGTGGAGTATTTTGAATGCGAGTGTGCTTGTTTTCCGTGTCTGTATCACGCGTGTGATCCAAACACGCGAGATGTTTGGGAGAACGCGAACCGGTGGTCGAGTGTTGTTTTAGCTTTTCAAAATACGAAATGATTTTCTGTGGCCAAAAAATATCGAAATCCAGTGGTGGAGATCATTAGAAATAATCTTGTGTTTACGTGTTTCTCAAAAACCTTTACGAAAGTGAATTTCTTTGTCGATAAACAAAAAATCTCATTGCGCTATAGGCAGACAACGGAAATATTTCCTTACGTACGTAGCCCTACTGGTGTATGACACCAGTAATCTAAATTACCGCGCTGCAGCCCAACAGTCTAATATTAAGTAAAATAAAAAACACGCTAAACATAAACGCTAAGCTATATACTTCGTAATTAATATCAGACAAAAAATATTCGTTTGACTGATCAGACATTGTGAAACTGTACATAGTGTCATCAGAATTTACGCCTTGTTTTCGCTGGTGGCTATCTTTTTAATATTCATTGGTTTATAAATTTGAAAGACACAGCTAAATTTAAGTGATGCTGTGATATAAAATATGTATTTCACACTCTAGCTTTTTGGCTTAATTATGTACGTCAGTGAACACATACAACTAAACAAATAGATATACGAGTGCGCAGCAGAGATGACGTCGCTACTTTTTGTTAACATTAATTTTTAAGTTCGAAATAATGAAAATGTGTATTTTTCAATTATTTGGGAGACGAAGGAACAATATAAGCAATACACTGATACAAACGGCAAAACCGTAAGAGCTCAAATATCACAAAAAAATGTCGCTTTGATAAGACTTGTGATATGTAAGAATTAAGTTAGCTGAAATTAAAACTTATGTTAATCTGATCTAGTCCATTAATTGATGTGTACACTACATGACATTACTTTTATCGCCACAATGGCCACCAATCTGCTGTTTGTTTACTCGCTTCGTCTTACCGATACAAATATAAGGTTATGTATATAATAATATCGAGGTATAAGTGGATAATTTGTTGACTTACGATTAGCATTCCTAGCTGCGGCGTATGAAACTACCACCAAAAGGCAAGCGACGAAAAGTTTCATCCCCATCTAAAAAGACGGAAAAAGAAAGGTCAGTTGATTAATAGAATTTAGATCGAGACGTAAAATCATTGCGATCATTTCTTTATGAATTATACATGAAGTTTCCTTTGCAAAATCATTTATTTTTCCAACAACCGCAACGACAGTCCTTACCTCAACAAACAAAGATACTATCTAACGGAGGACAAAAGGTTAGCTGCATTCATAAACGGTTGATCTATTATTTAGGTGCGCACGGCGAAATTACTGAACCTTGACGGAACTGACGACTCTGCTATCTCTTTGTCTTCACGGCTCAAGAGACATGAATTGTGAACCGGAATAAGACGCTGGTACTAAGCACAAAGCACCACAAGATACGAACAATGATCGCTTGTCACCAAAAACAAAAGAATTACTGACCGTTGTAACAGTTTTTTATCTCTAAGTTGCGATATGTTGCTTTAATTATTTCCGCTGAGAGGTACTGTATATCGCACAATCCAACGGTTTTTCCTTTAATTGCTCCTACCGTTGTTTAACCTTTTTCAATATAATATCGAGTAGCCGTGATAAGGTCAAGTTTTTCGGGAAAATATATAGTTATTCCTCGTTTTTTGAAAAATATTGAAGAAATAACCAAAATAAGTTAGTTTCTACTAAAACAATTAGATTATTCGTTTTCAATTTCTAAATACTGGGCTTCAAGACGAGTTCACACGAAATGCAAGCCTATCTATACATTAAATAAAACTAAAACCCTACATCACATTAAATTTCGTTTTTTCCAAAATGTAGCGTTGGGTCTGGTAAGTTTTCCCATGACCTCATACACTAACGAGCCCCTCATATAATAATGATGATAATCATTATAATCATGATGATCACTGCACGAAAAAATGGAGAGCAAATTTATTCAAATGTTTCATTTACTGTAGGAGTAAACATGGTAAATACCGCATTTACTTCATATTTACTCAAAAGTTAGTATATATATATATATATATATATATATATATATATATATATATATCCTTAGGGATCGCAACAGCAAGGAAATCGATGCAGGAAATCGAGAACAACGCATTGAAAACGTCTATTGTACAACCGCGTTGGTGGCGTAGATACGTAGATGATTCTAATGCATGTCTCAAGAGCGGGGATGTTGAACTCTTTTTACATCATTTGAATTCCATCAATCCCCATATCCAATTCACAGTTGAGGTACCGACATCCAGTAATGGTCAACAAAGTATAGCTTTCCTCGATACGAATATAGTGGTGAATTTCGATGGTCGACTTGACGTCAAAGTTCATCGCAAATCCACACACACCAACAAGTATTTAAGTTATGATTCACTTGCATAGTTCTACACAAAGCAAGAGAGCGGTAGTTGAAACATTACTTAATCGGCAGTGGTTTTACCATCGAGCGATGAATTACGGAACGAGGAAAAGAGTAAGGTTCTAAGTGATCTTAAAGTGAACGGCTACCCTGGTAAATTTGTCGAAAACTCCATCGGGTCGGTCCACCAGAACAACAGACAATTAACAACGCCGAAAGGTTTTGGCGTTATCCCTTATGTGAAAGGTGTGTCAGAGAGAGTTCAAGGTGTCCTCCGAAAAGCTGACATAAAGACCGCTTTTAAACCGCTACTGACATTATGTAAAATATTTTAAAAACCAAAGGGCCGTCCTACGCAAGATTATATAAGGTAAATGTAAATCGTGCTCATTTACATATGTAGGTGAAAGCAAAAGATCATGGAGTTCCCGTGGACTCGAACATAAGCCCGGTACAAGAAAACAAAATGATTCTGCCATTAGAAATCATGCCGAAAGTGCTGGACACGACATACACCCTAATGATGTTATAATTTTGGAACGAGGTTATAATAACAAACGTGAACGTTTATTTTTAGAGTCCTTGCATTCTACTATAGATAGTAATACTGTCAATAAAAAATGTGAATTTCCACAATCTTATACGCCATTATTGCCGCGTGCAATAATATTTAATGAGATTGGACGCAGGCGTTCTGTAGTCTTACTTTCAACGTTTTATCCATTTATACTATCAGTTGAAAGGATTTATGGTGAAGGAAAATTTCGAGTGTTGGAATACATACATTTTAAGACCAAACCGGGACCAGTTGCGAAAAATGAAGGGCTTCAGGTCCGTTCTCAAACGGGCAGCACGCGTCCACGATGGTGACTCTGTTGCCTTCCTTTACTACTATATCTGGGCGGAGACGGCTGTTAGAATCAGGAACGGTGCGATCGGTTATGACTTCACCAAAACGGACTGCAGTGGTGAGGCGTTCTACGATTTTGTCATGGCGTTGACGACTTGTTACCAGGTTTGTATGTGATCTACTGATCGCTTATACATGATATATCATCCCGAGCGGTAATATTTCGTTGAATTCCTCCGAGCGGAGGGTCTATAAATGATCAGTATATCCTCTCGTCTTGAAATGACGGTAATCAAAATTTCTCAAATGCCCTTAATTGAAATAACGATAATCATGAATCCTAACCAATCCCTAATTGTAATGCTAATCCTAAACCCTAACCCCCCGGACGGGATTTCATCTACTCCCCGGACAGGATTTCAGTGACTGCATGATTTTTTTAATTGCTTAACCATGACGGAATCTAATTATGTGAGATTTATTAAAATATACCTGTAAGCATAGCTATAAATTCCACATTTGGTACTACCGCATTTAGGTTATTTTGCATGCAACAGCTCCTAAAGTAAACCATCCATTTTTGTAACGACTTTTAAATTATCCATTTTTATTCATTAACATTCCTCGGCGCCATTGGTATACAAATCCTTATTTGTTCGATCTTTTTCGGCGAAATTATACCACCCTTTGGCTTGCAGATCTTTCCCAGAGACGTTACATGCTACGCATCTCGGTTTGTACTGAAATATTACGGGAAGAAAATTTTTACGTTAAGACATTGCACTTGGTCAATGTGTTTTTAATGAAATGCTTCTATCCAACATTCTAATCGCCAGTTGTTATTTTAAATAATGAGTTACGTGGAATCAGATGAGAGAAGTGGAGCAGCTGCCAGCGATTGATTTTCGCTGTCAACAAACATGTTCCATTACTACGTGATATCTAATCAGAGGCGTAGGAGGGCTGAATTAAGGTCTTGAGCCCCCCCTAAACTTTTAAATGGGAGCAAATCAGGACAAGCATTGTCTAAATTTAATGTTTTTTCCCAATTGTATTAGTACGACTATATAGAGGCTAAGACAGAAGCTACTTAAGGTAATCTACCTACCGTACGGGCTTCATCTACGCGAGATTTCACAAACTGGTGCTGCCTGAAGTGCATTTAGCCAACCCCTAAACAATCTCGTTCCCAGATTTGGGAACGGATTGACCCCTAAACCCTTGCCATGCACGCGAGTGTTAGATTGTCTTTTCAAGGTTCTAGAGGTTTTTCCGTGGAAGACCCCCGGACCCCCCTAAAAATGCGGTCACTGATTACCTGCTTGTCGACTTCAGCCCCCCCCCCCCCCCCCAACTTTAGATCCGTAACTACGTCTGTGTCTAATAAACACTTGGGATATTGAAGACAAACGATGTGTTTACACACCTGAACTGTAACGCGTTAAAGGGACACTCCACCCCTCAAACCAGTGTTGCTTAAATGAAAGTTCTTTGTCGCCTAACATGTTTACCTTATTTTTAGTAAATTGAAGGCCGCCATTTTTGTGCTGATTGCGAAAATGCGGTCGCTCTCATTAATTTTTACGTCATTGAGTACACAGAAACCATTCACAATAGCATGACAATAGCGTGGTTTTAGTCTATTGTGCAGAATTTCTATTCCTCCTATTGTGAACGATTTCTTTGCATAGTGTTTCTGTCACTCAATGACGTCAAAAATTAATGGCAACGACCGCATTCAGAAAAAAATGGCGGCCTTCAATAGCGGTCCGTCGAGATGACGTCAGTACCGATGTTTGTCCGCTTTTACCCATAATTCTTGCGGCCATAACAAAAGAAATAGCTCATTTGCAATCATTTGTGAGTCAAATTTGGTTTGTTTGTCCGCTTTTTGAGCTATTAATAGCAGCCAGACTCTACGCTATTAATAAAAAAACACGAGAAACCTTCTTTCAAATTTCTCTAAAACTAAAAAGTTTAGCAACTAATATCCCTTCTCATGTAAAGCGACAAAGAACTTTAATTGAAGCAACACTGATTTTGGGGATGGAGTGTCCCTTTAAGCTAATTGACAGAATTATGTGCTGTTTCACCGTGATGTTAGATTCGATTCCTCTTACAAGTCAACAAAAGAAACTAATTAAAGTCACACAGTTTTCAAAGAATATTATATTTATATCCAGTAAATTGAATGACAATTGTGTCAAAAATTTAACAACGATTAGATTTGAATTAGATTTATATCGTGAACTTTTCTAATGCTTCGAGTCTTTCAAATTAAAAAAAACATAGTCCTTGGGTCAATCGATAGTCATCCAGCCAGCATTCAATTAGACTTCCTATTTGCGTCCATGGCAACACCATCCGGGGCAAGAGCTCACGCAAGTGTGTGCGCAGACTGGTGGACATGGTGGTGGCGGTGGGGGTGGTGGTGCTGGATCACCTGGTGGACCAATAGGACCTGGTTGTCCTGGGGGACCGAGTGGGCCGGCTTCACCAACGGGACCAACTGGGCCAACTGGACCTGGTGGGCCTTGGTTTCCTGATGGACCTGGTGGACCTGGAAGCGCTGGTGGTGGTGGAGGGGTGGTGGTGGGGGAGGGGGTGGAGGAGGAGGAGGAGGAGGAGCACAACAGGATACTACACAAGACGGAGCACAATAACTAGGACATCCTGGAGGACAAGGGTTTGCCTCTCGTGTATCTAAAAATAAAAACAAAAATTTGAATCAGCATATTGTTTATGTTTGGAAAAGCTCATACAAATCATTTCACACTTCATGAAACAGATATCGTCTTCAATACTTTTAGGGTTACGTGAAGTTACTAAATGATTTGTTTCATCAGTTGTTTTTGTTTCAGTGATATTTTATATCGAAAACTTGTTATTATTTCGAAAATATTTCCTAGTTTAGCTATGTATTGGCTGCGTCTTTTCCTGTTAAAATAATTTTTTAGAAATATAGCAAATTTCTTTCTTTTTCACCCAGGCAAATGGATAAAAGTTCGAAATAATTTTACGTAAGGTTAATGAAAACTTTAGTTGAGAGAGAAATTACAGGCTCTGCGTATTTCTGATTTGAAACATCAACGAATAATTTGTGACGTGTCAAAGCTTAGGACATATGCTAAATTCAACCTTCTCTGCAGACATTACAATTAAAAACGGTTAAAAAGCAATAAGCAGAAAAGGCTAATCATTGTAATATAGCTACAGTAACTGATCTTTATGCTATTCATCTCTGTTATATTGTGAGTGAATTTTGTTTCTCGTTGATTTACTGCTACCAGCAAACGAAATAATAGACGATGATCTTGCAATAAATATTTAATGTAGATTATCCATGTAGATAACTTGGTTATCTAACTTGGTTATCTAACAAGTTATAGATATTTATCCTAATTCTAATTAATTTAAAACAAGGCTGTAGAGTGTTATTTCGATACTTACATTTGCGAGGATGTGCGTAAGCACACGCGAGGAATACCAACAAGCAGCTCACAATAAGTTTCATTTTTAGGAACTAAATTGAAACAAGGAAGAAATTGAAAGGTTAAGAACATGTAAAGTACGATAATAATGTAAATAGGAAAATGCTCGCAATACATGATGAACAAAAAACAAGTTTAGTCCAACTTTTAATAGTTAGAATAACATTTGAAACAGCTGGGAAAATGTGTATTTACAGTAGAGGAATGAAAAATTAAACACTGTAAAAATATAATATATGATAAGAGGATAATATAAAGCAGAGTCCCAAAGCGACGTACATTATTTACTCTTGAATTAAGAAGATAATATTTTGGAAATTGTGGTCTACATATGTTGCAACGTATTGTGAGAAAATGGTTCGTTAATATAGGTTAAATACATAGCTGTAAACGTTTCTTAAAAATGTATATTTATAACTGATCAAACCAAGTAGACATATAAATATATATTACAAAGAAAAATTCAAACCCAGCTAGAATCCGTTTGACGTTTCTAGTTTGCTTACCTTACAAGGGCCTCTAAAGGACAAGTGATGTTTAACAAAGGAACGACTAGCATTTTATATCGCAAGTACAACAACTGGTGACATTATTCATACATAGTAACGTGTTATTGTTTGATTCTTTGTATTCAGCTTTACGCTTGAAAAGAGGCGTAAGAGTCGTAAAACACCAGAAAACCTAGATTTCAAAAGCGGTCTCGCTTTGAACGATGTTCACGAAGCTTTTGTTATCAAATTCTGTCATAAAGCGATCCTGTGTTGATCAATGTGTTGAAAATTTGCCGACTGAATGAAAATACAATGGAGATATAAGGAAATCCAGTTTGACGATTACTAAGCTTGAGTAACATCAATATGCCACCCGCGGACACTTTTGAAGGGGCTGGTTAACAATTGTTGGTACCAGAGAGGCCGATTAAGGACAAATCGTTTTTTAAAAATACCACACACTATAACGTTACCGAAACTTTCCAACAAATATAAAAAATATCGAACGAAACTGCATTTAAAGCCAAAGATAGCAGTAAAATAACTTTGATTCCTTCATTTACCTGCACAAATAAATTTTAAATGTTTACAAAATAACACGCCTGCATGTAAAGCTGATTTTAACACAAATGCAAACACAAATAATAGCGCAAATGATGAAAAATTGATCGATGTTTTCTCAGGTTTTCAGATAGGTCACCTCAATATATTTTCATCGAATATTTGCACTACAATTCAAAATGAAGTTGTTGAATGTATACAGCTTTATATAACGTGTTTCTCACTTGAAATGCTTGACATGTCAAGCTACGAGTACAGGAGATTATGTGTTCTTGTCCTCGTACTCAATTCATTTGTCAAATTTATGGGGATTATTCTGTCTTGTTATCTATTATCTGTCATGTTTAATATCTATTGTCTACATTGGTGTCTCTTTCTAGTTGAATAACAATTTTAGAAATAAAAATTAGAGTTTATGGCCGATACCAAGTACACAATGCGCGCAACTAGTCGCCAATAAACTATGACACAAACTGGCTCAAATACTTGTCAACAATTTCCAAACCGACTATTGTTTAAAACAAATACTGTAGGTGATTTGAAAAAACCGCTCTTAATTAATTATGTCTACTGATCTTTCGTAAAGAACAATCAACCCTGTTAAAACCACTCAGGCGTTAGCCAAATACTCCTCTACCTCGACTAGAAATACGAATCCGCAATAATCCCCTCGCTCGCCTTTTCTACTACCCCACCCCACCCCTAGAGTTTCTTTTCCCCCATCCATGGTCCCTAGTGCCCAGACCGCGTATTTGTATTTGCAGTCTGTCTATAACAAATCCCAAACGGCCGGTTCGTCGTACGTAGATTTTGAACGTTATCTTGACCAATATTTACTTGATTTCAATTCTGAAAACAGTTTTGGAATTATCGGGTCTAAATACATATAACATACATGTCCACTATATTACGAAAACGTGCAAACCCTTCGACTAAAAACGGTTTGTGTACTTAGAAATTAGTCGGTAATCAGCCAGCCAGCCCAGATCAAGATCAGCTCGCGTTATCTTGACCTGAATTCCAAGTAACAATAATACTGGCGTGCAAAACCCTGTAGCCAAGACCTGCACCTAACCTTCCACAATTGGTAAGTAAAGTGTACGTAGGTGTTAAATGAGGTTATGTAATAACCAAGGTAATTAACAACAAGGGAACTGCGCAAGCGCGAGGGACATCGGAGTATCATATGACAAGCATGTTGGATAACGTCGACCATTAGCGAGTGACCGTAGCCAGAGCACGACACAGCTTAGAGGGCAGTAACGAGAACATGTGGAATTGAACATCCCACCAACCCTCCCTTTATACAAAGAAATGGGTCGCTTCATTGTATACGTTATTGTATACGTTGTACGTTATCTCGATCAATATTTAACCGTTTTCAATTCTGAAAACAGATTTGGAATTAGCGAATCTAAATACATAAACACACGTACCAATTATATTACGTAAACGTGTATACCCTTAGTAAAAACCTCTTTATGTAGTTCGTCAGATCACAAATCGCCAATGGCCGCTAGCGTTCTGCTCAAATATATATTGTCCGATTCAAACGGATCAGCCAAAACGACTTTTTACTTCCTAATATTTGGTCCTACCATGTACGGCTTTTTTTTTTTACCGCGGTGAGATTATCACCCTCGCTCGCGAGGGGATTATCATTATTACTGAGATTTCATAGATCTTATTTATGGATGCCAATTTAATATTCTTTTATGTGCATTTAAATTAGCCCCTTTTCGCCTCGTTTCAAAAGAAAAATTTTTTTGAATAACGTACAAAAATTGCTAAATAGATTTATATGCATATAAAAGAATATTAAATTGGCAGCCATTTTGGGATAAAGTCTATACAATAAAGATTGCATAAAACATTCTCCCGTGTACTGTCTGTTTCCCAAGATTAATAAATGTAATACACGGATCGCGAATCTCAAAAATTGTGCGTATTTGGTGCATTATGGGATACTTCAGCCACGATGGTCAAAAAAGCAATGACAGTAAAAACGCATAACACTTAAAAATTAAGTACTTCTAAATGTTATTGACGTGCTCAATGAAGTCAGTTGGCCGAAAAACCAACTGAATCGCCATTAACATTCTATTTCCGGTGGACTAATTAACAATATTCAAGTGTTTATCTTGTTCAAGTTTAACTACAATGTTTCTGCGCATGTAACAAGAATCAAAGCGCTTTATTAAACATAAATAGTATATAAAACAACGAAAAATAACCATTTTTAAACGTCCGTGATTAAGCAAAACCGTGACTTTTACTCACCTCTAGTATCCCACAATACAAAGCGCGGGTACATTTTTGAGATTCGCGATCCGTGTATTATATATCAGGGCCTATCGACTACTCTGGTTTATTCACGCTCGCAGTTTATACAGAAATACAACGCTTATACAAGTTCACCTAACCGTATGGACAACGCTGAAAATTACATTTATGGTAATTAATATTCCCAAGACAGATAAACATTTACATATGGTAATTTAATACATACCCAATTAATACACCTCCCCCATTTCACTTAGTCACACATAAAGTCCTTCTATAAAGTATCCTAGGGTGGAATACTTCTGGTAATATTCAAGTTTGTCATGACTCGTGTCGTGCCAACTGCGCACTCATTCTTTGACTATCCCTTATCTATTTGATTGATCTCAATGGATTTTCCTTCTTTTAGCTCCAGACGCTTAAACTGCGGTGAATCAGGTTCTTTACCTCGTCCCCGCGAGCGGCCGTAATCGTACTCCACTTTATGCCCAGCAACGGTATATGGTATGGAATAGTATACAGGTAATAAGGTGTTAACAAGTATACGGTTCTCACATTTTTATTTCATCATCACCTTATATTTCGATACGACTTCTGCTAACATTCCGTCTCTTACCTCTTGCCATATATTGTTGCTTTAGTTTCAAATAATCGCTTTTTCGCAGCTACTTCTGTTGATCATCCTCCTTCGATCATCCTCTTTTTACATGGTAGCTCTTTTTCAAACATTAGTTTGTTAGGGCCATACCCGGTGGATGGATGTCATGGTGTTGCTTTATGTTCCTAACTGTTCTTTGCACTTCCAGCTCCAGATCCAACTTCTTTCCTTCCATTCTTGCAATTATTACACTCTTCTTTACAGTTCGCATAAGTGTTACTTTGTAATGTTTACAACCTTGATCCTCTATACGCGTAGTCGGCAAATATCTTACTCTTGAAAAGGGGCCGCATCGTCTGACTTTATTTTTCTGTTATTCCTTATGTTATAAATATCTTCTCCATCGCTGTCTCAATACATTCAGCATGACCATGATGTAGACGTAAACTCCACTACGGGCATATCCTACGGGCATATCCCACAATGCCACAGCCGTGCGATTTCCAAATGGTGCCGTAAAATCTATACTAACCTCCACAGTCCGTCTGATAGAGGTGTCATTTGCAGGGGTTCTCTGCGGAATCCTGATGTGACAGCCTCGCTCGGTATGCATATTCGAACCACCTTTTCTACATGAGCATCTATTCCCGGAAACTAGACGTGTGATCTGTTTCATCCGGACAATGCCTCGATAGCTGTCGTGCGCAATCCCCATCGTCTTCTCCTTAAGCAGCATTGGGATAACAATTCTTTCGGCCTCAGAACGATTCCATCAACACTTGTAAATATATATATATATATATATTGTTTGAGATCCACATCTTTAGGATCTAATCTTCCTTGCTAATTTATACACTTGATAAGCTTCTGTAGGACTTTATCGCTAGCGGTACTCTTTACTATATCCGATCTTTTGATCGATCCTGGAATACAATGCTTTATGTGTAATTCGTCGGAGTCTTGACCCTCATTCTCTTTGCAACTTTTTATATGTACCTGTGATATAGATGTATAGTCTGATATGTTGTCTTTCCCATGCAGGTCGATATGTAACTGTGAATTCGTAATCCATCATGAGTCCCCTTGATGTTTTATGTCTTTCATTGTTAAATATTACTTCCAAAGGTTTCTGGTCCGACACGACGATAAACGGGTTTCCATAAAGGTACACATGAAACTTCTTGAATCCAAAATCTAGCGCAAACATCTGAAATTCTATCTGTGAATATTTATTTTGGGTACTGTTCAGTGCTTTACTAGCATATTGTACCACCTGTCATGGATCCTCCTGGTCTCTCTTTCGAACCAATGTTGCCGATAACCTGATTGGAGATCCTTCTAAATGAACTTCATGCAATGCTCTTGGCTCAAAATACGGAAGGACGGTATCTGAACTCACGCCGTCCTTTAGCTTCTGATGTTTTATTTTTAAACACGAATTGTTTAGCCAACTATCGTAGGACATCTGTGCTTGCTGTATATCCATTCTGTATATTTTGTGTATATCTTGCTGTAAATTCACATTTTTCTGGTTTAAATATATTCTTTTCTCTTTAGCTCTTTCAATTAACTGTTTCAAACTTTCATCATGCTCCTTTTTCGTCTTTCCATAGACATAGATGTCATCCGATATATTCATGCACCCAGGAATATCTTGCAGTTATCTCCTTATGGTATAGTCGAATATTTTGCAGACTGCAGACTTTGTTCCAAAAAAACGTTGAAAACGTTGTAATATTCCGACTATTCTCGTTCAACTAAAGTTGAACGCCGAAGGCGCTGGGGCGAGGGTGATAATCTCGACGGGGTACGATGTCCGGTCGCTTGTGTTTGGGCGATTAAATTTCTGCATAATGTTCCATCAACCGCGGACATTGGTTGGTTGCCCTGGTTACGGAGCAAAAGTATGACCAAAAGCACCGAGAAAACACCAGCCATCGACGCGAAATATAGCCTCCTTCGCAGACGTTCTAATGGCTCGATTAATACCTCGCCATAGAACGAACTCGAACTGACGGCTGCGAAGGAGACCACGCGAAATACGGCTTGTTAAGAGAAAAAATACAGCGATACTATGAGGTCAAAAGACCGTGAACAAAGGCGACAAGTTTGGTGATGCTTACAAAATTAAAAGTGAACATACACTGCAGCGACAGGATTTCGCGATCTTTAATAGTCAGGCTTGGACAGATCAGTAACGTAAAGAGAAGTTATAAGCAGAATGAGGAGTATTACGAGCACATAGTTTAGACCAGTTTCTTCTTTGAATCTTTGTTATGTACTGCCTTTATGTCTCGATCAATTCCAAGCGTGACCATCCCTCCCCCGGGCATTTGACGGGCATTTACCGACTCACCAGCTCCCAAGGGTCGGGGCATTTGCCTTTATAGGTCGGGGTGGGGTATTTGTGGGAAAAATAAAGTGGGGTATTAGGCGCTCCGCTGAAAGAAAGTAGATGCATATCCCATAGTCACAAAGATTGAGGCAATGCCAATATGGTTGCCAGTGAATTTCCAAAATTCGTTGGCACAACGCACATTTCATATTAAACGAAGTCCGATCCTTTGCTCTAAATATTTCAATGATGTAATATTCTGTGTCTCATGAATACAACTGCATATACTTTGAATAAAATTATGGGTAACCACTGTTAAATATGTCTGTTGATTATTTATTATGGAAACCATAACTGACAAATAATTTTAATGAAATTAATATTATATAATTAATTTTATTAATTATTAATTTCAATAATCAAGAGTTACACAATTGGTTTCTAACCCTGTCTGCGAGACAAATTAATGTTGGCAGACTTTCCCACTCATGTTCTGTTCAGTGCACTACCCACAAACTGCCCCCCAAAATAAGCAGTATTTTGTGCTGGAATAAATATTTTTGTACTGGAATAAATATTTTGTACTGGATTAAATATTTTGTGCTGGAATAAATATTTTGTGCTGGAATAACTATTTTTGCACTGGAATACATGTTTTTGTACTGGAATAAATATTTTGTGCTAGAATAAATATTTTGTGCTGGAATAAATATTTTGTGCTGGAATAAATGTTTTCTGCTGGAATAAATATTTTGTACTGGAATAAATGTTTTCTGCTGGAATAAATATTTATTTGTGCTGGAATAAATATTTATTTGTGCTGGAATAAATATTTTCTGCTGGAATAAATATTTATTTGTGCTGGAATAAATATTTTGTGCTGGAATAAATATTTTGTGCTGGAATAAATATTTATTTGTGCTGGAATAAATATTTTGTGCTGGAATAAATATTTTGTGCTGGAATAAATGTTTTTGTGCTGGAATAAATATTTTTGTACTGGATTAAATATTTTGTGCTGGAATAAATATTTTGTGCTGGAATAACTATTTTTGCACTGGAATACATGTTTTTGTACTGGAATGAATATTTTGTGCTAGAATAAATATTTTGTGCTGGAATAAATATTTTGTGCTGGAATAAATGTTTTCTGCTGGAATAAATATTTTGTACTGGAATAAATGTTTTCTGCTGGAATAAATATTTATTTGTGCTGGAATAAATATTTTGTGCTGGAATAAATATTTTCTGCTGGAATGAATATTTTCTGCTGGAATAAATATTTATTTGTGCTGGAATAAATATTTTGTGCTGGAATAAATATTTTGTGCTGGAATAAATGTTTTTGTACTGGAATAAATCTTTTTGTACTGGAGTAAATGTTTTTGCACTGTAATAAATGTTTTCTGCTGGAATAAATATTTTTGTACTGGAATAAATGTTTTTGTACTGGAGTAAATGTTTTTGTACTGGAATAAATATTTTGTGCTGGAATAAATATTTTGTGCTGGAATAAATGTTTTTGTACTGGAATAAATATTTTGTGCTGGAATAAATATTTTGTGCTGGAATAAATATTGTGTACTGGAATAAATATTTTGTGCTGGAATAAATATTTTGTACTGGAATAAATATTTTGTGCTGGAATAAATATTTTGTGCTGGAAAAACTATTTTGCACTGGAATAAAGATTTTGTGCTGCAATAAATGCTTTATATGCTTTATATGTAAGAAAACTACGACAACCAGCACGAAAACCATTCAGAGTTTGTGTTTGCCTTAATTCGAATGGTAAAATATTCCAAAGAACTGCACCGCTATAGCTAAAACTATCAGTTTAGATTTTCGTGTGAGGCTGCGGAATAGCAGGTTTGCCCTCAGTGTTTCTCAACAGATAACTGGTAATACTATTTCTGTCAGTAAATATAGATCCAAGATAGTCTGGAGTAAAACCATTTAAAGATTTATAGACCGTAATTAGCTTCATTTATTTGGCGCTGCACATCCAATCGCTTCCAACCAAGCCCTTCTAACAAAAGGTCGGCATTTGCAGCATAGTTGGAGAAGGTTAGAATACGAGCAGCACGGTTTTGTAACTACTGTATTTTTGAAGTTATTTGAAAGGGTCTTATTGCAATGTCTCCAAAGTGCAGTAATCAAAATGAGGACGAACCAAAGCATTGAAAATAGACGAGTGTTTCGGGGGACAAATGTTTTACTCCGTTTTAAGGCTCATATACCACTTCTTTGCCATTTTAAGGCTCATATACAATTATCTTTGCCATCTTCTCAATGTGCACATTCCAAGAAATGTTTTCGTCAATATGCACACCGAGAGATTAAGGGGCTGATTACATGGAGAAATTTCAGCCCGGGCTGAGATTTCAGCCCGGCTACTGAGGTATATGATAAAGAGGGAGAATAGAAATCACGGTGTCGAAAGCGGTCAAGCGGTAACAAATATGGCATAAAAACAAAGCTATTTAAATGATTTTCCATACTCCGTAATTTACCATACCTCAGTGGCCGGGCTGACTGAAATCTCAGCCCGGGCTGGAATTTCTCCATGTAATCAGTCCCTTAGTAGAAGTAATTTGCTTTATAGGCTTCCCATCAATCATCAGGTCAGGAGATTTATCAAATATATCCAACCTTTACCTCGATCAATTGACATAAATTCGGTTTTAGAATTGTTTAGGGTCAATTTATTGGCAATCAGTCATTCATTGACATTATAGTAAGGTCCTGATCCAACACATTATTGATGGTATCAACTTTATTACTGTCAAAGGTTAAGTGCATGTATCATCCGCGTACATTCGTGGCTCAGAGTTCGAAAGACAATTAGGTAAATCATTGTTGTAAATAATTAAATCGTTCCCTGGGGATTGCCACCGGTAAGCAATTGATTGCTTGAAAGCGAACAAAGCGAACTAAAGAACTTCGGGTATCATTATTTAAAGAAGTTCCATCGTTTAATAATTTGTCTGCAAAAAATAATGTCGTTGACACTGATTCTCAATTTAAACTTCTTGGTGTCATAATGTCATCTGATCTGTCGTGGAACTCACATGTTGACTACATTTGTTCCAAAACAAGTAAATTAGAATACTAAAACGTTCTGGTGTTCCTATTTATGATCTGGCTTCCATTGATTGTACATTTGTCAGACCTATTTTAGAATATGCCTGTCAAGTTTGGCACTTCTCACTGACAGAAAAATTGACAAGCCAGATTGAATAAATTCAAAAAAGAGCAGTAAAGATTATTCTGCCCAACCTGTCATCTTACAGTGAGAGACTTAGGTTCCTGAAACTGGAAACTCTAGCAGACCGAAGACAGCACCTTTGTCATAAACTTTATAGATCCATTGTTCTCGACGATACCAACAAACTAAATAAACTCCTCCCCGTACCTAAAGAACATTCATATTCTCTAAGAGCCCCAAAAGAACCTTTCCGTTATTTAAATTCAACACTGACAGGTTTTCTAAATCGTTTATTTGTCAGGCTTTAAAATTATGGGACAGTTGTACCCAGGATTAGACAAACTCGAGGATAAAACTATATATTGTTACTTTTTAAATGTAAATAAATTGTTATACTTGTATTATGACTTTTTAGCTTTTTAAAATTAATATTATGTAAATTTCATATCTATCTTATCTTATGTAAATTCAAGTTTTTTGTGTTGCGCTTTTAGCGTAACATACAAGTTGATTCTTAATTAAATCAAATAATTTGGCTGACGTTTCATATAAATATCCCGAATTTAAAACATAGTCCTAACCCCAAACATAATCCTAATCCTACACCTAAGACTAACAAATCAAATCAAATATTATTTGCCACCACTTTAACAATATTATATAAGAATTGTAAAGTATGAATATACATCAAATAGTGGCGAGAAAACCCCAAAGAAACCATAAGGCTTATTAGGGATAGGGCTTCCTCACATTAATATACTTTCTATAAGAAATATAGTACAAGATGGCGAAAATACAAACAATAATTACAATTACAATCGCAATTATAGAAATCAATTGAGAAGATAATGTTTAAGTTTATAATTGAAAACAGCAACACTAGATGAATTTTGAATTTCAGAACTAAGTGAATTAAAATATTTTGGACCTACATATCGAAATGAAAATTGTCTTATGTTGGTTCTACATTGAGGAATGTAGAAGGAGTTGGCATTACGTGTATTATAGTTGTGGACCTGACTTGTTATTAAAAACATTGTATCAAAACTATTTGGGAGCATGCCAAGTTTATACTGAAACATTATCTTCCAACTTGAACCAAATAAATTTGGAAACAAGATTTACTAATCATTCTAATAGCACATTTTTGAGACGATTTAAATTAGTAGGATACGTTGATCCCCAAATGATTATACAATATAGAAGGTATGGATAAATAAGGGAAAAATAAAGGATTCGTAAGGCAGATTTATTCAGGCAAAAACTACATTCATAAATTATACCTAACTGTCTAGATACTTTGGTTGCAAGATGAGCAATATGTGATTTCCACGATAAATACTCATCCAAAATAACGCTTAAAAACACGACTTCCCTCACGCAATCAATATTTATATCGCATAACTTTAAGGCATACCGATCAAATATTTGACTCTTTTGTCTTGGCTTAAATATAATGAAGTTGGTTTTCTTAACATTAATTGATAGCCTATTAGCCTGAAAATTTGACCAACTCAATATTAACTTCATGCATCAATACCTGTACCTCTGGGTTCTTATGGGAAAATAATACATTAGTATCCTCAGCAAATAAAATAAATTCCAAAGTATTTGAGACTAGACAAAGATCATTAAATATATATAATAAAAATAATAATGGTCCAAAATAAAAATAATAATGTAAGCCCAGTTGTTAGTGGCTTCGAGAGCAAAGCAGTAACAGTAGAATGGAGCGATCGAAAACCGGATTGGTGACTTGAAATTAATTCATTTTCGATAAGATAGTCATATAGCTGATCGTAATTGTTCATAATTTCGAACATGCCTTAGCCCATAGTAGCCCAGACACACATTGCGAGTTATACTATTTTTTTCATAAAGACGAATAAAAACTTTATTTTTCATAAAGACGATTTTGTTCATTGTTCGACTTGTGAAATTTTATACAATGGGTCGTTAAAATGATATATCATTAACTACAATTTACAAGATCATAAATTGAAAAACTAGAGATCAAAGTATCAACGCGGTTTACCAACTTGTTAAAATTTAGCTTTAATTTCAATTTTATTTTACATTCCCATGAATACTTTAGTTTCTCAATCTGAGGCGATATATCATGATGAGTAACTATTTTTATCTTTGAGTATATTGTCCGTTATCTCCAGGAATACCAGGAGGGCCGGGTGGTCCAGCGGGCCCTACATCTCCTGGCGCTCCACGATTTCCTACATAGCCAGGAGGTCCTGGTGGCCCATCATTGCCCGGGTTACCAGGTGCACCTGGTGGTGGGGGTGGTGGAGGAGGTGGGGGAGGAGGCGGAGGCGGCGGTGGGGGTGGAGGTCTGTAACAGCAAACACTGGAACACTGAGGAGCACAAGATGCAGGACATCCATAGCCACACGGGCTGGCTTCTCTTTTGACATCTAAACACATGCAGGTATGAAATGTAACAAAAACTTGTGCAAGATGTTAAGTGCCCCTAACCCCATTTTTTGGTTTAGAATAAAAGCACTCCTAAAATTAGGAAGGTGTTCTTTTAAATTTTGGCGATAGCTGTTTTTGTTCTTAAGATATTCAAGTTTTTGTAATATGCAAATAAGGCATCTGATGATGTATGATAAGGAAAGCAGAATTGTCGAAGATCTATTTTCGAGTCTTTCTTCAAAACCATTCATCAAACGTTCTCCAAACTTTGCATGTATTTACAGGCAAATAAACTAAAGACAGTTCAAGTTATGTAGTCGTCATGGTAACCGATTAGTTTCCAGTCCTCTAAATTCAGGCTCAGAAAATCTTTGTTTTCTGCCATATACGATTAGTTAAGTTTGTAGCATCTTCCTTCAATATTACCAACTCCAAAATGATCAGCACTTGAGAGAGAAAAAACTGTCTTTAGTTTATTTGTCTGTAAATACATGCAAAGTTTGGAGAAAGTTTGATCAATGGTTTTGAAGATATACTCGAAAATAGATTCGACAATTCTGCTTTCCTTATCCTACTGTACATGTACGTCATCATCATTGCATTGCCTATTACAAAAACTGGAAACAACTTAAAAACAAAAACAGCTATCGCCAAAATTTAAATGAACATCCTTCCTAATTTTAGGAGTGCTTTTATTCTAAACCAAAAAAATTGGGTTAGCGGCACTTTAAGTAGCTATAAAGGAAGGAATCAATAAGAAAAGATTAACTTATTGAGAAGCTTTTCTGGTGAAGTTCGAGTAAAACTTTACAGTAAATTAATCACCCTCTAATAAAAACCTATATTTACCAATCTAGCCTGCTATATATAGGTTCATATTTATTTGATATCTAATGAAAAATTAGAGTTTATATTTTACTAAGTACCACTGAACAGTGATACCTGTCAGGCGTAAAGAACTGGGCCCTTTATCAGAAATATACTGTAGTTATTTATATTATCTATATGCATCAACAAAAAGCTTTTCTGCTTGAACGGAAAGAAGCGACTCGTTCCGGAACGTGTCGAATAATTCCGACATTTAAAAACCTCGCGCTTACGTAGGTTCGACCTAGGTTGAACCTTATTGAAAGCGAGGTTCAACCGCCGATCGACCGAGGTTCAACCGCGCCGAACTTCTTACTTCTAGGCAGTACTGCACTGAATCTGAAATTTGGAATCTAAATATATTGTTTTTAATTTTGATATTGTCCATGTTACTTAGTCAGAACCAAAATTCCAAATTTCAGCCTGAGGTTCTTATAGATGGTCAGACGCCGTGTTTCTCATGAACCGAAACTAATATAGACCTCTTGCATAATGGCGGCCAGTCTAAATATTCTTTTATATGAATTAGCCTTTCTGGCCTCGTTACCAAGCGAAGATTCTTTGGAATCACAGACACACGAACGAGGTCAGAAAGGCTAATTTAAATGAATGTAAAATAATATTTAATTTGGGTGCCATTATGAACGAGGTCTATGTAAATGAGCTACAACCTTTATTTAAAATCATTTCCATTAGGATCAACGGATGCAAAATTCGGAATCCATTCATATTCTTCCGAATTAGTTTTGTAATTCCCGTAATGCTTCTTTTTAATATACATCGGTAAGGTCTTCGCGGGGAGACTGAGAACCAATCGCTCATGGTTATCATGAGTCATGTTTGGCAAAAAGATTAATATGAAGGTGAGGGCCAATTTGTTATCAGACTCCCCGCGGTAATCTTAATTTGATGTATTATAGTTAAAAGACTAAAAAGCTTCATTAATAAGTTTCAACAAAACAACTTCGGTCTTTGTCGGTTATGAATAAAAATGTGAAGTAAGTAAGCTACTTAAATATGTTCACAGATATGTAAATGACTTGAGAAGTGTTCTATAAACAGTAGCAATGTCAAATAAATATGGTCATTGCCAGGATTGGAATTCTTTTGGGAGTACCACGCCTCAAGAAATAAACATTCATGATAATTTCTTTCTTTGTCTATATTGTTGTGTTGTTAAAATATATATTATGATCTTATTGTTCTACATGTTAAGCTATTCGAAACCGAAGGACAAACTAAAATCCGAGCAAATGGAAGTGTCATCTATAAAATCCAGTGCACCGATTGCGATTTCACTTATTATGGACAAATTGATAGATCATTAAAAACTAGAGCACAAAAGGGCTGTTTCTACACTCGATAAATTTTCAAATATAGTTAAACATGTAGAACAATATGGTCATAATATAGATTTTAACAACAACAATTGTAGATAAAGAAAGAAATTATCATGAACGTTTATTTCTTGAGACGTGAATTCCAATTCTGGCAATAACCATATTGAAGTCATTTACATATCTGTGAAGATATTTAGTAGCTTACTTCACATTTTTTATTCATAACCGACGAAGAGCGAAGTTTTATTACATATAATAAAGTATATACTCACTTCGGGCTTCAGCAATCACAAAAAGGGTGATTGTGACAAAAAAGATTATCTTTGAATCCATGAGGACTCCCTGAAAAGAAAGATGTGACATACGTACTTATCCATACAGAGCCTTTTCCTCGAACCATTCCCTAATCTCAATTGCAAATTAAAAAATGCATTTTAGCTTTCTTTTCCTTTTAAAATTGAATTTAGAGTAATTTTTCTTCGCCTATTTGGAATTTTCAAGCATTTAAAATGTAATAAATGTCCTTTCAATATGAACCAAGTAACTCAACACAATTGGTTTCTGTGGTGTGTATTCGTATATACAAGCTGGTTTAACTATCGTAAATTTTTTTTATTATATTTCAAAAAAGCAAAATTATATTTCAAAATACAAAATACAATTAACTTTGTTTAATTTAAATTTTTCATCATGTTAAATCCCCTATTATGCTAAGCCATTTATTAGTATACTGTGTTTTATATTTGTATTTTCTAAACATTTTCTGTCAAGGAGCTTTGTTAATTTTACATTAAACCCAGTTTATCAATACTATGCGTCCAATTTTAATTTTATTGACCATAAGCTTCAATCCAGTGGAAATTGCATTGAGCAATTTTGATGCTAAGATGTAAATTGTTAAATTTGTACGAATTTTAATAAATATAGAAATTTTACGAAATTTTATCTTCGCTTTCGCCAATTTCCATATTTTAGGGAATACCCCATCGATGAGCGACTTGTTAATCAAATCGGTTAGGAAACGAGCACTTAGTTTGTCAAGACCAGACGCTTTGTTTGATTTTAATTTTTTAAAGAATCTGAGACAAAACCTATGCCTGGATACATTCTGTAGATGAAACTCAGAAGATTTTAAACTTTTAACTCTGTAAACAGAGCTTTGGCGAAAATATGTCTTTGATAGCATTTTACCAATCGCCATAAAGTAATTTGCAATATAGACTGTCAATCGCTTTTGTTTTGGAAGAATATCTTTAATTGCCTACCAGATTTTTCTGCCATCATTCTTTCATTTATCATTTTACTACAATCATTCTTGCACGCCACATTTTATAACCATCGTTCTTTCATTCATCGTTTTACTACCATCGTTTTCCTGCACGACCAATTTTACTACCATTCTTGCACACCATATATTTTATTACCATCATTCTTAGTTACATTTTACTACCATCATTCTTAGTCACATTTTACTACCATCATTCTTAGCCACATTTTACTACCATCATTCTTAGCCACATTTTACTCCCATCACTTTTAGCCATATTTTACTACCATCATTCTTAGCCACATTTTATAACTACCATCATTCTTAGCCACATTTTACTACCACCATTCTTAGCCACATTTTACTACCATCACTTTTAGCCATATTTTACTACCATCATTCTTAGCCACATTTTATAACTACCATCATTCTTAGCCACATTTCACTACCATCATTCTTAGCCACATTTTACTACCATCATTCTTAGTTGTAACTACCATCATTCTTAGTCACATTTTAATAGCATCAATCTTAGTTACATTTTACTACCATCATTCTTAGCCACATTTTACTACCATCATTCTTAGCCACATTTTACAGCTACCATCATTCTTAGCCACATTTTACAACTACCATCATTCTTAGTCACATTTTACTACCACCATCATTCTTAGTCACATTTTAATAGCATCAATCTTAGTTACATTTTACTACCATCATTCTTAGCCACATTTTACTACCATCATTCTTAGCCACATTTTACTACCATCATTCTTAGTCACATTTTACTACCATCATTCTTAGTCACATTTTACAGCCACCATCATTCTTAGTCACATTTTACTACCATCATTCTTAGCCACATTTTACTACCATCATTCTTAGTTGTAACTACCATCATTCTCAGTCACATTTTACTACCATCATTCTCAGTCACATTTTACTACCATCATTCTTAGTCACATTTTGATAGCATCATTCTTAGCCACATTTTACTACCATCATTCTTAGCCACATTTTACTACCATCATTCTTAGCCACATTTTACTACCATCATTCTTAGTCACATTTTACTACCATCATTCTTAGTCACATTTTACAGCCACCATCATTCTTAGTCACATTTTACTACCATCATTCTTAGCCACATTTTACTACCATCATTCTTAGTTGTAACTACCATCATTCTCAGTCACATTTTACTACCATCATTCTCAGTCACATTTTACTACCATCATTCTTAGTCACATTTTAATAGCATCATTCTTAGCCACATTTTACTACCATCATTCTTAGTCACATTT
This sequence comes from Chrysogorgia sp. JL179-B06, assembly GCA_035772405.1. Classification (NCBI taxonomy): domain Eukaryota; kingdom Metazoa; phylum Cnidaria; class Anthozoa; order Scleralcyonacea; family Chrysogorgiidae; genus Chrysogorgia; species Chrysogorgia sp. JL179-B06. Next base: position 2,787,172 of record JAYKKM010000047.1, read on the forward strand.
TACAGCTACCATCATTCTTAGTCACATTTTACTACCATCATTCTTAGCCACATTTTACTACCATCATTCTTAGTCACATTTTACAGCTACCATCATTCTTAGTCACATTTTACTACCATCATTCTTAGCCACATTTTACTACCATCATTCTTAGTCACATTTTAATAGCATCATTCTTAGCCACATTTTACTACCATCATTCTTAGTCACATTTTACAGCTCCCATCATTGTTAGTCACATTTTACTACCATCATTCTTAGTCACATTTTACTACCATCATTCTTAGCCACATTTTACTACCATCATTCTTAGTCACATTTTACAGCTACCATCATTCTTAGTCACATTTTACTACCATCATTCTTAGCCACATTTTACTACCATCATTCTTAGTCACATTTTACTACCATCATTCTTAGTCACATTTTACAGCTACCATCATTAAGCATGAATAGATTGTGCTAGCAAATCCAGCCAAAGTTGCTGCAAAAAAAGGCTAAAAGTTGCTCAAAAGTTGCCAAAAATTGAAAAAGTTGCCACCAAAATTTAAAAAAGTTGCTCACTTTGGCGAGCCATTTTATTCTAGATAACAACTTAAACATGGAAATGTTGGATGTGTAATTCAATATAATTTTAAAGTTCAACATAACTAACGTCTAACAATAGTAGTACTTTGATAAAGTTTACTGCCTCTTTGCGTTGTTGTATCTAATCATGACTGAAGCCTCAAGGTAATCCACAAGGGAATTATTTTGCTGGTCATTAAAGGCATTCTTCAGAAGGCTGAAGGCTCTCTCAGCAGATGCTGAACTTGGCTGGATACTGAGTCTGTGTTGGAGCGAATAACCGCTGGATAATTTGTGGGCGATATTAAATATCAATTCATGCACGATTGTCGAATGTCGATTGCACGGAAAGTAGAAAACAAAGGAATGTTAATCATTTGCAGGGTCAATACTATTTTTAGTGTCGACCAGTTGCAATTAACACTACAGAAACATTTATTTGGGATAATTTGGGTGCTCAATTAGTGATAATTTAGTTTTTCATTATTTGTTGCTCAAAAGTTGCCAAGGAAAGCAAAAGTTGCTCAGGTTGCTTGCAGTACAAAAAGTTGCTCAAAACTCCAGAAGTTGCTCAAAAGTTGCCGAGCACAATCTATTCATGCTTAACCATCATTCTTAGTTACATTTTACTACCATCATTCTAGCCACATTTTACTACCATCATTCTTAGTCATATTTTACTACCATCATTCTTAGTCACATTTTAATAGCATCATTCTTAGCCACATTTTACTACCATCATTCTTAGTTACATTTTACTACCATCATTCTTAGCCACATTTTACTACCATCATTCTTAGTTACATTTTACTTCCATCATTCTTAGCCACATTTTACTACCATCATTCTTAGCCACATTTTACTACCATCATTCTTAGTCACATTTTAATAGCATGATTCTTAGCCACATTTTACTACCATCATTCTTAGTCACATTTTACAGCTACCATCATTCTTAGCCACATTTTACTACCATCATTCTTAGTCACATTTTACAGCTACCATCATTCTTAGTCACATTTTACTACCACCATCATTCTTAGTCACATTTTAATAGCATCAATCTTAGTTACATTTTAGTATTTTACTACCATCATTCTTAGCCACATTTTACTACCATCATTCTTAGCCACATTTTACTACCATCATTCTTAGTCACATTTTACTACCATCATTCTTAGTCACATTTTACAGCTACCATCATTCTTAGTCACATTTTACTACCATCATTCTTAGCCACATTTTAATGGCATCATTCTTAGCCACATTTTACTACCATCATTCTTAGTCACATTTTACTACCATCATTCTTAGCCACATTTTACTACCATCATTCTTAGTCACATTTTACTACCATCATTCTTAGTCACATTTTAATAGCATCTTAGTCACATTTTAATAGCATCATTCTTAGCCACATTTTACTACCATCATTCTTAGTTACATTTTACTACCATCATTCTTAGCCACATTTTACTACCATCATTCTTAGCCACATTTTACTACCATCATTCTTAGCCACATTTTACTACCATCATTCTTAGCCACATTTTACTACCATCATTCTTAGTCACATTTTAATAGCATCAATCTTAGTTACATTTTACTACCATCATTCTTAGCCACATTTTACTACCATCATTCTTAGTTACATTTTACTACCATCATTCTTAGCCACATTTTACTACCATCATTCTTAGTTACATTTTACTACCATCATTCTTAGCCACATTTTACTACCATCATTCTTAGTCACATTTTAATAGCATCAATCTTAGTTACATTTTACTACCATCATTTTTAGCCACATTTTACTACCATCATTCTTAGTCACATTTTACAGCTACCATCATTCTTATAGTCACATTTTACTATCATCATTCTTAGCCACATTTTACTACCATCATTCTTAGTCACATTTTAATAGCATGATTCTTAGCCACATTTTACTACCATCATTCTTAGTCACATTTTACAGCTACCATCATTCTTAGCCACATTTTACTACCATCATTCTTAGTCACATTTTACAGCTACCATCATTCTTAGTCACATTTTACTACCACCATCATTCTTAGTCACATTTTAATAGCATCAATCTTAGTTACATTTTAGTATTTTACTACCATCATTCTTAGCCACATTTTACTACCATCATTCTTAGCCATATTTTACTACCATCATTCTTAGTCACATTTTACTACCATCATTCTTAGTCACATTTTACAGCTACCATCATTCTTAGTCACATTTTACTACCATCATTCTTAGCCACATTTTAATGGCATCATTCTTAGCCACATTTTACTACCATCATTCTTAGTCACATTTTAATAGCATCAATCTTAGTTACATTTTACTACCATCATTTTTAGCCACATTTTACTACCATCATTCTTAGTCACATTTTACAGCTACCATCATTCTTAGTCACATTTTACTACCATCATTCTTAGTCACATTTTAATAGCATCATTCTTAGCCACATTTTACTACCATCAGTGTTAGTCATATTTTACAGCTACCATCATTCCTAGTCACATTTTACTACCATCATTCTTAGCCACATTTTACTACCATCATTCTTAGCCACATTTTACTACCATCATTCTTAGTCACATTTTACTACCATCATTCTTAGTCACATTTTACTACCATCATTCTTAGCCACATTTTACTACCATCATTCTTAGTCACATTTTAATAGCATCATTCTTAGCCACATTTTACTACCATCATTCTTAGTCACATTTTAATAGCATCATTCTTAGCCACATTTTACTACCATCATTCTTAGTCACATTTTACTACCATCATTCTTAGCCACATTTTACTACCATCATTCTTAGTCACATTTTAATAGCATCATTCTTAGCCACATTTTACTACCATCATTCTTAGTCACATTTTAATAGCATCATTCTTAGCCACATTTTACTACCATCATTCTTAGTTACATTTTACTACCATCATTCTTAGCCACATTTTACTACCATCATTCTTAGTTACATTTTACTACCATCATTCTTAGCCACATTTTACTACCATCATTCTTAGCCACATTTTAATAGCATCATTCTTAGCCACATTTTACTACCATCATTCTTAGTTACATTTTACTACCATCATTCTTAGCCACATTTTACTACCATCATTCTTAGTTACATTTTACTACCATCATTCTTAGCCACATTTTACTACCATTATTCTTAGTCACATTTTAATAGCATCATTCTTAGCCACATTTTACTACCATCATTCTTAGTTATATTGTACTACCATCATTCTTAGCCACATTTTACTACCATCAATCTTAGTTACATTTTACTACCATCATTCTTAGCCACATTTTACTACCATCATTCTTAGTCACATTTTACAGCTACCATCATTCTTAGTCACATTTTACAGCTACCATCATTCTTAGACACATTTTACTACCATCATTCTTTGCCACATTTTACAGCTACCATCATTCTTATAGTCACATTTTACTATCATCATTCTTAGCCACATTTTACTACCATCATTCTTAGTCACATTTTAATAGCATGATTCTTAGCCACATTTTACTACCATCATTCCTAGTCACATTTTACAGCTACCATCATTCTTAGCCACATTTTACTACCATCATTCTTAGTCACATTTTACAGCTACCATCATTCTTAGTCACATTTTACTACCATCATTCTTAGTCACATTTTAATAGCATCATTCTTAGCCACATTTTACTACCATCAGTGTTAGTCATATTTTACAGCTACCATCATTCCTAGTCACATTTTACTACCATCATTCTTAGCCACATTTTACTACCATCATTCTTAGTCACATTTTACTACCATCATTCTTAGTCACATTTTACTACCATCATTCTTAGCCACATTTTACTACCATCATTCTTAGTCACATTTTAATAGCATCATTCTTAGCCACATTTTACTACCATCATTCTTAGTCACATTTTACTACCATCATTCTTAGCCACATTTTACTACCATCATTCTTAGTCACATTTTAATAGCATCATTCTTAGCCACATTTTACTACCATCATTCTTAGTCACATTTTAATAGCATCATTCTTAGCCACATTTTACTACCATCATTCTTAGTTACATTTTACTACCATCATTCTTAGCCACATTTTACTACCATCATTCTTAGTTACATTTTACTACCATCATTCTTAGCCACATTTTACTACCATCATTCTTAGTTACATTTTACTACCATCATTCTTAGCCACATTTTACTACCATCATTCTTAGTTACATTTTACTACCATCATTCTTAGCCACATTTTACTCCCATCATTCTTAGCCACATTTTACTACCATCATTCTTAGCCACATTTTAATAGCATCATTCTTAGCCACATTTTACTACCATCATTCTTAGTTACATTTTACTACCATCATTCTTAGCCACATTTTACTACCATCATTCTTAGTTACATTTTACTAGCATCATTCTTAGCCACATTTTACTACCATCATTCTTAGCCACATTTTACTACCATCATTCTTAGCCACATTTTACTACCATCATTCTTAGTTATATTGTACTACCATCATTCTTAGCCACATTTTACTACCATCATTCTTAGTTACATTTTACTACCATCATTCTTAGCCACATTTTACTACCATCATTCTTAGTTATATTGTACTACCATCATTCTTAGCCACATTTTACTACCATCATTCTTAGTTACATTTTACTACCATCATTCTTAGCCACATTTTACTACCATCATTCTTAGTCACATTTTACTACCATCATTCTTAGTCACATTTTACTACCATCATTCTTAGCCACATTTTACTACCATCATTCTTAGTCACATTTTAATAGCATCATTCTTAGCCACATTTTACTACCATCATTCTTAGTCACATTTTACTACCATCATTCTTAGCCACATTTTACTACCATCATTCTTAGTCACATTTTAATAGCATCATTCTTAGCCACATTTTACTACCATCATTCTTAGTCACATTTTAATAGCATCATTCTTAGCCACATTTTACTACCATCATTCTTAGTTACATTTTACTACCATCATTCTTAGCCACATTTTACTACCATCATTCTTAGTTACATTTTACTACCATCATTCTTAGTCACATTTTACTACCATCATTCTTAGCCACATTTTACTACCATCATTCTTAGTCACATTTTACTACCATCATTCTTAGCCACATTTTACTACCATCATTCTTAGTCACATTTTACTACCATCATTCTTAGCCACATTTTACTACCATCATTCTTAGTTACATTTTACTACCATCATTCTTAGTCACATTTTACTACCATCATTCTTAGCCACATTTTACTACCATCATTCTTAGTCACATTTTACTACCATCATTCTTAGCCACATTTTACTACCATCATTCTTAGCCACATTTTACTACCATCATTCTTAGTTACATTTTACTACCATCATTCTTAGCCACATTTTACTACCATCATTCTTAGTTACATTTTACTACCATCATTCTTAGCCACATTTTACTACCATCATTCTCAGTTATATTGTACTACCATCATTCTTAGTTACATTTTACTACCATCATTCTTAGTCACATTTTACTACCATCATTCTTAGCCACATTTTACTACCATCATTCTTAGTCACATTTTACTACCATCATTCTTAGCCACATTTTACTACCATCATTCTTAGTTATATTGTACTACCATCATTCTTAGCCACATTTTACTACCATCAATCTTAGTTACATTTTACTACCATCATTCTTAGCCACATTTTACTACCATCATTCTTAGTCACATTTTACAGCTACCATCATTCTTAGTCACATTTTACAGCTACCATCATTCTTAGACACATTTTACTACCATCATTCTTTGCCACATTTTACTACCATCATTCTCAGTTACATTTTACTACCATCATTCTTAGTCACATTTTAATAGCATCATTCTTAGCCACATTTTACTACCATCATTCTTAGTTACATTTTACTACCATCATTCTTAGCCACATTTTACTACCATCATTCTTAGTTACATTTTACTACCATCATTCTTAGCCACATTTTACTACCATCATTCTTAGTCACATTTTACTACCATCATTCTTAGCCACATTTTACTACCATCATTCTTAGTCACATTTTAATAGCATCATTCTTAGCCACATTTTACTACCATCATTCTTAGTTATATTGTACTACCATCATTCTTAGTCACATTTTACTACCATCATTCTTAGCCACATTTTACTACCATCATTCTTAGTCACATTTTACTACCATCATTCTTAGCCACATTTTACTACCATCATTCTTAGTCACATTTTAATAGCATCATTCTTAGCCACATTTTACTACCATCATTCTTAGTTATATTGTACTACCATCATTCTTAGCCACATTTTACTACCATCAATCTTAGTTACATTTTACTACCATCATTCTTAGCCACATTTTACTACCATCATTCTTAGTCACATTTTACAGCTACCATCATTCTTAGTCACATTTTACAGCTACCATCATTCTTAGACACATTTTACTACCATCATTCTTTGCCACATTTTACTACCATCATTCTCAGTTACATTTTACAGCTACCATCATTCTTAGTCACATTTTACAGCTACCATCATTCTTAGACACATTTTACTACCATCATTCTTTGCCACATTTTACTACCATCATTCTCAGTTACATTTTACTACCTCCATTCTTAGTCACATTTTACTACCATCATTCTTAGTTGCATTTTACTACCATCATTCTTAGTTGCATTTTACCACCATTCTTAGTCGCATTTTACTACCATCATTCTTAGCCACATTTTACTACCACCATTCTTAGTCGCATTTTACTACCATCATTCTTAGCCACATTTTACTACCGCTTTGTTTGATTTTAATTTTTTAAAGAATCTGAGACAAAACCTATTCCTGGATACATTCTGTAGATGAAACTCAGAATTGCCTACCAGATTTTTCTGCCATCATTCTTTCATTTATCATTTTACTACAATCATTCTTGCACGCCACATTTTATAACCATCGTTCTTTCATTCATCGTTTTACTACCATCGTTTTCCTGCACGACCAATTTTACTACCATTCTTGCACACCATATATTTTATTACCATCATTCTTAGTTACATTTTACTACCATCATTCTTAGTCACATTTTACTGCCATCATTCTTAGTCACATTTTACTACCATCATTCTTAGCCACATTTTACTACCATCATTCTTAGCCACATTTTACTACCATCATTCTTAGCCACATTTTACTCCCATCACTTTTAGCCATATTTTACTACCATCATTCTTAGCCACATTTTATAACTACCATCATTCTTAGCAACATTTCACTACCATCATTCTTTGCCACATTTTACTACCATCATTCTTAGTTGTAACTACCATCATTCTTAGTCACATTTTAATAGCATCAATCTTAGTTACATTTTACTACCATCATTCTTAGCCACATTTTACTACCATCATTCTTAGCCACATTTTACAGCTACCATCATTATTAGCCACATTTTACAGCTACCATCATTCTTAGCCACATTTTACTACCATCATTCTTAGCCACATTTTACAGTTACCATCATTCTTAGCCACATTTCACTACCATCATTCTTAGCCACATTTTACTACCATCATTCTTAGTTGTAACTACCATCATTCTTAGTCACATTTTAATAGCAGAAATCTAGCTTAGTTACATTTTACTACCATCATTCTTAGTTGCATTTTACTACCATCATTCTTAGCCACATTTTACTACCATCATTCTTAGTCACATTTTAATAGCATCAATCTTAGTTACATTTTACTACCATCATTCTTAGCCACATTTTACTACCATCATTCTTAGTTGCATTTTACCATCATTCTTAGTCGCATTTTACTACCATCATTCTTAGTTACATTTTACTACCACCATTCTTAGTCACATTTTACTACCATCATTCTTAGTCACATTTTACTACCATCATTCTCAGTCGCATTTTACTACCATCATTCTCAGTTGCATTTTACCATCATTCTTAGTCGCATTTTACCATTATTCTTAGCCACATTTTACTACCATCATTCTTAGTCACATTTTACTACCATCATTCTGAGTTGCATTTTACCACCATTCTTAGTCGTATTTTACTACAATCATTCTTATCCACATTTTACTACCACCATTCTTAGTCGCATTTTACTACCATCATTCTTAGCCACATTTTACTACCACCATTTTTGGTAATGACTACCATCATTCTTAGCCACATTTTACTACCATCATTCTTAGCCACATTTTACTACCACCATTCTTAGCCACATTTTACTACCATCATTCTTAGCCACATTTTACTACCACCATTCTTAGTCACATTTTACTACCATCATTCTTAGCCACATTTTGCAACCATCATTCTTAGCCACATTTTACTACATTATATAGTCGCACAAATAACTACCATCATTCTTAGCCACAATTTACTACTATCATTCTTAGCCACATTTTATAACTGCCATTATTCATAGTCACATTTTGCTACCATCATTCTTAGCCACATTTTACTACATTCGTAGTCGCACAAATAACTACCATCATTCTTAGCCACAATTTATGACTACCATACTATCTTTTTTTGTACTATACCATCATTCAAGCTTTATTTAATTTACAAACACGTTCACAAAAAATAATTACAAAGGTGTACCAAAAAAACTTAAAAATATAAACTCGTGCTTATATAATAATTACAACACGGGTATTCCAGCACGGCCGTGAGTTGTCACATTACAAATCTACGTGTACAAATTGACCAATCACAAGTCCTCAATACGTCATTGTACGAAGATTGAGAATAATAAAAGTGTATTATTCTTAAAGATATTTTCAATTTAATTTTCATCATGATGACGGTTATATTAATAAATAGAACATAGGATTCCACATGTTCTCGCCGCCCGTTATATATCCCCTTATTGGTGTATGCCGTTTTAAAAATAACTATAACTCTTAACTTTAATACCATTGACGCGAGCAACTCTAATCCATGATGAAAAACATTTATTTAGACAATAAGAGAGAAAGGGAAGAACGAAAGAGATTTTTAGGCAAATAATAATATAGTATATCATAGCTGCAAATAATTTTATAATTATAATTCAGTATGGAATTTATGATCAATCTTTTGTGAAACTAACCAAGCGGTCGATTACATGGGTATTTTCAGGCCGATGCAGTTCCTGGGTACGAGGCTGATAAATTCCAGTGGCGTAGTCAGACCCGGACCAACCCGGGCGTACACTACAAATTGGCTAAATATTCATGTCCGCCACTGCCATAAATTTCGGCCCGGGCATCATAAATTTTCTGGCTACGCCACTAATAAATTATCTAGTTAAAAACGGTGTTTGTATAAGACGACGAAAATTTCAGCCAGGTTGTAGCACCCTGCACGTTAATTTCCATCCAAGCCACCCGCGCCAACATTTCCCATGAAATCGCTCAAATTGTTCACCCCGGCTTAACGTTTATTACGCATGGCTTCTTTGCATAGTTCCCACGTGTTTTACTTTACGTTTGGGTTTCAGCCTGGGCTGAAAATGCTCACATAATGAAACTATTTTCAAGTCGGGATTGATTTTTGCTTGTAATCGTTCGCTAAAACGATTCGACGCGAACACGCGATCCTGAGACTCTATATATGGAACCGAATGTAGATATAAGTATGTCAATCATTAAAAAATTGATTATTTGAATTTTTGTAAAGCATTCGAAAATCAAAAACAATCTATGCTTGCATGGACTCTTGTCTAAACGAGATTCATTGATTTCCACTTGTAAGTATTAATGATTAACAAAGTACGTTGTTTAACTTTGGTGTATGCTATACAATGTAAGGCAAACGATTTTTAACTATTATTCTTACCTTTTCCAACTAGAAATATACGGTGGATTTCTATCGCACAATTTCAAGACTATTACAGGATGAACACATTGTAAAGTTATTGGAGTTGATCAGGTGAAGTATAAAAATACATTTCGCGTTCACTGATTGGCTAATTGAGGGTAACGTTTGATCTATAAGGCAGGTGACGTTTACGGTTGAAGAAATATCAATGCCTTACCACAATTCGCTATATACATTCGAAAATTGTGTTAGAGACAGAGACTCCGAGTAGGAAACTTACGCATGAAACTTAAGATATCATTTTTGAAGTTATCATCATGGCTATTTCATCGATTTCAATGTAGTAATAAACATCTTCTCGTGATCATGATATCATCAACACTCGAAGATAAAATTTGTATCTCCGTTACGGTTTTATAAGTATAGGTTATCATATGAGGGACAAGGTGATATCAGTTTTATCACTCTAGGATGATATCATAATTGTCACGAGGGAGCGCAGCGAACGAGGGACAATTATGATATCGTATCGAGAGGGATAAAACTGATATCACCGAGTCGCGAGTGTGATAACCTTTTCATCACATACTAGCTAGTAATAATAATAATAATAATAATAATAATAATAATAATGGAAACTTTATTTAAATCTTTTGTTATATATACAATTATAAATCTCGCTCAATGAGGTAATTTACAATTGACTACTTGAACCACTATAAACTATCAATTAAAGATTATACAAATGAAAATATGAATATATACTGTACGTCTATTTTAAAAGTTCATTAATTCAGGATTTGTCCATTCTTTGTTTCTACAGCAGAAAATATAATATGTTGTTCTAATGGCGATAGATGTTATTTTTTTAATGCAGTAGTTTTGGTGTTTCTTATCAAGACCTACATCACTTAACATATTTAGAAAAGTAGAGCATTCTTTTGAGAAAATACCGAGAGAACTAATCGAGAGATTTACAAATTTTACATTTTTATATTGTTCTTTTTGTTGTCTAATAACGTCTATGTATTTAGCTTTTTTGCGTTCAACGTTTCGAGGTTTGATTCAAATCCGACAGTAAGTTCAAGGATATAGAGGTAGAAAAAGATAAAAGAAAATCTGGACGATTGTATCCCGGAAGATCAACGAAGAGATTAGAGTTGATGACAGGTTGTAGTGTTTTTGCGAGAAAGTTGAGTTTATAATAATAATAATAATAATAATAATAATACTTTATTCAATCAATAATAAAATAGAAAAGGTGAACTTGAGGTTATCCCTATATACAGATCACCTGTACTATAGTGCCTTTATCGGGGTGATAAACAGCGGGAAATAAAAACGATATCGTCCCTAGGGACATATCGTTTTTATCACCAGCTGTCATTATGGTAGAGACCGAGTAGGAAACTTAAACATGAACCTTAAGATATCAATTTTATCTTCGCATGTAAAATATAAAGTGGTTATTTCATGGTTATTTCATCGATTTCAATATAATAAACATCTTCTCGTGATCGTGATATAGATATTATTAACACTCGAAGATAAAATTTGTATCTCCGTCTATATCTATTGTTTCGATACGCAAAATTCAGTTTACTTTCACTTTATTCAATATCGTCCGCATCCTTATAGTATTCTTAAGGTGGTTCTCTATAGTTCCATGATCGCGTGCGAACTGGTTGCACACTTCAAGATAAAGCTTATAACTTTTTAATGCTGTTTTTTCAAAAAATCCTATCAGATAAATTTTGCTAAATGTTAAAAAACATTAAATTTGTTCATATTGACAAAGACATCTGAACAACCCCTACATTTATTTTTCACTAAAATGTTTCTCGAAGCAATTCCCAAAAGACTATGAAATTTGAAGAAATGTCAGCAAAGGAAACGCGAGAATTGGCAGGGAAAATATGAAAAATATAAAAAAACTGTTTTAGACTTAATTGCTAAGGAAACGATCTTGAAAAGGAAAATAACAACACAAAAGTAATCGCGAGAATATTACTAATCTTAATCGAGAATATCATGAATAGGTCGGTGCTCAACTTTGGAATTACGAGTTGCACACGGACAATTAACGATTTTCCATTGGTTAATTCAGAGTGCCACATGAAAATTAAACATTTCTATACGAGCATGTATTTTGCATGTAAAGTTAAAAGCTTACGAAGTGAAAATCATGTGCAAAATTATTGTTTACAAGCCTGCAGGAGTCGGTTGTTCAAAGCCTTTTATCCAGTGAATATATTTCCCATCCATTGAATATATTTTCTATCTACTGATTACATTTCCTACCAATTGAATGGCTGGCCATCTGAG